>OX438765.1:17796123-18396123 GCA_949316455.1 Acleris holmiana
CCAATTTTTCGGAATAAAAAGTATCTTGTGTCCTTCCCCGGGGCTCTAACTATCTCCATGCTAAATTGCAAAAAAAAAACAAATAGGCAGAGTTACTTTCACAATTATATTATTGGTATAGTTAATAATATTAAGTCGAAGCAAGATCAACGGAAGGAAGGAATATGAACCAACATAAGGTAAATATAAGCATCTAGCTGTTGCCCGCAAATCCCGCGATTCCATTCACATAGAAATACTTCAAGAACTGTCCACTTTTCCAGTATAAAACCATAGCCCTTCCTTGAGCTTAAAGCTACCTCCGTACAAAATTATTGAAATCTGTTCAGTGATAAACCCGTGAAAGCGTAACAACAAACACAGTGTTGCTTCCGCATTATATTTCATACGGAATATGTTTTTTTTTGTGACTTACATACATACCTACATAACATCACGCCTTCATTTCCAGAGTGGGGTAGGCAGAGCTACAGAAATAGCGACAACTCCAAAGACTTATTGATAATTCTGTAACCACATTTTGCACAATCAGGCCAAGAAGTTTACTAGCGTATCAGTGACAAGTTACAAGCCCATCGCCTAATAGTACTACAAGCCCTTATTCCCTTAGTCGCCTCTTACGACATCCACGGGAAGACATGGAGTGGCACTATTCTAACCTGGCAACCACTCGGGATAGCGAAGGATAATGAGCACATACCACCTAATCCGATTCACTGCCACGAAGACACACCTAACTACCACTTTGTCTTTTACTTTACTGTTTTAACTTTTTGTGTGTCTTGTTGTGTTTAGTGAATAAATGTATTTTTCTTTTTCTTTTTTTTTCTAATGGTAATTGGGATCTTTGACCCATACACATTCTAATTCTCAAGACTGCAATCTTAAGACATTCTTGAATCTGCAAATGCGTACCCAACCCTGAGGACGAAGATGGAATGCCTCTATGCTAGTCACCGGTTGTCTAATCCCCACACAGGAACACAACAATGCGAACACTGTTCCTTGGTGCGGTGTATTTATTTATTTTTCTTATGGCAAGGAGAAGGCAAACTAGAACGCAAGCCACCTGAAGGTTTGTATGGAAACAGTTTATTGTACTAGACACGGAAATTCATAGAGTAGGAACGTACAAAGGCGAATTTATCCCTTTTAGGGATCCCTTTCAGCTAACCTTTGGGAGATTGAGGAAAATAAGAAAGCAAAAAGTGGCAACAAGTAGACATGAGTATAAAGCAAAGTTTACGGAAACTGTAATTAAATTTAAGACCGAAATTAATGAATAAATACTAACAGAGACAAATATAAAAGTAACAGTTTTAAATATCAACATAATAATATACCTACACATACATTTATACAATTAAAAATACTAAATACAACGTGTTACAAAATAATCCGTAAAAAAGAAATTACGAAAGTAGTGTCAACCCTAGTATACTGTATATAAATATAAGGTAAGTGGGATCTGAAAACCATAGACATTTGCATTCTTAAGAGTGCAATCATAAGACTGCGTTGCCAACCCTGCGGACTAAGATGGAATGCCTATGCTAGTAATTTCACCGGAACAAAACAACGAGAACACTGCGCAGTGTAAATATGAATCGTAACATTACTTTTACTACTAGAGTACCTACTAACAACAATAACTAAGTCCATGTAAACTCCGCGTGTCCAAGTGGCCGCCAGTGTACAGTAGAATTATTTTGAGTTTACCACTGACAGATGGATTGCCTTCATGTAATTTTCAGCTTTAATACCATACAAATAAAATAGTTATTACTGAATCGCTAGACGTGAGTAACAGTATTCTGAAAATTGTTTTATTTGTATGGTGTTAAAGTTGAAAATCGAATGAAGGCAAACTGTCTGTCAGTGGTAAACTTACTGTAATCGTACTGTGCAGTGAACACTAGTACGCTAGACAGCACATCTAAACAATTTATTTCTGGCAACGAACCCACGTCCTTGATGGCGACCTTATTGCGCCACACCGGTTTCAAAATATGCGCACACGCTTCGTATAGTAAAATCGAGATAGGAAAGCCATCGTTCATGTTGCAAAGGGTCTACTTAAATTGGCCGGTTGTATTTAATCGTAGGTCGATGACCATTGTATTAGACCTCTTCTATACATCGACAGATACTAGTAAATAAGCGAGGATTTTCGTATGCTGATTTAGTTATACTAATGTAAGTTTATAGTTGTAAAATCGAATATACGACCTTTAAGCCCGCCTAAGACATAGCTACATATAGCATAACATATACTATGTACCTGTAATACTTTTAGGATGACATAGATAGCAAGCAATGTGTCAAATTATAGATATACTAAAATAGTATATTTTAAGTACTGAATAGTGTGTTCTTTGTTTTTTTTTCAGTCGAAATTTCTTTGGAACTGTATTAGCTTTTTATAAGCTTTAAAAATAAGGTGAAATAGTTAAAAACTTTATAAGGCGGATAACAACATTTAAATAAGCATTCTTAAATTTCTAGTTGTTTTCAAAATATCAATTCATATTAAGATATCACTTTAATGATTGAAAATATTAAATTTAAATTTTATTAGATTTTTTGTTTTATAGCTCTAAAATTAAAAGGAACGCATAATCCTTATTAATATTATAAATGTGAAAATAACTACTCTGTTTGTTACGCTTTCATGGATAAACCGTTGAACCGATTTAGATGGGGATAGTTTGAGTTCCGGAAAAGGGCATAGGGTACATTTTATCCCGAATAGTTGGACGGTTCCTGGGGGAATAGCGATAATATGATAAAACTTTCAATGTCCTCTGCCATCCCTGAAACTCTACCACGAAACACCCTGTATACTTTCATACGTAGGCTGTTAAACTAACAAACCTTCTGGCTTTGCACTGTCGCTTACCTAACAAATGGCAACTAATAGACCACCATCTCACTCAAGAATACTCAAGATCCATTTATTAACACGTCTCCTAGTATACATAGTAGGTAAGAGACTATAAATTAATATTGAACTAAGTAAATTTGAGTCAGATTATTCCCTGTATTTTTTTAGGAATCCGTACTCAAACGGTGCCCACGTTGAACCCTATTACGAAGGCCTCGCAGTCCGTCCGTCTGTCACATGGCTGTATCTTTAAGTACGGTAATAATTATCTAGACATTTGAAAGTTTCACAGAGTATCTATAACTATAGCCGCTATAAAAACAAAATTAAATTAAAAATAGCACCATTATTCTAAAAGTCTAACAAAAAGCAAGCTTTTGTTTTAAGTATGTCGTCTATGGTAACCTTTATGTTAGTTACTTACCATTTATACAGGGTAATTTATTTATCAGTGCAGTTTATTTAAAGTGCAATTTTAACATATGATTTTGTATCGTTAATATAATATATTACGACAATAAAACGAGTTAAAAAAAATATTTTTCTTGCAAATTACCCATCTCACTTTTACCTTCTCGTATGGACACAAAGTCACACTAGAAATGATGACATGGGTTGTCATGTCAAGCTGTAGGTCTGTATTGATATTCGAAATTTGAAATTTCATGTACAGCTTATCAGACAACAAGCCCCGTTCCAACTGATAATCTAAATTTGAAATTTAATTTATTAACTTACTTAACAACACTCCCCTCTCCTCGCACCCCTGCATTAGAGGGTCCATGAATATCGTTAAGTTAGTGGAATCATTGAATTGGCCATATCTCTAATATTTTTTAAGCTAGAGTAAAAATAACACAACATGACGTGTTATTGATTAACAATAGCGAAGCAAATATTAAAATTTGTGCACCTATTAAAAATTACCCTGTATTTTTTTTTTAGTTTAAGTACCCAGGGACACTCGCGATGTTAAGACGAACTTAACGACACCTTGCTTGTTGAAATCGGCTCATCCATCCAGCCTCTATGAGGGCACAAAGAACCATACATACAAAGGGACCATACATACATATAAAGGCGGTCAAAAACATTACAGTCTTTCTTCGGCAGTCGGGTTAAAAACTAAAATTAAAGATTGTCGCCTTGCAAGAACCGTGTCTATTTCAGCGGTTTTTCCTCGATGATTCGTGTGCAAGTCCAGTTTACCCTTGGCCGTTTTATTATTTAAGGTTAGAATAAACCGATGGTATATATACGACCTTCCTCGCTCGTCTAATTTCGTCAATTGACTTGGAATGCGGCGTACGCTGATTTAATTACTTATTCGTCATTTCCAAGTCGAGGCCTGTCGTCACACTTTCAACGATGACGAAATTATGCATGCCCGAGGTGGTCAATTATGACCCTAAGATTGTTAGCTGGGTCGAGAGAGAGTTCTACCGCGTTTATAAAAGACAAGTTTCCGCCCGCGACTTGTACGCGGGAATAGCGATATGAAAGGTAACCTATGTGTAAATGCAAGGTAAAAGCTATTTGCATTCCAAATTTCACCAAAATCCGTCTAGTAGTTTTTGCGTGAAAGAGTAACAAACATTTATACCTACAAACTTTCGCGTTTATAATATTAGTAGGATTCCGTCACAAAATAACTTATTGATTAATACATACATACATAACATCACGCCTTCATTCCCAGAGTGGAATACACACTGCTCACGTAGGCAGAGCTACAGAAATACCAACAACTGTACAAAGACTTATTGATAATTCAGTAACCACATTTTGCACAGGTAGGCTAAGATGCTTACCAGTGTATTAGTGACGGGTATTGATAAATAAATTAATATAAATAGTCTTAGGCCATTGGTAAGTGCCCATCTAGCGTGCCTCCGCTTAGGCTACATGGTGTCCCCTTTAAAAGGGTATAACGGCTTACCAAGGACCTCAAAGACGATGACGATATGCAGAGGGAGCGAAAGGCGCTATCAGTGAGGGCTAATATGATAGCCCGCAGCTATACTCGTTGTTCTTGAGTGGTGAAGATCACCCTGTTTAGAGTATACTGCATTGTACACGAGCAGCCTGTGGGTGAAATATACCCAAAAAGCTTTTAGCGCCCTTCGTGTCCAATTCAATAATGCGTTTTGGGTGCTGTTGGGTCTGCCTAGCTTTTGCAGTGCGTCGGGAATGTTCGCGGAGGCAAGGGTTGACTGCTTTTACGCAACACTCCGCAAGCGATGTACTTCTCTGGTGCCCAGAGTGTGAGCCAGCTCCAACAGTATCCTGGCAATGATCGCTGACAGGTTTGACTGTCCCTACAATGCCCTACATGAACCGTTGTTGTGGTTTGCTTGCCCGTATCACAAATAAACTTAAACAAATACCTACCTTCTATATTTTTTTATGATAAATATAGTGTAATGTACCTGTGTCCTAACAAGTATATTATAAGAATTTATGTATTTACTAAGAATTATGAATCTAAGACATTCGAAAAAATTAATTGGTATTTGAATTTTATTCCCTATATTCGGAACAAGTACCTAACATTAATTAATAATATAACATAGTGTAAAGTTAATAATTCAGGTAATAATTAAAAATTCGCAAATAAATACTTTATACAAGCTTTTTATTAACTTGCAATATTGGTATGTAATTTATACCTACTATGTAATGTTATCAGCAACAAAAAGAATATTAGTGCTATGCATTTTTTAAATGATTGTTTAATCTATCGCAATAAAATAAGTTCACAAACATTGTTTTACTTCCATGAGCAAGACTGGTTGAGTCAAACAGTCCATGTGCGTTACCTTGTTTAGTTTTGAGATCTCTATTGTTATCTATTCCTTTCATACTTAGCAACAAAAGAAGTTGTAAAATTCCGCGGTAAGTGCTATTTCGTCATCTTAAATGAAACAAACTATTTATACCACCAGCCACCATCAATACCTACCACGATTTGACTCCAACTGTCATGTCTTATATGTTTGTAATGTATAATCGCTGTCAAAATTACATACATATAGACATAACATCACGCCTTCATTCCCCGAGTGGGGTAGGCAAAGCTACAGAAATACCAACAACTATAAAAAGACTATAATTCTATAAACACATTTTGCATAATCACGCCAAGAAGTTTACTAGGTAGTATCTTAGTGAAAGCCCATCGCCTAAAAGTACTACAAGCCCTTTTTCTCTTAGTCGCCTCTTACGACATCCACGGGAAGACATTGCGGGCCGAGCACGCTGCCACGGGTCAATTTTTGACATAGGGTCGGGACTAAAGTTCATCTATTCCATATTCCAACGAAAGTATAAAGAACTAAGGTTTAAAATAAAAGTGTGCTTTGTGTGATTTGAGTCCTTTTATTACTAAGAAGCTTAATCTCCGGGTGGCTGTCATTTTAATAATTTCGTAATAATATTTCCCGTTTGACGTCATTTGACATTAGTGTCGAACTAGTTCCGTGGCAGCGTGCTCGGCCCAATGGAGTGGCACTATTCTTACCAATCGAAATTACAGTTTAGGTTATACCTACAAGGGCTCAAAAACATACATGTATTTCTGTCTCTAGCGGAGTCCTACAATATAGAGAGTCCGTTCTAATCGCTACTACCATATTTTACTTAAACCTACCACCGATCTACATAGGTCACCTCAATATTAGAAATTTTCTTGTCAAAAATTTGATTTGCAAGTTCATTACTGTATTCCTCATGAATTCACTTTTTATAACTTGTTTAAATTTTGTAAAAATACAGCAACAATGCTATGGGTGCTATTTAACTTTGAATATAATATAGGTTAATTTATTTTCTTCCATTGTCATTATGTGTTTTAAGTCATAATTATCGCAAGCCTTAACGTATTTTTTTAAGAAGCTGTTACTTATTCAGGATTTTTATAAATCAAACCTTACCTAACTTAACCTTGTCTACGCGTTAGATATTTAAGAAATTCTGTAAAATTGGCAATTTCAGCGATATAAAAAATTATGACTATCAATAATTATATCAACAATGACATTATGACAAAAATAATATTTTTAACAACGGGCTCCCTTTCAAGATATCTTAAACATTGATTTATGCTAGACTTGTAACTATAAAAAACTCATGCTTCGGGAAATGTCTTTTAATGAAATGAAAATTTTAAATTTGAATTTGATCTTTGATGTTTCGTGAATCGGGCGTAATTACTTAAGATATAGGCCAAATATCATTTGTTTCTTCTTGATTGTAATTATATTGATGACGTTACAGTATATTTTACTTTGAAGCACATAAGAGCTAAGATCTAATGACCCAGAACTGGCTGATCTTCTGTAAAGAGTTTAAAAAAAAAAAAAATTTCAACAATACGGTTACCATTAAGAAGCGAGATGGCCTTAACAAAGTGGTATATTATTTATTTATTTATTTATTTATTTATTATTAAATTAAATTTCACAGCATAACAGTTTAACCAAAGCACTATGAAACTAAAATACAATTTAATACACCGAATACAGGTTAGGAAAGAGGTATTTAAAATATCACAGAAGAAGGCCGTACATCCATCTTCTCGCAGAACTTCAGACATTCGTCACACACGTTAGACCATCTACTTGCAAACAAATCACAGATTGTGGCTGATTCGAGGAGCGAGTTTATCAGATGCAAAGCCCGTACTAGCGGAGATTTTCGGCGGGACACAGTACGCGCAACCGGCGCTGCTAACAGATGGCGACAACGCGGTCGAAAAACAAATCTAGTTGGAGAGGGAACATACAGACGCAGCAACTGAGCTACCAATTCAGGACAGTCGGAATCCCCACGCAACACACTGCTAGCTACAGTAAGCAGTCTGTAATCTCGCCTCACCTCAAGTGAGTTAAAACCCAAGACGCCTAACAAGAATTAGCTTTTTTATAAAAGCCCGGTTTATTATTCCGGCCTAGGTCAACTTGTGAAAGATTGTCCCCTGATGCTTATTTTGTCTAGACCTGCTGTTACAGCAACATGCACCATTCAACACAGACTTGATGGCGTCAACGCCAAAACAATGGCTGAACCGAAACCGAGTTGACTCAATGAACTCATTCGCAGTGACCTTGGCGCCGGCGTGCTGCGCCTGACCTTACCTGCTCTCAATTATTTTGACTGCGAGTCCAAAAACAACCATTTCCGCTGATAAGCTTATAGTTATACGTTACAGTATTGCGTCTAAGCGGGTGTCTATCATTTTATCGAAACACATTTCATCGAAAGTATCATTTCATTGAATGCTATTTTCTTCTGAAGCCGTAATTTTTCAAGGTATCTTAAACATCTAACCTAACCTACGTTATGGCTGCTTAAGATACCCTGAAAACATTTTGGTTTCAGTAAAAATTGCATTCGATAAAATGATTACTTAGGTACCCGTCTAAGCAGGTATAAATAAAATTTTGCAAATTTCTTTTAAAACATTGGTGGACAGAACGCCTACAGTAGCTGTCCTTCGAAAAAGTGTAACGACAGTACCGCCTCGAAGACTTTTTCCAAGGACAGCTGTAGGCGTTCTGTCCATCAACGTGTTGATTTGAAGACACTGATAGACTTGATGATATGACTGACTGTTGAGTTTCTTGCGGCGCTTCGTCTCCTTTTAGGAAGCGCTGGTAGATTTGATGGAATTAAATTAAATAAATTAGCCCACAAGCAATATTATTCTGTGCAGTCGTCCTTTCGCTTTTTTGCTGTGCTCTCTATGCATGCCTCTGTATTTGTTCCATCTGTTGTTTTGTGTAAAGTGACATGCAATAAATATTTTTACTTTGACTTTGACTTTGATTTTTGACGTGTTAGTGTGCCTGTGCGGTACTTCCTGGTAAACATCTTTTGCCTTTTTTTAATTTACTTACTTGAACGTTCACTTAAATGATCGACCATTGAATTGAAAAATAATGGTAGTTCAGTTCGAAGAACCAATTGGTAGGAAGAGGTACGTATATTTTTTCGATCATTCTAGCAAATGTTCAAGTCTGTCAGCACTTTTACATGATCTTTAAGACTTTATTCAGAGAAATGGCAGCCCATATGTCTTAAGTATCTAGATAGGCCCCGTGAAATTACCCATCTTACACATTCAGGGCTGGGATTCTACACGGTAATAACGATATCGTCTTTGACGTGTTTCCGTATTGTCAACGTTTTGATAACTCTTATGTCATTATCATTAATAATAATGGCAACTGTGACATAAACGGTTCTAAAACACGTGAAACGCGATATCGTTATAACGCAGTAGAATAGAGGCCCAGTTCGCGAGTTGTGCAGGAGTCCACACAATGTTCATATCTCAAGGCAGACAAGTGAAGCAGAAATGGTAGTTTATATGATTTAGGATCAGCTTATTTATAAGGGCTTTTGTCACCGACACCAAAAAGCATAGCCAATTTTTGCATACTGCTCCCGGGATTTTATAAAATAATAATACAGTGAAGAAATGACTGGAAGGCCTCGATCAAGACTCACTCGTATTGCCTGTGTTTCTAATTGTATTGTGGTTTGAAATAGGGTTAGATTTTCTATACTGCCCTCATAAGTCAATAAGTGGTATCTCAAATTCAATAGCCAAAGCAAATCTAATCCGCAGCCGTTAGTAATAAGGTAGTATTTGCTACAGGGGTTTGGTCTGAGTTACCCCTTTTTGTTTTAGCAGAGCAGAATAATTCTGCTCTGCTAATCTTTCTTTTTAGACATTGTCTTTTTGTGTTGTTTTAGACCGCCTGTTGTATACCTATGATTTAAATGTACTGTTCCATGTTCTGCTTTAATTTTTTTAATTTTTGGTGTTCAATAAAGAGTATTTGTATTGTATTGTATTGTATTGTCTTTGTCGATCTCTAATTTGTATCTTATTTCCTACTGAATTAGCATAGAAATTATATGCCGTAATATATTTTGGGAAACGTATATTATGCCAATCGACACATTCGACGAAAGAGAAATGGCATAGATAAAAAAAATACCCAAGTTACAATTTGTTAAGAAATTAATGGTTTACCAAAACATTAACGGGAAAACATAATAATTACGTAAATATGCATTTTTGAGATTTTATTGAGTTTAGCTTCAAGATATTAAAGTAGGTACACGATAAGATAAAAAAACATATGACAGCAATATCACCATCTACGTTAAAGTCAGAGTTGTTTAGTAATCAATTTAAGTTTGGATCATAACGCGTTTTTCATCTTACCGAGTTCTTCCTGGTCAAGAGAAACAAATCAAAAGCAACACTGTATAAAATTAATGTTTTATTACATCTTCATTTCAATAAAATAATAATTACACGTATATATACACAGATAGATATGTACAGTTCGAGGCCACTACAACTATATGTACACTGGGTCCGCGAGTATCACTAGGTCCGCACGGGGCGCGTGCCTTCGTCATCGGCAGCCGCAGCCCATTACCATCATGTCCTGATAATTCTTGAGCACCACATTGTTCTTCTCATCCATGTAGAGCATGGAGATAGAAGAGAGCTGCGTGGGGACGCAGCACGCTTTAGGCACGGCGGCCGGGTTGACCGAGTTCACCAGCGTTTGCACGATCGCGTGGTTCGTGCCGTTTAAATGATCAGCCAACGGAAACGGGCAGTCTCCCTGGCAGTAGTAAGCGTCGTAGCCGTGAGGAGCCACTATCCAGTCGCTCCACCCGACGTCCGCGAAGTCGACAAACAGAGGTCTTCGCTGGCAGATCTCGCGCGCCTCTTTACGTCGGTGGTGAGCGCGGTGACCGCGTCTCGCCGCGCGTTTTATGCGCGTCTTCGCTTCGCCGCTCTCTCGCGCCGCACGCGCTCTCTCATCCTCCGTATACACTAGTAACAAAGGCTGTAACCCGTGCCAAAGTTCCGCACTTTCATCAACACGCCGCCGCACCCGCACGTGCGGCTGTTTCGCGTCCGTACCGTTCTCGTTCTGCTCGATCACTCGCACTAATAGTCCATGATTCTGTTCAGGCTCAGAAACCCACCGACGAACCGCACCGATCGCGTCCGCGTGGACCACATCCTCGCCCGCATGGAGCGGTACTGAGTCTAAGAGTCTCAAGATTGGCTCCGATACGCCGCGTCTTCCGGGGCGTACAACGTCGTACAGAAGTAAACGTTGCGCGGAGACGGCTTCGTTGGAGCGATGGAAGGTTATGTCAGCTCCGCGCGGGGTCTCATCGCCCGGGATGGCAGTCACGTTGAAGTAGAGACGGAAGCGGTGCTCGTGGGGGAAACGCTCGTCGAGTCGCGTCGGGGTGTGATGGAAGGAGCGCGCGGTGTTGGCCGCGGGCGCGGGCATGGCGCCGCGGGCGTCGTAGAGGACGCGCAGCGCGCGGGGAACGCGCGGGGGCGCGCTGGGCGCGGGGCGGCGAGGCAGCCCGAGAAGCGCGAGCAGCTGCCGCTCGGCGGCGGCGCGCGTGGCGTCGTCCAGCGCCCCCCGCGCGCCCCCCGAGCCCCCCGCGCTCCCACCGGCGCACAGCGCGACCAGTGCGCACACCACTGCGCACGCGCTCGCCCCACGCATAATTCTCCTCGACCCACCTGGAAAGATAGAGAAATACTTTAAAACATGTTTCTTACTAAAAGTACAGGGTTGGTGATAGATATTGACTTAAGAATATACTGTAGGGCTACTGGGTCTCTATTCGAACCTTCAGTGGTACATAATTTGGCCAATATGAAGAATGCACTAGAAAATGTAGGTAATGAGAGAAGCAGCCGCATACTACCATTTCTTAATTATCGTAATTAAATTATTTAAAAGCAGTTGTAGGATGAGTCGCTCTGAGAATAATTTATACTGGCAACACTATGGTCATTGTTAAGTACTAAAGTTTAATTGTTCCATGGTGCAACGCGTCGGCAGCTGTAGGTATGTACACGCACTTACGGTCGAAGTTACAAAGGCCTGCTAAAACTTGGGTGCATTTGTATCGCTAATATTTACAGAATATTTAATATGTGGTTCAAAACATTCAACAACTCCTCCAGTTTTTATGTGGCACGCTGTTTTAATTCCAAATAATCTAAACCCGTATTTAACTTTTTCCTAATACTACCTAAGTAGTGTTTTTGCAGCTCCAAATGTTAATTATGATATTGCAATAAATTATTCAGTATTAAGTACTTATACCAAAATAGCAAACATAATTATACCCCTTTGGTCTATCTATAGTCTTTAAACGACGAACCTATTAAAAAAACCTGTTGATCAACACCCTTTAGCTAAGCTTCATTAAATTCCCCAAATAACATCATTAATTAAATTGCTATTCTCATTTAGAATTGTTTGCATTCAAGTAACACTGCTACTGGCATAACTAATGATTTCAAGAACCGGAGACTGTCCTAAGTTAAACACAACATATACAACTAATAGTTGTTATAACCCCAAATCAAAATCAACTGTATGTATCTTTATGATAGTATGTAAATGCAATTTAAGTTGTACACCAGTTACGACCTTTTTTCTAAATAAAGCAGTACAAAGGGCCAATGTGAGAGACCGGTAAGCCTTATCGCTTCTAACTAGTGGTTACAAATTACATTATAGATTATGTATTACATTATTATTGATAGCTCAGTGCAATTGCACTGCAGACAATAGCCTAGATGCATCTAATAATCGTAACAAGTGACGTGGGATATAGAAAGTATGAGATGAAATGTGATTGTTAGCCTATTTGGTTGTGACATTGCCTACGAAGCTAGCGGCCCAGGGTTCGATTCCTCGCAAGGGCATTTCATTATTTGTGTGATGAGCGCGAATATTTAGGTACTTAAATAATTAAAACAGTAGGTAGTCATATTTTTATGGAAATAAAAACAAAATATTATTATTTTAAATTAATTGTTGCTATCGTGAAAGTAGGAATAATTTTAAGTAGAAACAAACTGTTATTATGTTAACGATTTTTATTCAGAAATAAATATTATTAGAATTAAATATTTTGTTCTAATCGAATAAAATACCTAAGACGTAAAATTTATGTAAAAAATGTGTACTCCTATCCTTTTAACTTTTTTATTTTTATTTTAAACTAAATAATAATATTACTTATTCAATATTTATTTCTATTTTATTTTTTTCAAATAGAAAAAAATAGAAAATATTAATGTATTTAATTGTACCTTAATCTTAGTATCAATCACCGAGATAATCACCGAAATCCAGAATAATGTCCAATTCACAATAAGACTTAATCACTATTATCACTAATTAATAAAACACTATTTCTAACCCATTACTAACACTATTCAAAAACACGAGAAAAACTGTCGATGATCGAGTTGCAAATATTAGTAGCAAACTGGAGCAATGTCTGCGAATGTCCGACCTTCTAGGCGGCATCCCCAAAACTAATCTAGTCATTGACGACGCTCCAAATATATACTCATGTATTTACATATATACACCAAATTGTACACAGGAGGCGGGTACCTGACCTTTTTACCGTCTATTCATAGTTTTTTTGATAATTTCGCGCACGGATTCCGCTTTTGTTGAAAAAATTGCTTGAATTCCAGCGTAAATGACCCAATTCATTCACATAAGCTAAGAAATGCGGTAAAAAATTGTAGGAAATGGATTTGCTCGTAAAAAAGTTTCTATTTATGTCTGTTGAACTACGCAATAGATCTTGACGGGGTTTTTACTGTTAAGAGAACTTCATCCGGAAGGTTTATATGTACCTATATTACAATGTTTTATAATTTGTTCCTGAGCGAAGATTGAATGGATAGATTGCTAGTTTAAAGATAAACCTGTTCATTTTCAAGGAAACTCCCAACTAACAAGATAAACTTATCTGAGGTCACGTGACCTGTACACCGATGTCCAGTTTTTTATCAAAAAAATTGTCATGACCAATGCAATACATACTTACGACCACGCTATGAATGATTTTTCAATCTCAATCCTGCAATCCTGAGCCGTACAAGATTGATGATTGAGATGGAATTCGTCTATAACGCCAAATAAATTAGCCTCTATTAAATTCTCTAAAACTATATTGCTTTTAGTCGTGTTATTGTATTATTTTTAACTCGACCGCCATGACTGTCATGTAAATAAGTGCTATCATAACGTCACAGTACGGAAACACGTGAAAAGAAATAACGTTATACCGTATAGAATCCCAGCCGGTCACCCTTAATTACTGGCCACTTTGTAACTATGCATAAAGCTTGAAATTAGGATTGCCTTACTCGAATTTCTTGAACAATGAATGAGAGGGAATGAAGGGAGAGAATGAACGGGAACGGAATGAAAGAGTCATTTCATTTAATTACAAGATGGCAACAGAGTAAGATGCAAACAATTTAGTTGAGACTTTACAACACTTTAACCCCCTTACTAATGAAGGTGGAATTAGCTTTGAATAGTTATTCCATGCTTTGTCCTTATCTGTTGAATTCAAATGTAGCAATGACAGATAAGGACAAAGCATGGCATAACTATTCCAAGCTTATAACACGTTTTTTAGTAAGGGGGTAGGACTATTATTCTATTGGCAGTATAAGTTTTTATAATCTTCACAGTGTGATAATGATAACGATATTGAGGAAAGTTGGGCTTATCCAAAATTTGATTAAAGACCGAGTTATTGAGCATTTACCCTACACGACTAGCGACTATGGGTTAGGTTTCAGTACAAGTAAATACATTTTTGTCTTCATTCTGTATTAATACTGAAACTGTCAATTTTGAATGGCATATTGAATAAAAATATCAAATCTGGGAAATTATATATACCAACTAAGTATAACTAAAACGGGACTATATTTTCTGCCATAATTATTTTTACTCATAACGTGTATTAGGTCATAAATATCTCAAGACATAATGTATTTTATAACTACCTATATTACATTTTCAGGACTTTTATAAATCAAACCTAACTTATGATAAGATTTTTAAGAATTCTGATTATTTTACGGTTCTAGTAGGTAATAGAAAAATGATGACAACCAATAATTATGTTAACAAAGTAATTGACCAAAAAAATATATGGGAGACAAAAGGTTAGGTTAGGTTAGGTAGACTAAAATTATTAATAGGTTAATTGCCAAAATCACAGATATTCATACAAAAGCGACTCTACATAGAATATTCGTCATTAAACGTGTTCAATGCCGCTCTAATAGACAATTTAATTAATAACTAGTTTTAAATTTAATAACAATTAAAGCCACATGCAAATTAATTGGTTTCCGACGTAAACAAAATCGCCTAATTGACTATTTGTTTGAATTAGGTGTTATTTTAATATGGACAAATAAACAGGTAGCGAAATTAGTATGTTTTATGAGGATGATTTTAATCCTACTTATTCTTATCAAGGAGGTAATTAGACGAGCTTAAGATTAACTAATTAGTTATAATAATAACCATTAAAAAATTAATAGGTTTATTTGGGCAAAGTTTAAACTTGAAACCTATGTAATCTGTTTAGTGAAAGAGGATTAAATTTTTACATTGATTTGTTTTTATTATATTTTAATAAATAACTTAAAAAGGGTCTTACAATAAAAAACACTCAACTTTTTTTAATAGTAACTACATAATCATAACCAACTGGTAGTAGGTACCTACTTTGTTTTAATTTAGATATTTATTCAGTTATAATTTGACAAATTATTTTGTCTTGTGGTTTTAAATCCTAGAATAAGTAGGTACTTACATAATTATGTGTTCAGTGGCGACAGTATTTAAGCGACGAAAAAACTTAATATTTAAGCTGGTTTCATTACATTTATGTATAGTCAACATTTTTTACTGTGATCTATGAATCCTAAATACAACCTAGACCTAACGCGTGTTGTGAATGTGAGCGCTCCCCTTATTTTCATTAAAAAATCCACAAACTTCTAAGATTGGTCCTTCGAACCGGATGTCATACAAACAATTATTAAATTTTTAGCAGAAAGTGTACGTAAAAAATAAAAGTCTTACTTAAAAGCTTAGGTACTGAAGTATTGGACCTATCTTAAGTTGTCATAGCTACTCAAGATTAAAAAAAGCAGAACTTGCCGTTGGGAGTTGAGACTCTTTGGATCTAGGGACTCTTTAAGGGCATTGTTAAGCGATAGTAGTACCTGTCAAAAAATCTATACAAACTTAGTTCCGCGGCTGGCGGTAATGTTTCTCATCCCCAAAATCAACTCCGAATTCCACGATTTTTGAAAATGATGTATGTATGTATGTAAACACTTTATTTTACTAAAACCAGAAATTCAAATACAATATTCACAGAATAGAAACGTATAAAGGCGAACTTTTCCCTTTAAGGGATCTCTGCCTGCTAACCTTTGAGTGATGGAGGAAAATAAGAAAGCAAAAAGTGGCAACGTGTAGACATGAGTACCTACAAAACAAAGTTTACGGAAGTTTTCTGGCCGTATAATAAAACATTAGTAGTTATTTCGTCAAAGAATTCTGATATGTCATGTCATATATAAAATGCGTTATTAATAAGTTTTTAAAAGAATGTTTGTATTGGAATTTTCAGCTTCACAAGCATCTTAAGAAGATTTCCTCGAGCCATAATGATGTTTCACGTTATCAGAATGTTGGCAACTTTTGGATTAAGGATACCTAAGCCTTGCTGTTCAAAGAGGCAATGCTGCCAGCCTCTTGGGCATATTTATTACCTATATTTAGTTTAATTATTCAAGTTTATTTTGATTTGTTGGTAGTTTACTTTATTTTTATTGTAATGTAATTTGGTGCTTAATTATCTTATTTTATTTTTTACTGCAAAGTTTTTTAAAACAAAATGACCTTTTGTTTACTGAATGTCAATTTGATCTTAAAACTCTCAGTTACAAACAATATTGTATGAAGTTAACGAGTTATTGATACATAGTAATCATTGGCATACGCATTAAAAAACCTACTAAATCTACTATAAAATTTGTTTCCAAAATTCCCAAGTAAAAGACATCAACGCGCTGCGACCGGTTCGCTTGTTTTGAAATACTTTAATCACTAAAAGATTTTTCATTGCAATAGTAAAGTTAACTCATAATTGTAATCATAATTGACACACATGCTAAATGATCGCGTATTTGTACAAGCTTACACACTCATGCAAACGTTCTAATCAACCTTTAAAACTGATTTATGAATATTGATAAATGATAAAACATTCAGTGCCCATGTATCTAATTTCCTTTCAAATAATGAGCAATCCTGAGCCATTGGCATTGACTAAATATAGTAGTTATAATAGTATTGCATTATTAATACTACTACTACACTTTAATTAAGTACTTTACTGCTATTGCAATAAGTTTTAATTTGTAACTTAAGCTTTGAATTCCATAATTTTACTTAAACATTTGGTATTTATTACGAAGGTATATTTTATAATTCCTCGTTTGACTTTATTCGTGGCACGTTTTTATCGATAAATGTTCTGAGTTAAGATTTTTGTCGACTCTACTGTATTGCGTTACAAATTTAGCAAGTTCAAACTTGCACTCCGCCTTTTGATCCACAATACTTAGAATAAAAACCATTTGATATTTTCTTCATTGTGATCTTGGTTGTCATATCTCTAAAGTCAATCTTTACCTTATAATATAAGATAAGAAAAAATGTAGTGATATAAAAACCGGTTCTTAACAATATTGTTTTAGTCAATTGTCAGCACTACACCACCAATATTGCACTATCATCGGGTACATGTACCAAATACCGAATTCCGTTAGCGCGAACTGGTCCAAAACTTGCGAGGTAACTAAAACTAGCAAAACGCCAAATAAAACCATGTAATAAACACACGGCTCGAATTAGGGAAAGTCAGCGAAAGTTCCGAACAGTTTTGTAAACAAATTACTGACACTACCGAAATTTTCCAATAACAAAACGGTAGACTCACCGGTAATTTAATCCACTGACACTCACACACTTCGGTATATTGGAGGGTTTAGGAGCGCGCGTGCGCGTAGCGCGCGATTTCGCGTCATGGTACAAACACGGTATGTGCGCACAGATCTGCGCTCGCGTCGATTGTGGTGCTCCAGACGCTATGTCGCCACTCCCCCCCCGCCGGCACGCCTACTTACGACCCCCCCTCTCCCCGCTCCTCGGTAGTTTGACGTAATCTGGAATGTGGGCTATGTTTTTTTTGGGAATACGTTTGACTCCAGTGATTTTGTGATTGAGAGATATCCTTGAGTGTGACCAATTCGTACAAATTAGGGTGGTAGTTACCTTCTACCCATAACTATACTGGTAAGATTTTTTACGTAGATTTTCTTATTTTCATTGTTTTTTTTATGCAATAAAGATAGCTTTAAAATTCAAACTGATTTAATCCCCAGAAGAATCCCTCGAAATAACGGAATAAATACTACGCTATAAGTCCGTTTCCGGGCTAAAAACTATCTCTGTACCTAATTTAATATTAATAGGTTCACGCGTTTAACTTTGAATGCGGAAGAAACATACACACTTTCTGATATATTATATTACCAGCTTTTGCGCGCGACTCCGTCCGCGTAGAAGTCGTGTATCGCTATTCCGTCGGGAGCTGTCCAATTTTTCGGGATAAAAGTATTCCAGAATATAATCTATCTCTGTGCCAAATTTCATCCAGATCTGTTGAGCCGTTCTGGCGTGATTGTGTTACGAACATCAAAACTTACGCATTTATAATATTAGTTAAAAAAGTATGCATTGTGTGAGTTATAGGGATCAAGTTGATACTGGTCAGACAGAGAGACGAAGAAATTTCTTGCTAGAAACGTATAGAATAGTCAATTCTAATAGTAAAATACTTATAGTAGTTAATATGACTCTTATAGGATAGGTAAGACGTTATCTTACAGGCGTCAGGTTTTGAAAATATCAATACCTTAGTTTACGTACGAATTTTCAGTAAGCTAACTAATTCAGTCAGCGGCAATAAGAATACATATTTTTAGTACCGTGACACTTTAACTCGATGGACTAATTCGTGTAGCAGTTCACATATGACGTTAAAACGACAAGGTACTAAAATGTTTAGCTAAACTAAATAGTGCAAATAGTACATAAAACCTTTGAATTTATATCTCTATTCTAGAGACGTATCCGTGATGGTTACGTGTAATAAAGGGTAAACCATTATTTTAATCGAATTCCACTTGATCGAGTGTATCATTTCATCGAACGGTATTTTTTGCTGTAACCGTTGTTTCCAAGATATCTTAAATATGAATTACGTAGTTTAGGTTAGGTAAGACTTGTAGCTACCAAAACGCATGCTTCGAGAAATGCCTTTCGATCAAATAAAAATTCTACGTAATGATTACGTTCGTTGAAAGGTGTTTCGATAAAATAATAGGTATTCATAGTAAAGACATCTTAATATCAAACTTGTACTTAGTTACTGCACACTTAAGTACCATTTCACTTTGACTAGTGCAGCGGTTCAAACATGACGTTAATTTGACAAAGTACTAAAATGTGTAGCTTATTATAAGCCTGACCGTACCGAGACGTGAATGCGTCATTTTTTTAAATACATGATTTTTTAGGCGACACCGTTACACCCAAAAATGTTCAAGGTGATTCATGACGTAAATATTTTTCGTCTCATGTTACTCAAGAACCCAAGCAAAAAAAAAACTCAATACAAAGGCTAGAATGGTTTACCCTTGTTTCACAGATAGGGGCCGTTCAAATAAGCAGATTTATTACAATTATTTACCCCCCCATCCCCCTTGTCAGCAAAAGTAAGCAAAGCTTTTACCCCCTCCCCCCATGCTTACGTAAACATTTATCAATTAAAAATGTAATTTTTATATTATAATTATAACGTTATAATTATAATTTTAAAAATAAGAAAATTGATTTAAAATAGAGAAAATGCGTTTCGTTTTCAAGCATAGACAATGTGAGGGTTGCCATTCGTGTAAAAAAGTAAATAACTATCGATGACGTAATCATCATCTGGACTCCCCTACCCCCCATGTCATCCAAAATAAGCAAAACAAAGACCCCCCCACCCCCCTATAGTGCTTACGTAATACTTGAACGGCCCCATACTCATTTCATAGAACGTGCTACTTCACAAAACTCTAATTTCATAGACAGGAATTTTCTATGCGCAGGGGTTTAGATTTTGTTATAGTCACAAGTCTAATCCAAACTATCCTACGTAATAAACGTTTAAGGGTCGTTTTAAAAAAATGTACATAGTTAAAGGCTTAGTGTAAATAAAAATCACGATCGCATCTTTTGTGTAACGAAAGTTACTCATGCAAACCATATGGGTAACTCTCGTTACACAAAGGAGTCAGTTAAGTTTTAGTAAAGCCCTTAAAAACGTTCCACAAGATAACCTGAAAATAACAGGGTTCCTGCAAAATACCTTTCGATGAAGTGAATTTCTGTGAAACGATACGTTCTATGAAATGAGTTTCGGTGAAACAAGGTAACACCAGGCTAGATTACTCGTAATCCGGCTTCCGTTTTGAGAGGATTTTTGAAGACCTGTGAGATTATCTTACAGCCAAAAATAACCGACTGGGTGCCATCTCTCGGGTATGACGACGCGGCGCACCTGGTCGTAGATGACAAGATGAGCTGACGCCTTTCGGTAAGATTGGTGGTAGTAGTCCATATCCGAGATACGTGGCAAGACGGGAAGGAGGCCTGTCCCCAGCAGTGGGACAGTCGTGAGTGTCACTGCGCATTTCAATTCAAAAGAAAAGTTAAAATGGATTATATTTAGATGACGTAATCAAAAAAGTACTAGATATTAAACTTTAAAAAGTCATAGTTCAGACCCAAAACCAAGACTACAAAAACACTCAACAATACAAAATCGACGACAGGAATGTCGACACAGTTGTTGTTCCATGTTTAAAATATAAGAACCTAATAAAGAAATTTGCATTTATTTCGTAAATTACTATGTTAAAGCCAATATCGTGAAATTTAAATATTACGTAGAAAAGAGGATGCCGAAAAAAACAATCTAAACGTTAAAAGAAGTTTTAAAATTTTAAAAAGTTTTGACTCTATAAAAAATCTTAATTAACGGGTCAAAACTTAGTGTATATATAGTGTATATTGCGTTTTATATATGGGTTTTTTTATATTTTCTCCTACATCGTATCAATGAAACTCAATTCTGATGTTCATGCATGTTCTTTCATTAATATAACACTTCATTTCCGACTGTATAAACACTGATAGGTTATATAAGTTAGAGCGGGTTAATTTTCACAATTCGACGACATAGCTTATGCGCTTTTTTGCGTGCTTCTAACAATGATAGTTAACTACTTATCAAAAGGCGATTCAAATGAGTCTAAACCCTATCTGCTATGAGCCATTGAGGAGTTTCTATGGCCAATTTCCATCTTCATCATCATACCAGCTCGATGATACCATAACTATTGTATTATCATCAGAATTTCAAAATCGCAATATGCCAAATGTCAAAGACGACACGCAAGCCAAATTGGTAGTGACCATGCCCTCGAACCTAGGGGCGAAAGCGCATAGAACGAATTTAAAAGGAAAACTGTCACGACGAGACGAGATACAGGCGATTAAAGTGTTTATACCTACTAAAGTCATCTAATTACATTAAATAGAAAATATTAAAATAATTACTTTGTTGTTATTGTGTTTGTAGTACTTAACGCCTTCGGAACCCTACACTGAGCATGGTCATGGTTATAAAACATGATTTTTGTTACGAGTAACTAGTTACTAGCTCAGTTGCTGCGTATTACGAATACACTCCGTACCCTGCCCACGCGCATGCACTTCCGGCGGTAATTTAGCGGTTGGATAACGCACTCATCAGTGACCCGACTGTCCCTGCGAGAGTAAAGCGCACTTCTGCCCGGGGCTCGTTCACGATCCATAACATCGTATGTCCCACTATTGCTCTAAACCTTTTTGACTTATCATTCATTTGCCATATAGTTCTTATGTCCGATTTTATTACTATGGAATGTACAGTCACTTAAATTTGTGGCCCACCTTAGGTCCAAAGTCAATCTGTCTTTCTACAGCAATAACGTTGAGTTTCCTCTAAGTTACAATTGACTAGGCATCTCTAAGGATATTGACAAATTAAGGCAGTTTTTTTTTAAATTTGGTCATAAATTTACGCTCGTACAAGTAGGACAAAAGATATTATGAATTCCAATGATTATGGATGTAACTATTAGCGTTTAGGTTCACTTCGTCCACATTCCCATTTTGTCAACTTCCTAGTCCGTCCACAAACCCAACCACAATCCATATTGTACCATAGAGCTGGTGTGATGGTGAGACGAAGAGAGACATTTATGCTGGCTTAAACAAGTATAGTCAGCAAAAAAAACTGTCCCAAAAATGAGTATTTAGACTTTTTAACCGATTTCAAAAAAAGGAGAAGGTTATACGTTCCACTGTATGTTTTTTTTGTACTACCGATTACTCCGTCAATTATGGTCCGATTTTGTTTTTTTTTTAACATAATCAATTCGATTTTATTTTTTTATATGAGTACGTGGAAGACTGGGAAATGTCTTGGGGATGTGGACAAAACGGAAATGCGGACGAATTGGCAATGTGGACGAAATGAGAATGTGGACGAAATGACGTTATGGACGAAGTGGGAAAAGGACGAAATGAGAATAGATAAGTATTTAATGGGAATGTTGACGAAATGGGATTGAGGACGAAGTAGGGATGTGAACGAAATGGGAATGTGGACGAAGTGAAGCTAAACGACTAGGACCACAACTTACAAAATCCGCAAGGTCCGTTCACATCTTGGGCCCGTCGGTATACAATAGGTTGCCGGAAAAAGTCAGAGATGCAGTTACCACCACCATTCTCAGGCGCAGCCTCCTTTTGTGCCTCTTAGAGCTGACCACCATGCCCACCAACATGTCCATTAGATGTTTTGTTTCTCCCGATGTTTTAAGTTTATAAAATGTTATGTTATCTACGTTTCGATAGTGAGGTCTGTCAACGACTAAGAATAAAATAATAAAGTATTGCTCTAATAATTTATTTTAGATGTCTTTATAGGTTTCCGTATTCAGACTAGAAACCCTAATAGTTTCGTCATGACCGTTCGTCCGCAGCCTAGCTCAGAGGGTCTTAGTACTAGAAAGCTGTAATTTGGCATGAATATACATATTAGTGATGCCAACAAAGTGGTAGAATAAAATGTTGAAAAAAAAAATTTATTACTATTCTTTTCCTACACGAAACGTGAGGATATTTTTTTTTTTCTCATTTATCCTATAGTATATAATTTGTTAGACTCAAGTGTCCCCGAATGCGGTTCACTTGCGATACATTTACGATTTACTTAAGCGAGTGCGCGCGAAGTAGCGTGCGCGATGTCACTACACTCAAATTCTGTCAGTGGTGGTAGGACCTTTACACATACTTACCATTTGGTGAAATTAACCATGTATGCGACTAGCATTTGTCTCGTTCATGCTTCTTATATACACTTTTGTAATAGAGTCAATTGTTATGGAATTATTCAAAAACAAGCAAAGGCCGTGCCAGGATAAGCTAAGTGATCGTGCCCCCATCGAGTTTGATTAGATTAGATTTTTTATTAGCCAAAGAAGGTGTTACATTTAAATTACAAACAGTGACTTCCACACTAGGCGTAGCCTGTATCGTGGAGGTCGGTACATGCATGAGAATTTGAAAAACACATGCGGCTATAGCTAAGACAAGAAAAAATAAACAATGATATTAAATTGGATAAGAAAAGATATTATTATTTATACGAGGCAAAAATTATTCTAATTTTATTTTAAAGATTAAGGGGGTTATTAAGAACCCGAAAAATAATCAAATAATTTGTAGTGTGTTTGTGTTAATGTGTGTTTGGGCTCGTAATTTTTATGGATGGTGTGACTCTACATTATTTTTTCTTCTTGTACAAAAACTATTAAGTTTGGGGGGCTGAAATTTTGCCAATTTATTCCTAATGTAGAGCCACACCATCCATAAAAATTACGAGCCCAAACTCCATGGGGCAGAATCACTTAGCTTATCCTTGCACGGCCTTATGAAATATTTTAATGAAGATGGCTGCTCGAAGGTCGCAAACATGCATTTTATTCTCCACCTTTTGTAAAGCGAAGACTTGTTCTATGTGAAGACTACAGGAAATTTATCAAATGGTGAAAGTGTCCTTTGGGAAGGCCTTTGTCCAGCAGTAGACTTATTGCGGCTGGAAATGGTGATGATGTTGATGAAAGTTTCCTATGAGAAAATCTTGGTAAATTCCGAAAATATTTTTGATTATTGTATAAAAAGAGAACATTCTGAATGCTCACAAAAAATTTAGAGAATCTCGAAAATTTGTTGAGAGTTTTTCCAAACTTCTGGGAATTTCCTGCAACTTGTACATTAAAGTAAAAAGTAAATCTATTGAATAAGTTATGAGATCAGTTTCAACATTATTTATTTTTTAACAATACGGAGTCAAAATGTCTTAGTATCTGCTAACCTGACCTATAAATACCTCGTGTTTCCCACACTTACTCACCACTGCATTGATAAGGCGAGTGGTCATAAAACAACTTAAACAATAGCCAACTTTTGTTGTTACCTTTTCCACATTTGTAAGATAAAGCCAAATTCGTTCATTTGTAAGAAGAACGTCGTAACTCAAAGTAATAATTAGGGTGTCTTTCCAATGTGCTTTACTACGTTGCTGTGGATGAGTTTGATATCCACCAATCATATTCATTGGTCTACATAGCATAGCACTGGTGGAAACGGTAGATTTTACATTCTCACAGCATAGCTGCAAAGCACATGTCTAGTGGAAAGGTACATACATACATACCATCACGCCTTCATTCCCACTGTGGGTTAGGCAGAGCTGCAGAAATACTAACAACTCTAAAAAGACGTTTATAATTCTGTGACCACATTTTGCACAATCAGGCCAAGAAGTTGACTAGTGTACCTATCAATGACAGGTTGCAAGCCGACCGCCTATACAAGCCTTTATTCCCTTAGTCGCCTCTTACGACATCCACGGTAAGATATGGAATGGCACTATTGTAACCCGGCAACCACACGGGATGTAGTTGAAAGGTACTCTGGTTTATATGGATAACGACAAACTTATAGCATGTCATTATTTCCCCGAAGCACTGTTTTCATTCCTATTTCCTCCTATATACCTTCAACTAAATTAATATCTGGACCATAGGAACTATTTCAAAGTGACGTAAATCGTGATCATTGAAATCCCAAAGTATCTTTTACGATTTCATGACATTGAGTACTTTGACATGGTTCCATAGCGGCCTGAAAATAAATTTGGTGGACTGTATATCGGTACTATCGAAAATCAGAGACCATTATAGAAGGTTCAAAATGGTGCATAGTTAACGTGATTAGCAGAGCCCGGAATTTTCGTAGCACTTTTGAGCTGTCATAGGGACTTCTCGTTTATCGACTTCCGATATACATGTGTATATCGATAAATACAGACTACAATTTTTAAAATATGATTACGAGTAGAAGTAAACAATATGCAGTCTTACCGCGAATGGGCGATCTCTTCGAGACAAGATAAAATTATGACTATCTATTTCTTTTATTGATAAACTAATGGTGGGTCAGGGTTCCATTGGGCTTAGGTACAGTACGTTATCGCTTTCACTCGTTTAACAATGCCCTATAGCACTTCTTGCCGTTAAAACGACAATACAAAACTAAATACTTATGAAGTTTACTTACGCACCTGACCAAAGCTATAACAAAAGAAGATAAAGTAAATATTACTAAGATAAATGCTTATGTTACCGCGAGCCTGCGAGATGACTCGCCCGGAACAATGACTGAAACTTTCGATCAGGTGTTAGATTTTATTTTCATTTAGGTAAGAAAACACGTCTATGTCATACTTAATTAATAACACTGGCGAGCAAAAAAATATTGCTTTGGTGCAGGTATATATTATAGCTATAGTTTGAAAGACACACACACACACACACACACACACACACACACACACACATACCAAACATATTGGGACATTTGGTTTCTTTTTGAACATTTTGGAGGGTAAAGTCGAAGGAATTAGAGAAAGAGGAAAACCTATGCTTACCTACTCATAGACCTTAGGTATAGTCCATTCGCCTAGATAATGTCGTCGCATTTGTATCGCGCTGCCTTGGCACGTGCCGCCATTTATCAAAGGATGCCGCCGCGTAAACAAAGAATGCGAGCGGCGTACCCGCAATTGAATTAGGCAGTTTACATCGAATTTAATTCGTATTTTATTACAATAACCACAAGTACGTGCGGGTGTAGCGACACTATCTAAGCGAATGAACAATACTTTAACCAAATAATACAGAAGTCGAATGTGTGTCGTATCAGTAAGTGAAAAAGCAGAATGGAGAAAAGTGGCAATTACTCCACCGACAAGAGCCTGGCTCTTCAGTTTAATGATGATGCGTTAAAAAGAGGTGGATGAAATTAATCCTTTTAAAACTATTAGGAAAATTCGGTCAACTGAACATGAAGCTGCGAGTGAGGCTGCGAGTGAGGCTACTCAGCGCTGTAGGGTAGCATTTTGCTAAGCCAGTGTCCGTTTCAATGCCGCAAGGGCAAAACACACATTTCCGGTTGCCTTCTTTGTTTTCTTAAATCTTTACGTAAATATGTGTGTCTAATGGTTAGTGTTCTCCTTCATCTTCTTCTACTCTTGTGTTACTATTGCAATCTGGTTCATCGACATGAACGGCTGCGAAACATGGATCTTGAAACAGGATACTACAAGACACACAGGCATTTGAGATGTGGTGCTCCCGTCGCATATTGCGTACGTGGGCTCATCGCCTTCAGCTTTACAAGGCAAAAATACGGCCTCATATGGAATACTGCTTCCATATTTGGGCTGGAACACCCCAATATCAACTTCTTCCACTTGACCGCATTCAGGGAAGAGCTGCTCAATGTATCGATATTCGGGGGTTTCTCAAAAATCTGGATCCACTGGCCCTGCGGAGAGATATTGCTTCCCTCTGTGTCTTTTACCGCATTTATCACGGGGAGTGCTCCGAGGAATTATTCGGATTCACACCAGCTATCATTATAAGCTATAATTTCATCAATACCATCTTGATAGTTAAAAACTCTCCGCCGTGCGTCTTTTGCGAGCCTTTTTGCCACAAGCTTATCTATGTGGAACCAGCTTTCAGCATCTGAATTTCCGAAGCATTACTTGGGGACTATCAAATAACGAGCCTACTTTTTCCTCAAAGGCCGGCAGCGCACTCGCGATTTTCCTGGTGTTCATGGGTTGCGGTGCTCACTTACGAGTACCATCAGGTGACCCGCTTGCTGGTCTGCCTCCTTTTTACCATAACCAAAAAAAGTTAGACACAGAAGGTCCGGAACGATACCGTACTTCAACGCGTTCATATATCCCAGAAAATTATGCCATCTTTCAAAAAGAGGCAAGATTAGTAGCTCGGTTAAAAACGATAGATACAGGCTGCTGCAGTTTATTTTAAGGACATTGGGCAAAAAAAGTAATTTTTGAATTTTATTATTACTAAGTAGGGAAGTTTTATTTCATAGTTATTGTAAAGTAGTTACTTAATAAAAAAGACTGTACTGTCTACATCCCTATTGGCTGCCACTACCTCGCGTCATGATAATCACCGGACAACCAATTTAAATTCATAAGCCATGAATATCTCAAAGTAATTTTTGAATAAGTAAAATACCAGCGAAACCCGTTCAAATGAAGTAATATTAATTTACAGCAATGTAAACTGGTCGGGCGGGGCGTTTTTATATTAATATGTAGCAGGACAGGTCAGGTCGAAACTTTCTGTTATTCGCGTTTGTAGGAACAACACGGTTTTTGATAATACAACATACAAACATAACATCACGCCTTCATTCCCAAAGTGGGGTAGGCAGAGCTACAGAAATACCAACAACACTAAAAAGACGTTTATAATTCTGTAACCACATTTTGCACAATCAGGAAAAGAAGTTTACTAGTGTACCTATCAGTGACAGGTTGCAAACACATCGCCTAACAGTACTACAATCCCTTATTCTTTTAGTCGCCTATTACGACATCCACGGGAAGACATGGAGTGGCACCATTCTAACCCAGCAACCACACTAATACTAAGTATGTACTTTTCATGCTGTATTTGTATGTAGTGTTCAATAAAGAATATTTGTATTGTATTGTATTGTATTGTATGTAACGTAAAATGAAGGCATGATAAACAAACCCTTAATTGCAAAATACGTTAAGGCTATGTAGGCAGGTGGATTTATGCAAGATGCCTGGCAAGGTCCTGATAAAAATGGCCGCGGATCGCGCTCGGTGGCATTACTGGCATTCAATGGGAGAGGCCTACCTATGTCCAGCCGCAGTTGGACTATTATTTGAGCAGGAAGGTGACGAAAAGACGCCGCATATGCTGTCACGCCCACACAAGATTAAAAAGGGATGGCGTCCTGTGCTTCCGCACGAAGAACGTGAGATGGAGCTAGTTTTGGCGCGCCTTGATCGCAGCGATAAATTAAATTGCTGTTTACTATAAAACCACAATATTTATCAAAAAATATCTTACCAGTATTTAGAAGTAATAATTACTGACCTATTAAATCATAAATCGTCGTGTAAGATCGTAGGGTTTCGAAGATTCAACTAAAAACATGCGACAAAGGTGTCATCTTTGAAAAATAAAAATATCCAGGATTTTGTTTCTAATTGTGGTTTCATGTTTAACAGTCTCAAGGAAATATGACCAAGTTTAAAAAAATGAACAGACACAGGAATCGTGAAATGCTACCGACTTTATCATTGGTGGCCTCATAAGATCTGCGCTTTACTGTATCGAAAAAAAAAAATCTGAAAAAAAAAAAACATTCTATTTTCTGTATGAAATTAAATGCACGAAAATCTTCTCGCGAGGTTAAACAATAAAGCACCTTGCTCGATCCGATATATTGAATGATCAGGTTATATTTATTTTATTCGCTAGTTAAAATCATTTTGAATCCGCTTTGAGTGTCTTACATTAGAATTATCAAAAATAGACGCACACTTTTAAAATCGCACTATTATAATGCGAAAGTTTGGATGGGGGTTTGTTACTCAATAGCGCCAGAACAGATGAACGGATCTAGATGAAATATGAGAGAGATAGATAATAGTCTGGAATAGGCCGTAGGCTACTTTTTAACCAGAAAAATAGCACGGTTCTTAAGGAGATAGCGATAAATGACCTACGCGATGATAACGTATACAATAATCCCGTACATACACCAACTTCGAGTCACCTTATCCGATCTCACACTAGAGTGCTATTAAAAATTGTTCACCCATACCATTATAAGTTAAAAAATAATTCTGTATAAGTCAATTAGGTGTATTTTTACTTGATAAATACCTAGTATAGTATAACCTCAAAGTAAGAGCAACATGATGACACAGTTCCTTTCAAGAACCGTACTAAATAAAATAAGACTCCACAAAACATCCAGTTCAATATATAAAAAAACCTAATAGATACCGAAGTAAATACGAAACTAATTGGTTTAAACACGCGTTCGTCAAGTTGGAATGAGTGAGATTGCTACCGTAAGCGTACATTTAAATTAAAAGAGGAACAACACTAAACCAGAACCACATGTACTAGAAACCTTATCGTACGGGGTTAAACTTCAATTTTGCATCTTTTTGTGCGTGGACTTATTCCTTTTTAGTTTTAAACATGCGGTATGCAGATGGCTACCGAAGCCGTTACGCGTAAATATCAAAACGATCGCGACTCCAAAATTGTCGACTGATGAAACTTAATACACCTGTCTTTTGCTATCATGTTGCTGTGTGAGAAAGACGGAGAATTCGAGGTTTAAGAATTGTTGCGAGTGTGAATTGGAGGTTGGCGTTCTTGTTTTTTTTTTTCTTCTTTTTTGGCGCGTGTCTCAGTGAGCCGTTATCTGCGCAGCGAAAGTTAGAAGCCGCTCACCACTTTATATATACCAGTTTTTTGAGGTTCTAGAGTTTTGATCGGCCAGTACTTGTATCGGTATTTATTTGGACGTATGCTTTGTGATCTTGCGTTTAAAAAAACGAGATTTAGCTCTAGTATTGTCAGCTGATTTGTTTATGCAGGTCTACTCCAGAAAGTTAAACTTTTAAAATAGTCATTTGAGTATACAAATGTCAGATTAATTCTAGGATGCGAATTATGAGCTACTAGCTTCTGCCCGCGACTTGGTCCTCGTAGATTTAGATTATCGTTAATTCTTTGGGAACTTTAAAATTTTCCGATATAAAAAGTAATATATGTGTTAATCCAGGGTATCAATCTCCATTCCAAATTTCATCCGTGGCAGCGTGGAAGATTATCAAACATCCACACATCAATCCATTCATAAAATCTGCCGAATTCCAGGCAGCGAAAGAGACAACCCTGACTGATGTAACTCTGTCCTTTTCCCTAACTGGAATTTGGCAGGTTTTGATAATCATGATCCTGACTCGGCACCTGAACTATTGAAGTTTTAAATTGAGGTCCGACTTTTTATTGCAAGCCTTTTTTGGGGTGTAGAGATTTTAAGAGATGATGGTTAGGGTCATTATGAAATTTTTTGACCTCATTTAATATAACGCAAAATTTGGTTTGTGGCATTTTTTGTCATGTAAGAACACTATGTTCGGCAGAAAAACAATTATTGAACTCCCTGAATAACCCGTATTGATTTTTTTTTCGTAAGTATTCAGAAGTTCCGTATCGTTGCCGGGTTAGAATATTGCCACTCCATAGTTTCCCGTGGATGTCGTAAGAGGCGGCTAAGGGAATAAGGGCTTGTAGTACTGTTAGGCGATGGGCTTGCAACCTGTCACTAATATACTTGTAAACTTTTTGGCCTACTTGTGCAAAATGTGGCTACAGAATCATATACAAGTCTTTTTAGAGTTGTTGGCATTTCTGTAGCTCTGCCTACCCCACTCTGGGAATGAAGGCGTGATGTATGTATTAGTATCTATGTATTCAGAAGGACCCTAACTATCATCCCTTAAAACCCCTACACCCGACTGCCAACACCGTGTAGCATCTCTCGTTGATATTGTCGTCTAAATATGTAAAAAAACCCTCTCAGTACTTCATTTAAAATATTTTAATTTAATACTCTGTCACTTCCACAGTCAAGACGAATCTAACGACACATTAGGTATATTAAATTCCATCAAGCCGTTAATTATTTTATAATTAGTTGTACGCGGTCAAAATCACTAATAAAAAGAAGTTACTACACAAAAAACATCCTGGATTAAATATTTTTAGTATACTATACCTAAGAAAGTAGAAAATGAAGGTGCTCTATTTCTAAACTAGGGTTACCTGGTGGTTAAATTTAGATGTGTCAGAAAAAGTATTTCGAATCGTCAACATCGTTGTTAGGATCTCTTTCTCGCCTGAATTTTGGATGTTCTCTATGCATTTACTTGTCTTATCTATACTGCCCCGTCTTCTCGGTTCCATGTGGTTTCCAGGTTAAATTAGTGCCACTCCATGTCTTCCCGTGGATTTCGTAAGAGGCGACTAAGGGAATAAGGGCTTGAAGTACTGTTAGGCGATGGGCTTGCAACCTGTCACTAATACACTGGTCAACATCTTAGCCTGATTGTGCAAAATGTGGTTACAGAATTACCAACAAGTCTTTTTTAGACTTGTTTGTATTGCTGTAGCTCGCCTTCCCACTCTGGGACTAAAGGCGTGATGATAAGATGATCTAATAATACCTAAACTTTTTTTAGTAAGAAGTTATTTTTTGCAAATGTTTAAAATTACCAAAATTGTTTTACTTTCCTCTCATTACACTGTCATTCGACGTCATCGACCAACTATTCAATTTGGTTTTTAAATCAGTAACTTAGCATGCGAATCGGTATTGAGTCAGCTGAACTTTCATCTTAACGTCTTATTTCTTCAAATCATCGCGCGTAAGCAACTTTAAGAAAACGATTAGTAGGCTGATCAAAATAATGATCAGAATAAAAATAAGAGCTCCCACAGTCAAAATGACGTTGCACGGTTGAGAACACTTTATAATTTCACTGGAATAAGGTGCAAAATTGTAAACATTATTTTAGTGCTCGAATTAACTTAAGCGTCTTTCAACGACCTTGGAAACATATTAGACTTCTAACACTGCCACTCAACAATGGCAAAAACAGGCTAAGTAAGTACATAAGCATACTTTTTCGCAATGTAATTTAGCTGTGTTATTATACCTTTAAACATCTCTTTTTTTATTTCACCCGCGAAGTATGAACCGGTAAACCTAAGTCGAACTGCGGGCTGCACGTTACGCGGAGATACTAAACTTTTGCCGAGCTGGGGCCCTTGTCGAGATGCATAACGTTACGTTAGCGATCTTCGACAATCGACAAAATAAATACCACTGATGTAACGTGTCGGTAGAAAACAGAAACGTTACCAGCGTTCCAATTTGGGTACGCCTACTCAATTTTCGACGAAAAAGGCGACGTAATTAAAAATACACTTATTATAATGTTTTTTCAGTCCTATATTAACAGCGGTCAGAATGGGACCGAGCACATACGTCGTTTTTTGATAATGACATAAAATTACATTGTCAATGGTAGAGTGTGCAGAAATACTTATTTCAGTAGGCACTATGACGTTATAAAGCTACAAAAAAAACATTTTTTTTGAAGGCACTCCGTGTCTACAACGTGATAAAATATTTACAAAATAATGAAAAATAGTTACAGATTTATCAAATACGTAGATAGATTTGTCAATTATTACTTTATTTATTATACGCATGAAATAAAGTTTACCAAGTAAATAATTGAAATTGAATTTAATTATATTTTGAAAATTGATTATAAGTATCTGCACTTAAAACATGGAGACATCATTGATAGACTGATGAAAATGTATTAATGAAAACGTCATTGATAACTGTAAATAGGTACTTCTGTGCTAACGGTACGTTCAAATCCCATTCTCAATGCTGTCGAATAATACCCATTATGTTTGGGTAAAGGATGACACGGAAGTAGCTACAAGTACCATTAAAAAAAAACAATAATAATCCAACTAAGCCCGCAGGTAATTCTCACGAACAAAAGCGCGGGTCAAAATCTTAATACGGAATTCTTAAAACCCCTCGTTATCGTTAATTAGCGATATCGTGATAAGCAACACTTGATACCAAATAGACCTAAGTGAAGTTACCTCATGTTCTAAACTCAATCGTATGCTAATCCTAACAAGATCTGGATTAGCGGGAAAGCACTGTGAGATAGTACTTTTGTCCTGTAAGGCTAGAGGAGCCAGGCAGTCTGAACGACACAAGTAAATGCATGTTCCAAAACCAAAGGACCGTTCTAAGTTCCCGCGTTCTTTGTGAAGTATTTTTTATGATTATTTAAGGAACATGACTAATAACTAAATTACAATTGTATGACATCACCAGAAAAGTAACCACAAATTAAACTATTTTACGTATTGGCTAGTAACCCACTGAAATAGCTACGAAACAAAATGTGGCCAAAGAAAAACCAAGCTCTATAGCAAATAATTATTTTAAAAAAATGACTTTCTTCTTGAACCTGTGGTTACGCATTGCTACACGTTTACACTCAAAATTGTTGATTACGTATTTTAATTACAAGTTATTCAAATACTACCCAATCCTGAGCCTAACCGACTTTATTCGAACGCGAAATACTTTTAAAGACCTCTTGCACGGGGGGTCTATTTTGATCGGCAAAACCTAATTACTTTTGACATGTTATCATATTGTCAATGTTATGATAGCTCAGTACAATAACATGTCAGAAGTAATAAGGTTATACCAATTAGAATAGAGTTCCAGTACACAAACGCAAGTTTCAATCGATTTATATTATATTTATAGTATACAGTCAACGTCAAAAGTAAGTGATGAAAATCAAGGTTTCAAAACATATTCTAGCATGACACCCCAGATATAACAGTTATATCAAAGCGTCAGATTTAACTGATATTTTAATTAGTCAAAAGAAAATGATCATAACAACATCGAGACACAGACACGAAGTGACAAATCAATGTTTCAAATCGAAATAATAATGTCACGACGTCATAATTATATATGTAATGGAAATTTCAATACAAAATAATGAAACTATTCACTCGTAATACAATGAATGAGTCAAATAATTAAAAAAAAAAGATATGTCAGACATTTTTGAATGAAAGGATTTACATTAATTTGAAACACTCGACATGTCTTTAACTGTTTGAATGGCATGTTACCTACATAGTTTTCAAGGATCGATATAAATGTGATCACGTACTTTTGACATATTATGTGTTCATTTACTTCTAAATACACTACAATAGACAGTAACATTTACTTCATTTCTTGTTTTTTTTTTTAATTATTGTTCAAATAATGTACAAAACATTTATAATTAAACAACTAAGTACCTCGTCAAACTAACAGTAGGTACAGTTTGTTGGCAAGAACGCACTCATGTTTCACTTACATTGTTATGCACCTAAAGAAAAAAAAACTACTTATTGTTGATTGGGACCCTATTTCATCAGTTTCTTTTGCTGTTGCCTGTACGAGTAGTTTGTGTTTTAAGGAGCCAAGCAGTCTACCTCCCACGGACGGTCGTTTCCTCCTGACTCACCAATTCCCGTCTCACTGCGTAATTAGCTCATCAGCACGCACGGAGAGCTCAATTAGATCAACGGCCGGCGGGAGCACGTCCCGTTGGAGATGGAGCGAGATATCTCCGCAATTGACAGCCATATCTAGGCTGGGATGTGGAATTTTAATGTCCTTGGTATGTTTAGGGTTCCGTTGTCTAACTAGGAACCCTTGTTTCGCCATGCCAGTCCGTCTGTCCGTCCGTCCATCCGTCAGCTGTTACTTGGCATGAATATACATTATTCGTCACGCCGTAATGAAGTTTTGAAAAATAAAACTTTTTGTGGTACCTCACCACCACGTGAAGTGATGGTGAGGTACCACTTTTAAAATAATCAAGGGATTTGTTTGTAAAATATTAAGCTATAAAGTGCAAAGTTTTGTTCGGGCCCCTCCCTACAGCCAAAGCTACAAATACAAAAGACCTAAGAAATATCTTGAATGAATGTGCGTATATAACAAATTTAAAAGGAACTATCACGACTTGAACGGTTCTTGAGATAACAGGCAAGCGTAGGGTTTATACCTACTAAAATCATCTAAGACAGCACCAAGCAACTTTAAATAGAAAATTATTTCATAGGTTTTGTGGTTTTTTGAGATATTTTTCTGCGTTTGCAGTACTTAACAGCTTCGGAACCGAACAATAAGCATGGTCCGACATTCTCTTGCACGGTTTTAATATTTTAAATGACGCGGGAATTGCAAATGGCAGTGGGAAGTAAGGACATCGACGAATGCATTCGGATTGACGCATCAAAGTAGCAACCGCCTGGATTCCATTGGTTTGCTCTCATACAAAACAGATGTCGCTGCTTTATTTTAAACTATTCACGATTCAAGCTTAGTATTTAGTGGCGATATTATCTGTCACTGAATACATTGTACGGTCGTCTTGGTCAAAATGGCCCTGAAGTATATTTTTTTATGCCATGCAATAAGCAAGAGAACATACAAACAGACCACCTGTGGGCCGAGCACGCTGCCACGAGACAATGTTTAACATAGGGTCGGGACTCTAATTCGACCAACGTAAGTATAGAGAACTAAGGTTTTAAATAAGAGTGTGTTTTGTGTGATTCGAGTTCTTTTATTACTAAGCAACTTAATCCCCGGGTGGTTGTCATTTTAATAATTTCATAATAATATTTGACACTAGTTCCCGTTTGACGTCATTTGACACTAAGTCCCGTGGCAGCGTGCTCGGCCCACTGATATTAAGGTTCCTGGCGCATATAACCATCTGCTATTCCGTTGCCAACCTTGAGGACTAAAATTTTATTGCCTCTATGGTCTATGCAAGTCAGGTTTTTTGTTACGTTGGTTTTAAAACAGCTATGCGAACACGCTATTTGGCTGTAGGTTAAAGGGTAAGATGATGGTAGCGATCTGGATGGACCCTGTGCTGGGTCGTCCTTATAAGTAGCTGCATATTTTAGTTCTTTGTCACTTTAACGTCATGTTTGAACTACTTCACTAAGCTGTCAAAGGCGTTAGAGCTATAAGGTGGAAAAGAGTGCAGGGCCTCTATTCAACTGCGTTACAACGATATCGTGTTTGACGTGTTTCCGTATTGTCAACGTTTTGATAACTCTTATGTCATTTACAATAATGGCGATTGTGACATAAACGATTCTTAAACGTGTCAAACACGATATCGTTTTAACGCACCCGAATAGAGGCCCAGTTTAAAAGGCCCTGACCATTACTCAACGTTACGTTAGTAATTAAGTGATTTAGGTATGTAATTCACGCCACACACGCCCGATTTATTTACTTACTTAATCAATTCTCAAGAAAGATCTTAGCTTTCAATTTCACTGAACGGACTCAATTTCAGTTCCCTATAATTAGGCGCGATGCATTTGAATCTGCACGCAAAAGTTGACCTTCTTCCTTGGGCATATGGTTGAGTTTTGGTGGCGTCGTGAAAGTGCAAGGTTCCTATTGCAGAAGTGCAGTTATGTGAATGCGGTGATTGTTATCAGTGGCGTCGGATTGAAGGTCGAGGTGCGATTCCGGAAGGTTTGGCACGTGATAAAACGTAATGTCATGGGCTCATGGGTGTGTTTATTTACACTTTTTAAAAGAAAGAAAGAATAGAAAATAGAAACAACCCACACTATAAAACTGTTGAAAAAAGATAGATATATATACCTACAGTGACAGTTGTTGCGAAAACGAAACGTAAAGTAAATTATATTTTGTTTTAAAATTAACGTTATATAAATTACAATTTAACTGTTTAGTACTAAAACCCTATTAGTGTTTCGTACCCAAAGGATCCCAATCCCAACGGTACCTAATTACTAAGCCTCCGCTGTCCATCCATCTTTCTGTCAGCAGGCTGTAATCTAAACCCTACATTTAGACGGTAAAAATATTCATATAGTGTATATTTCTATGACCGCTTTAACAACCAATAAAGAAAAATTAAGTGAGCCGTATAAGAACAGTACGGAACCTTTCAAGTCTGCCTCGCACTTGCTCGATTTTTTTTACATCATAAATGATAAATGACAGTTTATTGGTAGCATAATGTTATTAATGTTACAAGTCAAATGGTTACAAGTAGTCAAGTGTAATAATAATATATCAACACGTTTTTGACAAATAATCGCTCGAAAAGTTCAGAAACTAGAATCAAATTATTCCATTTTTAATTATATACTAAACATATACAAATACTATACTCTTTTCACCCGATTAACGAATTAATTCGCGTTAAGTGGGGTAAAATATGAGATTACTTTTTAGGGTTCCGTATTCACGTAAGGCCATCTGCTCTTCAACACTATGCTCTAAAAAAAATAAGACGTTATTATGATTGTTAATAACCGTCTAGATTCTATACGAGCCTGACATGAGCAAGACCATGAATCTGAATATGCGTGGATACGGTCTACGTTTCCTAGACCCTATGACCACCTTCTGCCTTCATCAATAGGATAGCCATAAGAAGACCTTAGAGGCACTTTGATATAATTCTTTGGATCTGAGCGAAGGACAACTCGATAAGTTGGATCGCCTTCTCAATAATTGCATTCGCTTTGTTTTCTGTCTTCGTAAATATGATCACGTTTCTTCCTTCCGCTCTCAACCTGGATGGCTTCCTATTCGCCAACGTCGCAAAAGTAGATTACTCTGTTTCCTTTATAATATTCTGTACGATCCGCAATCTCCTGAATACTTAAAATCTCTTTTTAAATTTCTGGGTTCTACCCACATCCGTCAGCTACGATCCACTGAAAACCTCACACTTTCCATCCCTCCTCACCGCACAGGTTTCATGTCCAACTCCTTCGCCCTTCAGGCAGCACGACTTTGGAACGACCTTCCCCTTAAAATGAAGAAAGCTCCGAACAAGTTTGCCTTTAAAAAGAAAGTTCGCGAATTTCTTTGCAGGTAGAATTGACATCATCTTGGTTTTCTGATTGCTTTATCTGTTTTGTTTTTTGCTTATATGTATATACATATTATGTATGTATTAATTTATTAGTGTATTTCATGTATTTATATTTATGTAGCATATTGATATTATGTAAGTGTATATGTTTATGTAAGTATATAGTATATAGTTAAGTCAGAATCTATGTTGCACCGCCACTACAATCTCTGCTTTGCCTAAAGGTTAACTGGTAGAGAATGCCTTACGGCATTAAGTTCGCCTTTTGCATATTAAGTGTATTCTTTTTTTTTTTTTGTGCAATAAAGATTAAATAAATAAATAAATAAATAATTCACTGTCATTGAATTAAATAAGTAAAAAACTTATGTAAAGCTCCTTTTGTACGTCGAAGACACTTCTAACTGTACACCCGTAGACTTTAATACGTTGCGATAAGGTTCACAGTTGTACAGTTAGAAGTGTCTTCGACTGTATGTAGATAATTATATTATTATACTAAACTAATATAGAATAAATGTCAAAATTCAAATATAGAATGCCGAAAGTTCTATATTCTGCTTCGGTTTTTAGGGCTCCGCAGTCTAACTCAGAGACTCTTAGCACTAGAAAGCTGTAGTTTACTATGAATATACATATTAGTCACGTCAACAAAGTGGTACATTTTGTACAAAAAGGAAATCTATGACGACTAAGTATACGTCCCTACTAAAATCGGGTTCCTATCATTGCATATCCAATGTATCACAAATGATTCATTTCAAAAACATATCATTTGACAACCCGCATTTTTTCCGAAACTGTATATAGTTCTGGATTTAATTTCAGGGCCATCGTGTAGAACCCTATAGGTAAATTAGGTTAGGTTAGGTTAGTGTTATAAAAATCTTGAAATATTTGTAGTTACAGAAAAAAAAGCGGGTTGGCAAATGAATAGGTTGCGAAACGATGCATTTGTCAAAGATTTGTCGGCGAAATCAAATCAAATCAAATCAAAATGTTTATTCAGTAAATAGGGGCAAATTCTTTTACACGTCGGTAATATGAAGAATTTACTAGCGCTTCAGATAAGACCATCATTGCGGAGAAGAAGCGCCAAGAAACTCCAGCAGAAGGTCATTTTTTCAAACATAAAGTACAGAAATACTTAAAAGTAAGTTACATTACAAGTACTTAATAAAGTAATAAATAATAAAAAATAATGATTAAAGCTTGAACAAAAGGCAGAGAACCACTAAAATCATCTAAGACGGCACCAAATAACTTTAAATAGAAAATAAAATAAGTTATTACTTTTTTGTTTGTAGTAAGTACTTAACGGCTTCGGAACCCTACACTGAGCATGGCCCGACATGCTCTTGTCCGGATTTATATATCTATAGTTATGTAGGTTGCAAGTCTAATCCGCTTCATAGGCAGCTAAATCAAATATCTCAAGTCCACTTGTGCTTGAAAGAAAACGATATAAACATGGCCGGATCATATTACTGTGGCACGAGTAGCATTCCAGTCGATACCGGTCGAAATCAGCTCTTGATTCTTATGTTTGTTATGTCAAACTAAATGAAACCCGCGACTTTGTCCGCGCAGCAGCGTATTTCATTTTTCATTTGCACTAATTTCATTTGCCTTAATGGTTACTGGCTCTAATATTGATTTACCCTAATATCACATACCATACTTTCATTTGCCATAAAGATATTTTTTCTGAAATCGTAAACCTTTCAGATAATTTTTACATGCCATCCATGCCATGTTTGTTTTATTACAACTCTGAATAGTTCAGGGTTTCAGTAAAAAAACCCTTCATCACAAATGAATATTATGGCATATAAAATTATGTCATGTGAAATTCGGACAAATAAAATCATCGCATTTGATATTCGGTCAAACGATAGAGAAAACTACTAAATATACCCGCTAGTCTTACTGGGGTCGAGTATCGACAACAATTTTGAGAGCTAGAAAATATTTTTCTATTTATATTAGGCATTAGGTCTTTGGGTTGCTTGAAAACATTATCTCTAAAATCAATTTCATATAATAATAATAACTAAATATGAAGGGACAATCTCACGTAGGTACAATTTAACGTAGTCCCAAACGATATTTTTTATTTTTTTTTCTTATTTTAAGGAGAAGGCACCCGAGCACTCAGGCCACCTGATGGTAAGTGGAATCTGAGACCCATAGACATTTGAATTCTCAAGACTATAATCCTTAGACCACATATGCGTTGCCAACCGTGAGGACTAAGATGGAATGCCTCTATGCTAGTAATTTCATCGGTTATCTTATCCCCACACCGGAACACAATAATGCGAACACTGTTGCTTGACGGAAGGTTAATGGATAAGATGGTGGTAGCGATCCGGACGGAACCTGCACAGGGTCCTACCACCACTAAAAATCTCAAAATGGTTTTTTTGTATGTAACTAAGTATAAAGAAGATAGACAAGTTTAATAAAAAGGAAGTTTTTAAGAACCCGACTGCATATTTTGAGTATGTCGTCGATATATGTTAGTTATGTATCATTTATGCATTGTTTATTCCACCATATTGTTGTATGTTTTTTGTTTTAATTTTAGTAACCACCGACACTCGTGACTCTCAGACGAATCTAACGACACTTGCTTGTTAAAATCCGTCCATCTACGAGGGAACAAAGGACTTCGCCAATCGGTTAAAAAAGAAGTAAGAACTTAACTACAATTTAACATTAGCACATCGGAACAGGCCAGCCGAAAAGAATTCTGACCCACCACAGAACGGTATCACAGTCCCATTTGCGACGTTAAGACCTCGCTTGTTGAAATCCATTCAGCCTCTACGAACAAAGAACCATACATAGGTACATACATACATACAGGTCAAAACATTACCCTCCTTCGGCAGTTGGGCAAAAATAAACATTGGACTTCAATTTTCCACATTTGAACACTGAAACAGGCGTGTACTAAGCCCAATGAAACCCTGAACCACTATAGAACGGTGTCACAGTGACATTATAAAAAATAATAACGTCACTGTGACACAGTTCTATGGTGGGTAAGGGTTCCGTTGTGATGATAGTACATACTCGTACATACATTTCAAGACTTGAGTGAATCTTGAGTTTTTATTTATTTATTAAATCTGTGTGGTTGCCGGGTTAGAATAGTGCCACTACATTGTGTTCTCGTGTGTGCGGCTACTGAGGGAATAAGGGCTTGAAGTACTACTGTTGGGCGATGGGCTTGCAATACATCTTAGCCTGGTTGTGCAAAATGTGGTTATTCATATCTCCTGATCAGGGTCCCATGGTCTCCCTCCACTACCTCTATTAAAGGATTGGGCTAGCTATCCAGAGAGGTAATGCAGTCAGTGTCATAGGGGACATGCCGCGGGCGGACCTGTAGAACGGAGTCAAAGATGTTACCTTATTAACTAGTACTACCTACCGCCGTGTTTTTACATGACAGACGCGCGTATCGAGAAGGGGTTCCGCAATTTTGAAAAAGCTGTAGCTAAACTAGGTTTAATTTTTTCGTAGTTAAGCCGAGCCACAAGGATTTTTTAACGGTCGTTGCGTATAATTTTATTCCATACTTAGATGTTAAGTTTCCTACTTTCTCATATTATATTTATACTATATTTTTTATTCCAAGATACAACAAACTATACAAATGAAAAGGTGTTTTATTATTTGCAAGATCTGTTGTTCAAAAAAGATACTAAACAAAAAAAAGATTGAACTAAGTGGTTGATTTTTTGAATTTGAAGCGTGACCAACCGAAACTGAAATAAAAGCATAAGTATCTTTTTATCATAATATTTTATGACTTTTACATCATAACAGTTTTGTAATTTAAAAACTAAGTATTGTATTAGTATTAATACTATTACATAATAGATGCTGAAATAGGTATGACAGACAGACTGGCGAACGAAGACTTATCATAAAGGTTCCTTTTTATCCTTTGGTACCTACAGAACCCTAAAACTACATCCTAGTGCAATAATAAAGATGCATTCAAACAACTTTAAATATTTATGAGGTGACATCTTTCTATGGTCATGTGTTTTTAATAATCTTGTTTTTCACTCCATAACAGCGTGAATACATTTTTTTCTACCAATGACTCTGCGCAGTACAAGTTTTTGCTCAAATTCTTGCTGACAAGATCATATAGAAACCGGGGCCGGTATGCCATTTTGTTTTAAGCCATATTATATTATCGTTCTTGGGCCAAACTCGCCATAGAGTGGACGGAAGGCCAAAAAAACCATGGCAAGAAAAAGCATATCGGGCCAGGCTCAGTGTAGGGTTCCGAAGCCGTTGAGTACCAACTACAAACATAAAAATCAACAAGTAATAACTAATTTTCTATTTAAAGTCAATTGGTGCCGTCTTAGATGATTTTAGTAGGTATAAACACTTTAATCGCCTGTATCTCAAGAACCAATGATGTCTACTTAGTCTTGATAGTATTCCTTTAATATTTCGTTAATGCTCTTTCATTTAAGTTTTTTTTCAGATTTTTAGTATGGGTAGTTTTGGCTGTAGGTGGGGGACACTTGAGTCTAACAAAAAGTAGCGCTTTAAAGCTTAATATTTCATAAACGGTTTACTTAATCGAAATACCGTTGTCACGTAGGGTAGACGACAAAAAATACATCCCCACGTTACGTGTAGAGGAGGTACAGTAAAAAAAAATGTACTAGAGTCTCTGCGCTAGGCTGCGGACGGACGGACATGGCGAAACTATAAGGGTTCCTAGTTTGACACGGAACCCTAAAAATGAGAAACGTGGCAGACTTCGTCGGCGATGGCAGGATTAGTTGTATTCCTTTTGAAGGACCGCCTAGACACATCAGGAACTTAATAATAAAATATATCGTTACTAATTTATATTGTTAATGTTGCGCCGGCTCTTATTAAATTGACTGTAAGACTACAATGTGGTCTACAATATAATAAGATGATAACGCTCAAAGCAATAGGCTTAAAACATTCCCATTCCATTCCCTCAATTAAATAGTTTTTCTTTTCAATTGGGAATTTGGCTCCCATGTACCTACGCCTATGAAAAGGTTAAAAAACTGGAGAAACCTTGAGTTTCACTAAATAATTTTTAGCCCTAATTCAATAGTAAAAGGACTCAATTTTTCATACATGAACGACTTATTTATAATTGTATTTAGATATCGTCCCTTTACTATCTCAACCTTGTATCGTATCTGATTTGATTAGTAGGAAAAGCACTCATATTCCAAGAATAATAAACACTACTCTTCTATCAAACTATTCGATCACATAAAGAAGTTGAGAAAGTAAAAGGACAATATACAATACAGCACTGAATTGTCCAAGTTCTTAAAAGGACCTTCGGGATTGTATTTCCCTCTTATTCGCTCTCTTACACTTACCCCCTTACTTATGAACGTGGAATAAGCTTGGAATAGTTTATGCCATGCTTTGTCCTTATCTGTAATTGTGACATTTGCATCTGACAGAAAGTGACAAAGCATGGCATAAACTATTCCAAGCTTATTTCACGTTCATAAGTAAGGGGGTTAGTCTAACCGACTTTACTTGAACCAAAAAGACTTCAAGAGCTAATGCATAGTGTACCTAATAAAATAATACATCTGCTAGTTTTTTGCTTGAGGACATATTAACAAATATAATAGTAAAGTCAACAAAATTGCAATTACAATGTTTCAAAAATTGGTAAGGATATGGTAATCTACTGCAGCTAGTAGCGACATCTGTGTGTTCAATATGCAGAGAAACCTTGAAAGCGAGTCCGCTAGATGGCGTCACAAGTATTTTATTGATAGTGGATCAACAGGGTCGTTTCCACATTGGGTCACTACTCACTAGAGGTCATAACTTTTTGACCTTTAACTAGACATAAATAGATAAACGCCACATTTATTAAACTCTTCATCGCATTTAACAGGCTGCAGATAAGTAATTTAAAATCTAGATCCTCTATGTAATCACGATAAACTTACGTAGTGTTTTAAACGTTTTTTTAAGATGTCGCCGTCTAAGTTATAGAAACGTGCGGGCGCCACAGTAGTAACCTTGGACAACACGTTATGCTAAAAAGGAAGAAATCAAAAATTGGCTTCGTTTTATATTTGGAGTACTGTTAATAAGGCTAATTGTGACGTCAATATATAAAGCATTATATGACGAGTATAATAGCTTTGGCTTTGATACTTTTTAGGGTTCCATAACTCAAAAGGGAAAAACTGAACCCTTATAGGGCCACTTTGATGGCCGTCAGTGTGTCCCTCTGTCTGTCTGTCAAGACCCTTTAACTCAGAAACGCGTGGAGGTATCAAGTTGAAATTAAAACCATGTAGATACTCAAGTTTACATGACAGACGCGCGTATCGAGAAGGGGTTCCGCAATTTTGAAAAAGCTGTAGCTAAACTAGGTTTAATTTTTTCGTAGTTAAGCCGAGCCACAAGGATTTTTTAACGGTCGTTGCGTATAATTTTATTCCATACTTAGATGTTAAGTTTCCTACTTTCTCATATTATATTTATACTATATTTTTTATTCCAAGATACAACAAACTATACAAATGAAAAGGTGTTTTATTATTTGCAAGATCTGTTGTTCAAAAAAGATACTAAACAAAAAAAAGATTGAACTAAGTGGTTGATTTTTTGAATTTGAAGCGTGACCAACCGAAACTGAAATAAAAGCATAAGTATCTTTTTATCATAATATTTTATGACTTTTACATCATAACAGTTTTGTAATTTAAAAACTAAGTATTGTATTAGTATTAATACTATTACATAATAGATGCTGAAATAGGTATGACAGACAGACTGGCGAACGAAGACTTATCATAAAGGTTCCTTTTTATCCTTTGGTACCTACAGAACCCTAAAACTACATCCTAGTGCAATAATAAAGATGCATTCAAACAACTTTAAATATTTATGAGGTGACATCTTTCTATGGTCATGTGTTTTTAATAATCTTGTTTTTCACTCCATAACAGCGTGAATACATTTTTTTCTACCAATGACTCTGCGCAGTACAAGTTTTTGCTCAAATTCTTGCTGACAAGATCATATAGAAACCGGGGCCGGTATGCCATTTTGTTTTAAGCCATATTATATTATCGTTCTTGGGCCAAACTCGCCATAGAGTGGACGGAAGGCCAAAAAAACCATGGCAAGAAAAAGCATATCGGGCCAGGCTCAGTGTAGGGTTCCGAAGCCGTTGAGTACCAACTACAAACATAAAAATCAACAAGTAATAACTAATTTTCTATTTAAAGTCAATTGGTGCCGTCTTAGATGATTTTAGTAGGTATAAACACTTTAATCGCCTGTATCTCAAGAACCAATGATGTCTACTTAGTCTTGATAGTATTCCTTTAATATTTCGTTAATGCTCTTTCATTTAAGTTTTTTTTCAGATTTTTAGTATGGGTAGTTTTGGCTGTAGGTGGGGGACACTTGAGTCTAACAAAAAGTAGCGCTTTAAAGCTTAATATTTCATAAACGGTTTACTTAATCGAAATACCGTTGTCACGTAGGGTAGACGACAAAAAATACATCCCCACGTTACGTGTAGAGGAGGTACAGTAAAAAAAAATGTACTAGAGTCTCTGCGCTAGGCTGCGGACGGACGGACATGGCGAAACTATAAGGGTTCCTAGTTTGACACGGAACCCTAAAAATGAGAAACGTGGCAGACTTCGTCGGCGATGGCAGGATTAGTTGTATTCCTTTTGAAGGACCGCCTAGACACATCAGGATCTTAATAATAAAATATATCGTTACTAATTTATATTGTTAATGTTGCGCCGGCTCTTATTAAATTGACTGTAAGACTACAATGTGGTCTACAATATAATAAGATGATAACGCTCAAAGCAATAGGCTTAAAACATTCCCATTCCATTCCCTCAATTAAATAGTTTTTCTTTTCAATTGGGAATTTGGCTCCCATGTACCTACGCCTATGAAAAGGTTAAAAAACTGGAGAAACCTTGAGTTTCACTAAATAATTTTTAGCCCTAATTCAATAGTAAAAGGACTCAATTTTTCATACATGAACGACTTATTTATAATTGTATTTAGATATCGTCCCTTTACTATCTCAACCTTGTATCGTATCTGATTTGATTAGTAGGAAAAGCACTCATATTCCAAGAATAATAAACACTACTCTTCTATCAAACTATTCGATCACATAAAGAAGTTGAGAAAGTAAAAGGACAATATACAATACAGCACTGAATTGTCCAAGTTCTTAAAAGGACCTTCGGGATTGTATTTCCCTCTTATTCGCTCTCTTACACTTACCCCCTTACTTATGAACGTGGAATAAGCTTGGAATAGTTTATGCCATGCTTTGTCCTTATCTGTAATTGTGACATTTGCATCTGACAGAAAGTGACAAAGCATGGCATAAACTATTCCAAGCTTATTTCACGTTCATAAGTAAGGGGGTTAGTCTAACCGACTTTACTTGAACCAAAAAGACTTCAAGAGCTAATGCATAGTGTACCTAATAAAATAATACATCTGCTAGTTTTTTGCTTGAGGACATATTAACAAATATAATAGTAAAGTCAACAAAATTGCAATTACAATGTTTCAAAAATTGGTAAGGATATGGTAATCTACTGCAGCTAGTAGCGACATCTGTGTGTTCAATATGCAGAGAAACCTTGAAAGCGAGTCCGCTAGATGGCGTCACAAGTATTTTATTGATAGTGGATCAACAGGGTCGTTTCCACATTGGGTCACTACTCACTAGAGGTCATAACTTTTTGACCTTTAACTAGACATAAATAGATAAACGCCACATTTATTAAACTCTTCATCGCATTTAACAGGCTGCAGATAAGTAATTTAAAATCTAGATCCTCTATGTAATCACGATAAACTTACGTAGTGTTTTAAACGTTTTTTTAAGATGTCGCCGTCTAAGTTATAGAAACGTGCGGGCGCCACAGTAGTAACCTTGGACAACACGTTATGCTAAAAAGGAAGAAATCAAAAATTGGCTTCGTTTTATATTTGGAGTACTGTTAATAAGGCTAATTGTGACGTCAATATATAAAGCATTATATGACGAGTATAATAGCTTTGGCTTTGATACTTTTTAGGGTTCCATAACTCAAAAGGGAAAAACTGAACCCTTATAGGGCCACTTTGATGGCCGTCAGTGTGTCCCTCTGTCTGTCTGTCAAGACCCTTTAACTCAGAAACGCGTGGAGGTATCAAGTTGAAATTAAAACCATATAGATACTCAAGTTTACAGCTGTGAAAAAATCAAACTGCTAAGTTAACGTAATACAAAGATTAAGGCAGTTTATGCCGCAAAAAACGTATATTTCGGCACTCTCAAGAGAATCAAAATGTTTATACAGTGTGTTACCGGCATGAGGGCTTTAAATGTAGGTATCGATTCTACTCCTCAAATGGAACTCCTTTTGTTCTACGACTTTAAAAAATGAGGTAATTTTTATTTTTTATTTTTCATACAAAATAAATTAATTCACTGATTTTACTAGTAAAGTTTGAAAGTTTGATCACCTATAACTTACTGTAAATTAAGTTATTTTCTAAGTCGTAGAACAAAAGATGTAGCATTTGAGGAGTGGAATCGATACCTACATTTAAAGCCCTCATGCCGGTAACACACTGTATAGGGTAGGTACTTCCCATAGACCTAGAATACTAAAATTTGGCAAGAACGGTCATACAACAAAAATCAGAAAATCGTTAGTTTGTTGCTCCACAATAAATGATATTTTTTTTGCTATAGGAAAGTTTTTTGCAGTTGGTGAACTAATCGCGACCTATGTCGATGTATGGAGACAACAGTTTTTCAACAGCAAAGTCAAATTTGTACCTCAATACAATTTTACATTCTTCTAATAAAGTTTAAAGTTATTCCGTGTGATTGCCGGGTTAGAATAGTGCCACTCCATGTCTTCCCGTGGATGTCGTAAGAGGCGACTAAGGGAAAATAAAATTGCTTGTATAATAAATTGGTAAGCATCTTAGCCTACTTGTGCGAAATGTGAATACAGAATTTTATTATCAACAAGTCTTTTTAGAGTTTTTGGTATTGCTGTAGTTCTACCTACCCCACTCTGGTAATTAAGGCATGATGTTATGTATGTATGTATGTAAAATACTAAAAACATGCCAAATACAGATAACTATAAACACCCGGATGCGAAAGCGCAGATGTAAATTGGCTACACCAATGGGTATCTACCATTGGTCACGGTACGAAGGGCGGCGCCTGCGCGGTAGACCGTGGACTATATGCGTTTGACTAGCGAAGGCTTTCCATGGTTCAGTGATCGCCAATCCTGCGTACTTGCATAATAGTGGTAAATATAGATAAATTACTTGAGAGATACAGTGTGTGTGTGTGTGAGTGTGTATAGTGGTTAAGCCGAGATAACAATGAATAAGTACTATTAAAAAAGCTAATACACCTCACTATTACTCGTATTTTAAATCAACACGGTTGATGAACGTGTTAGCTGTAGCTTGCTTCTTCGCTTTTCAACGACATAAAACACACACACGCAAACACCACACACACACACACACACACACACACACACACACACACACACACACACACACACACACACACACACACACACACACACACACACAACTCGCCGCCTGGCCCTACTGAAAAGCAGCGTCACATTAGGTAGTCGTCTGTACAGGTAACGCTAATAAAACGTTGTAAGGCCCAATGTGCAATAGGATGTACATAATTAAGGCAATTTAATTTAAACTACATTTTAACTGGAATAAAGTTAATTTTTCATTGGTTTAAAAATAAAAATACCGTTATAGAGCAAAGGTATTTTAACTTTAATTCTTTGCTCGTAGATACAAATCTCTATTTACAAAAATCCTTAAGTAGTACTTACGGGGATAAGTTTTTTTATGCCATGAGGTGAACGAGCACACCGCCACCTGCCCCCTATTTCACCATCTTGACAATGACACGTGACAGGTGACAATTCGGTATACACTGCAAAGTTAGAAGGCTGATACATCCACTGGGTCTCATATCAGCTGTGCCATGTACAATGATATGTCACCTGTCACTTGTCATTGTCAAGATGGTGAAACAGAGGGCTAATAGTAAGTGGGATCGGTGACCCATAGACTTTCACAAGACTGCAATCCTGAATGCGTTGCCAACCCTGAGGACTAAGATGGAATACTTCCTTCTATGCTAGTACTTTCAGCGGTTGTCTTATCCCCACTTAGCTGGTTAAAAGAAAAGAAGACAACAAGATGGATGGATGGATGTGTTACGCACACACACACACGCACACACACACACACACACACACACACACACACACACACACACACGCACGCACACATATACACATTAACACAGATACGTTCATGCACAAAGTAATAAATTACACACACATACAAATGCAATATTTAATATTTGTATAGGAACTTTCCATGCCAGACGTTTATTTTACCTAAAACAGTCTTAATTACTAGCATAGAGGCATTTCATCTTAGTCCTCAGGGTTGGCAACGCATTTGAGGTCATAGGTTTATAGTCTTGAGAATTCAAATGTCTATGGGTCTCAGATTCCACTTACCATCAGGTGGCCTGAGTGCTCGTGTGCCTTCTCATTATCATAAAAAAATGCATTATATACGAGTATAATCGAACTGTGAACCGTCTCACCGGGTCCCAAGATACAGGCTCTCCCTAGTTTGGGTCCCACCGAAAACTCTTTACTTTTTTTTAAATCTTTGTTTAAAGAGCTGGGTCACTATTGTGAACTCTTTACTTGTAAACAATTTTTAGACAAATAAACTTTTATTCTTTCTTCTTGTTAAAATTTTAAAACTGATTGGTCCACGACGGTTACTGGGAAAACAAAGTTAGTACCTTGCGATACCAAGACACCTCAAGCCACTAGTGGCCACTGGCACTGGTAGCCTAGGCTACCGACAAATTTTGTACCCGCTTTGTTCAAGAGATGCTACCGTTTTCGTTATCGTTGTGTTTCGTCCCTTTCTTCTAGACAAAGAAAGATAAGCAAGATAAACCAGATGGCCGACAGGTTGGCCAATTAGTTGCAATGCTTTACTACGAAGTCAAAGGTCGGGAGTTCAATGCCCACTGTATACAGATAGTATCATTAGGTACCTACTTGGTTTTGTCATAGGTATGGTTATTGGCAAATTGGAATTATATGTTCTTGTTCTCATACGTATAAGATACTTAAGGGCCGTTAAGTATTATGTGTTTAATAACCATACCTGGTATAACTCGGGGCAATTTCTAGGGATTTGATATCGATAAAAAAGATGTCGATGTAATTAAATTAATACATACATGTGCACGATGATTACTATAAAGAGGTTCGATGTCATATCTGATATCGAGCGTGCAGGAACTGCAGTCCCCTAAATTGACGCTAGATGACAGCATTGCAATAATAAAAAGAATTAAAGCTGATTTATTTAAATTACATTGAACTAAATTTTTTTTTTACAAAATGTTAAGGATTGTTCTAGAAAAAATACTAGTTATGACACGACGAAAAAAGTATACAGTCTTATAAAAGGTGAGGAAATTTCAATAACCAACATGAATGACAAATTAGCTTTTGAGTCAATATAAATATTTTCAGAATGCCCCGTTGACCACTGTGGACTTTGAAAGAACGTTTAGCAGTTTAAAGTGGATATTTTTATCTAACCGACGAATATGAAAAAAATATTGATTGTATATTATGAAAACTAGTTTAAAATAAACATATACACACACGTTTTAATTTGGTAATTTTTTTATTTAAAAATGAGGAGTTAACAAGTAATATTTATTTATGTCGAATAGCATTTAGGTTTTGGCAGTAACTGTAAATGGAACCTTGACCAACCGCAGTACGGTGTCGCATGACATTATAAAACAATTTGTTTGACACTTCTTACGACTTGAATCATAACGTCACCTTCTTTCTATGCTGCCCTAAGCCAAAAAGGCAATATCTCAGATAAAACTCCTGTAGCAATGTCAACTTCATTACTAAGAGAAGAGAATTAAAACTGCTTTGGTAACTGAATTTGAAATACTGTTTATTGGCTAAAGAGGGCAGGGCGGTAGAGAGCTGATAGTAGGTACATTATTTTAGTTGACTCTGGAATGTACTTAGTCCCTTACATCAGTTAATAATAAGACGCTTAATTCTATAAACATAGTATAATTGAAATGTACTCAAAGTTTAAACTCCGTTAGGTGTTGGGGCATTTTTTGCCGCCGGCGTCAGCTGTGTGACTATTCTGATCGCTAATGCCAGGACATTCTAACTTGATCAACTAAATTGTACTGAAAGGTCCTACACAGGTTTTTAAGCTCAGGCATCATAGTGTGAAAAAGTTTCAAATAACACTTCTAATTTGTATGGCCACGTGGACCCACAGCATTCGACGACTAAATTAATAAAGCAGGGCTCGGAACCAGTTAAAAATACCGGCTAATACCGGTTTATTTCGGTTTTTCTAGGGAACGCGAACGTTTTGAGAACTTTATTTTAACCTTAATTAACCGGTTTAATACACGAGCGGCTAGTCCACACCCTAACAGCTTTGCATTGAATAAAAATACTAAGCGGCGCTTGTTCATCGCGCGTGACGTACGTCTGGATTAACCGGGTTCTTTAGCTCCAAACTTTATATAAAGGTTCCTCCTAAAGCCGGTTAAAAACCGGCGAACGGAACCGGAATGGAAAGGTTTTGCGTCAAGTACATAATAACGGTTTATAAATTTAACCGGTATCCAAGCCTGGAATAAAGACTGGTTAAGAATACACCTACGCAGTAGCCAGAAAAAAAAACTCCTGTAAATAAAAACATAAGCACATAAGGGCTGTGGTGTCTGTCCTTAAAATTTTCAGGTTAAGTAATATAAACGGAGAAACATCTTCAAATGTAGTTGTGCCCTCAAATTGGTTGTTATTGTCTAGCGAAGTGTCAGCTTATCAGTTACAGTTACTAGAATATGTGTATATCTTATGTATCTACGCTTATATTATATTGAAATCAACGCTTATGTTTCTGAACAAAGCTTATTCTAAACGTCACACCAAACGCACGGTCCGAAAGGAACTCTGGAGCTCATACAGCCGCCTCACGTGTGGACGCTTAGCTAAGAGGTGCGGTTGGCGAGAACGCGATTGCTAGTTTCTTATAGCATCAATAGGTAACTGTTTTATAAACCTTTCATTTATCTGCAATTTTCTAAACATTTCCATGTTAAAGCCTCTAAATCTTTAAGTAACTTTTTGACGAGTCTCGTTGTCATTGCCGTATTAAAACAACAAATAATAGTAAATCCCGAGAACTTAAGTAATAATTTATTAGATATACTGTAATTAGTGTTCTTTTTAAGGGAGATACAGGAAAGGGTAGGAGCAACGCTTAAAGCAGGTTGCAACGAAGTGGGGATGCGCTGTCAATTTAAGCCCGTAACATACTTTAATATGTTGATTCAGACCCGTTGAGTAAGTAGTAAATTAAAGCATTCATATGGTCACTTAATATGCAATGGGCTTAAAATGCTTTAACGTATAAAGAAACGGGATAGTTCCAACGATGCATATTGCTGACTTTACCCTTTTAAAAAACTTGCTGGCCGCCCCGTTACCTGCCTTAACTCCAATAGGTATGTGTAGGCTTTACTTCTTTTCACGGCAACTTATAGCCAACATCAGCTGACCTGCTTTAACTTGGTATGCTAGAGCTATAAATTAGCTGTAAAATTTAGTAAGTAGTATAATAATATGACATACGTCGCTCATTGCACGTCGCGGCGCCCGCGCCGGGGCGGGCTCGCACCAGGGGCGCGAGCGCAGTTCGAAAGTTCGACGTGAGACGCGCGTATATGTAAATATCGGCACATTTACAAGCGAAAGGGTTCACCAGAGCGGCGCACTAACGTAGCGGGAACCAGTCCGGCGAGATTCCTACGTCGGCCGATAGAATATCGAGAGTATCATCACGCGGTGCGGAGCGCGACGCGGCCGCTGTAAGACTGCCGTTCTCGCGCAGCCAACCGCTGTGTATTTATCACTTAATTATTGAACTCGTCTGTGCAACAATTATGATCCAAAGCGGCAAGAAACGCGCGGCGCTACTGCGTCTGCGCGGGACGTTGCGTCACGCCGCAAGCGCAGACCCTTGCGTTTATCGCGGAGCTAACTGCCTCCATCTCATTCTCGCTCAACCGAATAGAACGAGACAGATGAGAAATCAGCCTTCAGATTTTTATTTGAAATATTAACCTCTAGCATAAATTTCCTGCCTCTAGTTTCCGGGGTAGGTCTAGTTGTTTATTCATAAAGTTAATAGCTCTTAAGTACACAACTCGGCTACATTATACGTCCATACGTCAACGCTGATAAGCTTTAACTTATGACCTTACAACTGTTTATTTATAATCGTTAATTTATAAACTTGCTCAGATGGCGTGGTACCTTATCTTGAGTATTCTGGAACAAGTTCATTTCGTATCAGAGCTTTTATTACGTAATTACCCATCGTAAACAAGTCTTGCTACATGTGTGTACCTATCAATCCACTTAAGAAACCATTTAAAATAAACAAAGAAAACAGGCTATTGCTGCTATAAAGTTAAAAATAGTTTTTAGACATGGTCCTTCGAGCCGGATTGAACCGAACTCGTGTTGAAAATGTATCATGGTCTCTCAATTTAGCAGAAAATAATAAAAACAGTTTTAAATGGCAGCGTAAATTGATTTAGCTTCAGATAGAATTACTGATTAATGTACTAGGTACTACATTAACATATAAATTCGGCACACCCTAAGATTTATCCATGATTTATTATTTATTTTATTTATCCTTTACAACCCATGATTAACAATATGTATCATTTTCATCTATTGCATATTTAAGTGATGAAATTATTTTCTCATGAATTTGGAAGAACCAATAGAATAACTTCTCCCCGAAATAAATTTTAAAATTACTATTTTGAACGCATACTTAGAAACGACAACTTTCACGCAAAATACGTTTTAGTTTATATTACAATTATCATATTAGTAGATGAATAAAATTGTTAACTTATGTTTCAACAAATCAAACAAAAAAACATTTGTTTCTTTTATATTAGGAATACATTAATATGAACAACATTGAATTTTACGAAACGGAACGTCTCGTGCCGGCTCCGTCAAAAAGCCAAAATGACATGACATAACAAACAACACGAAAGTAGTTTTAAGTGCGTAAATAAGAGTTATTCCTCATTGGATTCATTCTTATTCCAAATATTTAATCATGTATTCGAGGGTAAAGATAAGGTACATATCATCTTACTTTACTTTCTAGTACCACTTACGAATTTTCATGTATTCGTGATCTCCTTTAGTGCTCTTCTGTTTGTTCCTCTATTTTTCTGTGTTTAAAAGTTAAAACATGTCTGTGATAATTAACTGTGGCATTATGTGGCATTTTAACTATTATGTTTAATAATCTTTTCCTTGTACGACACCAAGGGTCAATGATGATGCTATAGAATTGTTTTTTTTTCTAGTTGTCAGTGCGCTGGAGGAGTGCTATGTAGGTTTTTAAGTTCTGCTGAAGTGTCTACCGCATTACGGCCTTTTTACTTTAGTGTACATCCAGATTTATTTGGGAAATATCCAGAACAAAGAGTAAGTGTGTGTTTTTTGTATTTTAAAGATACCCAAATAGTTAGTAGTTTTTTATATATTTGATATGAAAATGAAACCGAGCCTGAAGTACCAGGCTTACAGAAGAGTGAATAGCTTCCTCCACTATACAAACAAACACCAGCAGCAATGTTCTTACTATTATGATCTGTTGTGTATGTGTTTCAAAAGAGTAACATATAGAAGTTTTGTCTTTAACTTTATGCAATGAATTTGTTATTGCAATAGTCTAAGAACCAATTTCACCATACAATGTTAAATTTGATCAATGTTAATCAACTGTTAGTTCATACATTTTGAAAACTGTTAACACTAATCATTTGTTAAGTGGTTAACATTGTATGGTGAAATTGGTACTAAAGGCCTCAGTTTATATTTTGCCAAGTACCATGTAAACTTTTTATTGTTCTACATAATTAATATGATTAAAAATAATTTACTTGCCAATTAAAGGTATTTTTTTTGTCTTTAGTAACTAAAACTTTTTGGCTTCACTGTGTTCCAGAACCCACACAAGCGTTACATGTGACGTGGTGCTTAGGGTGTTCAGTTCATTTCTGTGCTCTTGCCATATGAGAATTTGACCTCTAGGTTATCAAGTGCTCTGAGTGCTGCTTGACAGTCTTTATATATTACATCCTAACATTACTTCCTGTTATATTGCTTTTTTCCTTGAGGGTCTGGGTGAAAAAGTGTTAGTGTCACATAACACTTCTGCCGTGATACAAAAGAAGGTGGCTGTATGTAATAATATAAGGGTGGTTTTCAAAAAAATTGCACTCATTTAAGGGCTTAATGAAAACAAAATCACGGTTGCATCCTTTGTGTAATGAAAATTAGTCATACCAACTATAATTGGTAACTTTCATAACACAAAGGAATTAATTACGTTTTGTTTTAATTAAAGCCCTTAACTATGTTATATTTTTAAAAAAAGACCATGCCTTTTTTTAATTTAATGTGTGTTACTATACAGCATACAATTAGCCACCATCTTGGTATTAATCCTTTGTATGCTTATACACGGATCCATGCTCAAAACTTGGATATCTTTATGCATATTTTTTAAACTAAAGAGACTAGAACTTGGTACTTTTTTGACCTACCGCATACGAGGGGTTATTGCAGTCTTGTTCATGGGTTAAACATGATTAGACTGCCTTTTTATTATAAAAAAACTGCAACTCATGATTTATACTTTAACATTTCAGAAGATAAATGAGAATTCATTACAGCAGTTAAGTGCTTTGATAGAAGCGCAGCAGTCTAGTCGCAGAGTGGCCATATCTCAACTATCTTTTTATTTACGGCAAAAGGATATGGCGGAAGGTATGCACTTATATTAGTACTTTTTATAGCATGTAGAAGGGTGTGCCCTTCTTTTACAGAAACTCATTTCATAGTATGTATCACTTCAAAGAATTTTCAATTCATGGAAAGATAATTTCTGCTGAAACTTTAATGTTTTCAGATTATCTTAAGCATGAGTTACGTAGGTTAAGTTAGTTAGACCTGTGACCACCAAAAAATTATCTGAAAACATTAAAGTTACAGCAGAAATTAGCTTTCTATGAAATGAAAATTCTACAAAGTGATACATTCTATAAAATGAGTTTCTGTATAACAGTGTACAACCACGTAGAAGACAAACAAGCGCACAGGGTTCCTGATGGTTAGTTCGATCTGTTACATTTGCAATATTAAGGTTCAGCAGCCACCTGCCCCATATGCTTCATTCCTATTGCCATGTCATATAGTAATATTTTATTTGGTTTGGTTGTAATGTATAAGACAGCTATAGTATAACAGTAGTTTTTAATCTTACCCCCTTACTAATAATCATTGAATAACGGTGGTATAGCTATACCCTCCTAAGGCCCAAGGTCCTACCCATAGTACTTACTAACTTTGTCATTCAGACCCAGCTCCTTCGACAGTTGTGCAGTCATAGCGTACCACGGTCCTACCAGTAGGACTTACTAGAAATCCTACTGGTAAGACCATGGTACACTATGATTACACAAGCACAAGTCTTTTAAGTACTTGCGTCTGAATGAGTATAAAACACTAGTACTACAGGCCCTAGTTACTACATGCTGAATTTTTCGTTAGGCCTTTGGAGGATACAATGTTTTGTCCTTATCTGTCAAATTTAAATGTCATAATGACAGATAAGGACAAAACATTGTATAGCTATACCACCGTTATTCAACAATTATTAGTAAGGTGTTTTGCAATATTTATAGTTGAATCTACAAAGTTCGAGTCAACAGTAAATAAAATATTACAGACATTATTTTGTAGCCCACAATGTGATTTTGACTGACAATATCACAGTTTTTTTAGGATATTTCTGTTATTAAAAAAAATGTTACTAATATATTCCCTTGACATAATATACAACGTGTTACAAAATAATCGGTAAAAAAGAAATTACGAAAGTAGTGTCAACCCTAGTATACTGTATACCTAAGATACTGAACTGACATTATTTAATAAGGGTTGACACTACTTTTGTAATTTCTTTTTTACGGATTATTTTGTAACACGTTGTATAACACTTGACACATGGCATAAGACAGTAAATCCAGAAATAGTTTAAATAGGTTCAGTATATTTTAAGGTTAATTTAATTTAATTTTATTAAATAAATTTATCTTCTATTTTTCAGGAGACTTCAAGCTAGTCAAAATTCAGTTAAACAGTAACAATGTAAGAGAAACTGTTGTTAAAGTGCTAAGTGCCTGTGATATCTCCACTAAATACATAGATAAGATACCAAAGCACCCAGAGAAACCTAATTTTAGGTATGTAATTTTCTTAGATGGATGTAGAAGTAAACATTTTTTTTCTTACGTTATTGTTTTATTATAGAAGAGTTTCTTGATTTTAAACGTATATGTCACATAGTTCTATAGTTACGCTTGTGATGAAAAAAAAATACCGTCCGTTCACCCTAGAAAATTAAATGAAATTACATACATAATTAACATACATAACATAACATAACACCACGCCATCATTCCCGGAGTGGGGTAGGCAGAGCTACAGAAATACCAACAACTCTAAAGAGACTTGTTTATAATTCAGTTACGGTTAGTATGAAACTATTTTATAGTGTGTGTGCACTTATTAAAATTAGCTCCAGGTGAAACTACGTAGGAAAAAAAGCTTCTTTACTAGAGTAAAGTGAAATAAGTAAGGAACCTTTTTACATACCATTAATGCTAAGTAAAATTTATTTTATTATGTAGATTCACAAGACTTGAAACAAACGAAATCTTCTGACATGATTTTGCAAGAACCCTTCCTTTTTGTTTTATCTATACACTCGTTTTTGCGCGCGACTCCGTTTTTTGGGATAAAAAATAGCGTATGTCCTATTCTAGACCATACTGTATGGTGTGCCAAATTTCATCCAGTTCTATTCAGGGATTTTAGCGTGGTTTAGTAACATCCATCCATCCAAGCTTTCTTATTTATAATATTAGTAGGATTACTAGGATTAACATTAAATTAATTTTTGATACACGAGTTAATTTATACATATCTAGCTCCCCTATTTGGGTATAAGCCTCCTCCAAATTTGTTCATTTCCGTCTGCGTCTGCGTAGGCAACACTCATCTAGTCCCTGTCAGCCACCTCTGATGCCGTCCTTTTTAACATAGTTCAAATATCCACTACCACTTGACCCAGGGCGGAATGACCGGGAGACTGATCGACCGCCCGCCTGTTCCGGCCGGGCGTCCCCACCCATCATCATCATCACCACTTGACCCAAAATCTGCATTGTGCCCTTCTAAGACAAATGGCACAACCTTATTTCTATCTATCAGTAGAGGTTTGAATCTGCTTTGGATTTAAGAAACCGCTTACCCCGGGCCAATTTTTTGGGATTCGGCAAAGGTTCGCGTTAGCCTCTTTTTTTTTTTTTTTTTTTTTTTTTTATGTTAAGGAGAAGGCACACGAGCACTCAGGCCACCTGATGGTAAGTGGAATCTGAGACCCATAGACATTTGAATTCTCAAGACTATAATCCCAAGACCTCAAATGCGTTGCCAACCCTGAGGACTAAGATGGAATGCCTCTATGCTAGTAATTTCACCGGTTGTCTTATCCCCACACCGGAACACAACAATGCGAACACTGTTGCTTGGCGGGTGGTTAATGGGTAAGATGGTGGTAGCGATCCGGACGGACCCTGCACAGGGTCCTACCACCACTATATATTCTTCCTCTATGATAACGAAAGAGAGGCTGGCACGAACCTTCGCTAAATTCCGATAATGTGGCCTTAGCCAGTATTGTTCGTGGCAGATTTTGTGAGTCAACCAATAATATGATGAAATGCGTTTTTACAGTAAAGCAGACTTCACAAGGGCTTATAAAGAATACAGTGAGGAATTTGAGAAAGTAACAAGAATGAAAAGAAAAGTCGAGGAAAAGAAAGCAATAGAAAATGTCATGTAAGTTTTTTATCAGTACCGTAAACTTTACTTCAGCCCTTAGGTAACATTGCCCACCCTTAAAACTATACCTATTTTAATGTTGGTTCAGGCCCCGGAACCGGTTTCGAGATAGCGGTTAATATCGTTCTTAACACCGGTATAGTTTCGTTCATCCCTTTAAGGGGTAATGAAAGAAATGGTTTAAGTAAAATTTAATTATTTAGGTTACCGTTTAAAACGAATAATGAAATGCAAGAACTGCTAAACTCAGTCTCACGCCAAAGTTTTAGTGATTTTAAGCGACGTAACGTAACATCTAATCAATTAAATATCGCTAGTGCGAGCTAGCGTGTAAAAAAGATAGCATAGCAAATTGGGGCTCCATAAAGGTGCTTTTCCACCGGCGAGGCCAGGTGTGTCGGGAATTGAAATTTATCAAATTTTGGGGAAAAAAAATATTTTGAATGGTCAAAGATTCCTCGTTTTTTTTTTCTTTTTGACAAATTTGCGTTCGGTGCTCGAGGTCGAAAACGCCAAAATTCTGAACTAGCGGATCAAACGCCGTACTAGGGGTTACAGAAGTTATATTTAGTTTTAATACAATCTATAATTTTGAATAAACAAACATTACGCAGTCATTTGATTTATTTTTCTTTTCTTTTATTAATCTAGTGATTTTGCCAATGTCAAGCGAGTAGAGTAAATCAGTGAAAAGAATGAATCAAAATTAAAAAGCCGGACATTTCAATCGGCCATCTTCCCTCCCCAAAGGTTACTGGAAGCAGACATTTGATTATTTTTTTTTTACATTTTCAGCGAATGGATCTTTGACAATAGTGGAACGGCAAAAAGTAAATATGAACAAACGAGCGCGACAAGAGATCAAGTGAAGAGTTTAATAGATCATCTATGCAATACTTATGGTATAAAAGAAGTTCGTAAAAACTAAAATATTAAGTAGATTTAATTGTTTAACGATAGGGCTACGTGGAAGGAAGGGATGGAGGCCTTTCTGCACTGCTAAGCCAAATAGCAGTATATCAAATAAACACCTGTAGCAATCTCAACCTTATTACTAAGAAGAGAGGATTAAACTACTTTGGCAAATGAATCTGATATAAGTACTGTTTATTGGCTTAGGCGGCTTTGCCCGTTATGGTTGACACATGGGGTTAGATCTGCTTTTCCCACAAAATAATACAAGTGTTTCGATACAATTGTAAGATTTTCCAAGGAAATAATTGTCATTTAACAACAGGAATTTTTGAAAAGTTGTTTTGAAAAAATCATGCTTATTCTTCTAAGGCCTGATGTGATGTGTGACATGTGATGAAGGCATTAGGATGTACATAATCACACCATTAAATTTAAACAACATTACAATGGGAATAAAGTGTATTTTTCTGTGTATAAAAATTGGAATTGTCATTATAGAGTAAACATATTTGAACTTTATTTCCTTTGTAGCATGGTGGGCCTTACGAGGTAATACAGTACGATTACTGTAAGTTTACCTGTGACATAGAGTTTGCCTTCATTTAATTTTCAACTTTAATTTCATACAAATAAAGCAACCTCTAACGATTTGGTAATAACTATTTTATTTGTATGTTAAATGAAGGCAATCCATTGGTCAGTGGTAAACTTGAAATAATTCTACTGTATGGGTTTGTCTCAAAAGCAAACAATTGTGTACTGTTTTTTTTATTTTTTACTGAGAAAAAATAGTTGAATATTATGATTGTTTGCTACACCTGCTTTGGGCTAGTGGTCGGAATGCATTTTGTAACCGCGTTTTGGTTTTTTACGTCTAACACTAGCTGTGACGTAGAAAACACCATGTGATGTTTAATTTCTTTAGATATTAGCAAAAATTTGTGTATTTATTTTCTGAGTAAAATATGAACAAAAAAATATATATGTTTTGCCTTTAAGACAAACCTCTAAGCATGTTTTTTTTTTCGGAACACCTTTAAAAAAAGTTTTGTTGTCAATTGTTCGCCCAGCTCTGATTGATAATTAATAAGCACAAAGGTTTTATTTTGTAATTAAAGCTATGTTATTCAGTGTGATGTAAATGTACAGCAATTACATTATTTGTAATATTTATATTATAAGAAAAGATAAGATAACATATGAATTACAGTTTATAGCAAACCCGTGTGGTTGCCGGGTTAGAATAGTGCCACTCCATGTCTTCCCTTGGATGTCGTAAGAGGCGACTAAGGGAATAGGGGCTTGTAGTACTGTTAGGTGATGGGCTTGCAACCTGTCACTAATACACTGATAAACATCTTATTGTACAAAATGTGGTTACAGAATTATCAACAAGTCTTTTTAGAGTTATTGATATTTCTGTAGCTCTGCCTACCCCACTCTAGGAATGAAGGCCTATGTATGAATGCTTATAATAAATCTTGTGGACCTAAGTGTTAGTAATGATTTTATTTTTGTGCTTGAAGGTTAAATATGATAACGGATGGAACATAAGTCATATTAGAGGGGCCCTTCAAAGTTTGGTTGCGCTGGCAACACAACATTCTCAGCATATGAATAATTTGACAGGTACGTGGCATCAGACAGGCAGACAGATAGACACACTTTAGCATTTATAATATTAGTTTGGATGTGACGGGGTCTACCCATAATTTGACGACACGTTGGCCTTGTTGGTAGTGATCCTGCCTACGATGCTAACGGTCCCGTGTTCGAATCCCGGTAAGAGCAAATATTTGTTCCCGAGTCTTGGATGTTTTCTATGTATTTAAGTATATATTTCTCGATATAAGTATGTTTATCGTTGTCTAGTACCCATAGCACAAGCCTAGAGCTTAGTTTATATACCAAACGTGTTTTTTATATTTTAGGCAGAACCATAGCACTAGGACAATTCACAGGCGTAAGCTTAGATGGAGATGTGTTTTTGAACATTATAGACGTAAGGAACGAGTGGATCTCGGTAAGTTTATATACTCACGTTTATAGGTATAACTATTACATAAACCAACTTGATTTACAATAGTGGCTTACAATGAACGCTTAACACGTTCACTTTCCCCAAACAAAACGATCTGACCATGTGACAAGTCCAACTGACAGATTTATGTCCATTTAGGATGGGGAGGTGACTCCACATTGGGGGCACCCGGACAGAACGTAGTAAGGATGATTTCTAACAAACGGCTTGCAACGCATTGGATCGGAAAGGATACGAACGGATGCGGCGACAGCCGATCGCGTCTAATAATTTTATTATTGTATATTTATTACGGAGCCGAACGTGCGTCGCAGCATTACCTACGATCGCGTGTCGCGGAATATGCCCGTGGTCAAGCTGCTGTGCACGGCTTTGTATTACAGACTTTAAATACTATTCAACTGATGCAGCATCTGTACTCATTAAATTATATACATATAACATTTGGAAGAAATCTTGTGATGCAATAGGATTTTTTTGGGATTTTTCTAAAGCTTTCGATTGCGTAGCCGTAGATCCTGCGACTCTTATAATGAAATTGAAACATTATGGTCTGTCAAATAATTCTCTAAGTGTTGTCTTCATATCTTAGTGATTCAACACAAACAGTTGTTGTAAACCCCAGTCTATTGAAGCAGCAGTTAAATTAGGTGTTCCTCAGGGCTCTATAATATGTCCTTTCTTATTTTTGGTTTATACCGGTAGAATCAAGCATAATTCTGAATAACGAGTGTTTAGAAATGGTAGATAAGACACTTTTCTTAGGGGTAACTATGGACAAAAACTTGCAATGGAGTCCCCATGCAGGTAAATTAAGTTCGGCAGCTTACGCTGTTAGGAAAATCAGGCAACTTACCAATATTGAGACAGCTTGCTTAGTTTATTATAGTTATTTTCCTAGTGTTATGTCGTACGGTATTCTAGTTTGGGGAAAAGCGGCTGATGTAAAGACTATATTCGTGTTACAAAAAAGGCCTTATAACAACTTTTATCTTAATTTTTCTTTTATCTTTTATCTTACCTTTATCTTTTATCTTTTTTTTTATCTTTTATTACTGTATACATGATTTAATATTGTTTATTGATTGTAAAATCCGTTCCGAGCCAATGCGATGCGAGCCGTTTGATGGTAATCTTCCTTTTTTACGTATTATCTGTATATAAAATTCTAAACTGATTGCTCATATGTCAACGCACAGCCCAAACCGCTGGACCAAGAGACTTGAAAATTGGAGGGAATATTTTTTTGTATATCCCAGTGGTGCACAAAGAAGGGATTTTTGGAAATTCATCCCCTAAGTTGACAGTAGCGGCCGAGTTAAAAACAGTATGTTAACATGTCTAAAACAATATGGTTTTACCGAGTAGAACATAACCCCAGTTTGAGCCCTTACAGAAGTGATTGTTGCTTTATATTGAATATGTGATGGGAAAAATAAGTATTTTCGAATTTCAGCTAATAAAGAAGGTAAGCCAAGAAGACAGCGCATTAACTCAAATCCCGCAATATGAAAAGGCTCTTTCCATCATATTGAGGGACATTCATATTTGCAGAAGGTAATTAACTTAAACTATTGAAATAATTCACTTGACAACTTTTCCGTTTTGTTAATCAACTTGCTATTGAAACTGCTTGCTTTTTTACCACACCCAGTTCAGTAAATTAGAGATGGATAAAACCAAAGTGGATAGAAGGCGGCGTCATCAAATTTCAGCCGCATATTGACAATAGTCTCTACTTAAAATGGTTGTGACATTAAGACAGATAGACATGCCAAAATTATAAGGGCTCCGTTTAAAAGGCCACATATGCTGCCACGCCCACACAAGAATGATAAGGGATGGCGGTATTTGCTTCCGCGCGAAGAACGTGAGATGGAGATAGTTTGCGCAAGCGTCAAATTCAAATAATTGCTGTTTACTTAAAACATTTATTTAAAAAATTGTTTACCAGCATTAAGAAATTATAAATGTTAATCAAAAATCATCGTTAAAAATCAAAGGGTTTCGAAGATTCAACCAAAAATATAAGATAAAGGTGTCATGTTTGAAAAATAAAAACTATGGTGGATTTTGTTTCTAATGGTGTTTTCACGTTGAACAGTCTCAAGGAAATATGACCTAGTTTAATATATCCTAAGAACAGACACATAGGCGTTATGGTTATTGAGATCGAGATTTCGTAACACTACCTACTTTATCATATCCTCGTGGCGCCCAACATACTACAAACAGGGAGATTTTTATAAGTGTGAATTTGAACCTAACTGCAACGAGATAAAGTTCAATTACGTTAGCTTTTAAATTCCATTTTCATCATTGAAGCAAATGAAAATGAACTTTATGAATACTGAAATAAAGTTTAAACTTAATCGCCTTGATTATGTACTTCCTATAGCACACCGGGTCTCAAGAGGTTAAGTGGCCTCATAAGCTACGAATTTTATTGATAAGCAAAAATGAGTCCAAACATTACATTTTGAAAATTACATACATACCTTTGATTTCAGGAAATTTATGCCAAAAGTATCTGCCCACCAGTACTGCAGCCATCTTAGACAACTCATTACGTCTATCGGAGACTTCCATGGTGGGGGGAAGAAATTTCCGCAGTCGGTACCTGAATCTCTTACAAAATTCGAAATAGTTGTAGAGCCGTAAGTTTTTCATACGTTCTCTTATATTGTCTGTGATTGATTGATGATAAATTTAGGTATTTGTGTGTGTTAATCTTTAATAGAATTGTGAACTTACCGTTATATCGCGCACTGCATAACGGTGAATAGGGACAACCTAATAAAGTAAGGCATAACTTGTTACAAATAAGAACAAGTATTAAATGAAAATAACGTTACGTTCTATTGGAAATTATAACAGTCTTATAATTCAAATTTCAAAAATGTAGCTCCGGCGATTTCCACGATTGGACTTGATTTAGGGGGAGGGAATCGTTTTCGCGTTTTGTATGGAAATTGTCAGCTTCACAATCCTTTTAATATAAGTATACATAAACTAATACTTTTAATACTTATTTCATTGGATTCGAACGAAATTAAGGCATACACGATCATTAACCTGAATTATGCACATGCATGTAGAAAAATCTGCCCTATTGTTTGCACCCCTACCGTTTATTGGCACAGTGCATTTTATTTCTAGGTAATAGGGGCAATAATCCTATATTCACTACATGCCAATATCGTATTTTAGTTGTCAATTCCAGTGGTATACAAAATGGGTGAGCTTTAATAAGCCTAAAATCTTTTTTGCATAATTACATTTATCTAGGTAATGTATAGCAAAAGTGTAATTTTTGGTGGCATAACGGCCAATAATATTAAATTAATTCAGGCGCGGCTCACTCCGCTACAAGTACATGTCGGTTACCCATCTGACGGGTACTATTCAGGGGCTGCCACGCTGTGCATCGGATCGCACGCGCACGCTACTTGGCGCGCACACACTTACGTAAATCGTAATATATCGCAAGTGAACGTGCCGCATTCATTTGTTTGTGTTGAAATGAATAACAAAACACCTAAAACATATTATTAAGACAATATATTATTATTTTATTTTTAGTCGTTAACAGATCTCACTATCGGCGACGCGGCGAGTGAGCCAATTCATTTTCACCGTTCGTACACAGCCTTAACGTTCCGTTTGGCTTGCGCTGGAGTCGCCGACGTCAGGAGGGCAATAATTCATGTTTTGGCCAAGTAAAAAGCGGTTTTTGTAAAGATCAAAGGAGTCTGCCTTATGTACTTGTACTATTATCTATTCTGTGATTAAAATGACTATTATAGTATGTGTTCACTATAAAAACACAGATTATGCCTTCTGATAATTGGGTTTCAAGAAATTATGAATTTTGTGGTTGTGCATTTTATTTTTGGTGTTATGTAAAATAAAAGTTAGGACAATAGATGTTATGACAATCTTTACACGCGCATCCAAAATAGGTACTGACCATTTAATGGCACCTAGTGATTGTAGAATTATCGCCGCTATTACTTTGAAATAAAGCTCATAGGGTTTCTTCCAGTAGAGGTTGTTACCTCCGGTGTTCAATTGCAGGGAGGCTGGTCCCCTGATGGTGTCCCCCACGGGCCAATTCATCACTCCGTCGTCATGCCCTGCTGATGAATTGATCTACTTCATCGGGAGCCATTTAGATGAAGCCATGTTGCTATTGACTGAATACAGCATGTAAGTTTTTTATTATTTATGTTACATTTTTTTTTATGATATTGCGTGGTAGAACTGGTAGAGCTATTTTGGAAAATGCTAAAAACGCTTCAAAAGCACCAAATAGGTTGATCATAAGGATCATTTTTTTGTTGTTTGTAAAGAATGGCAAAGTAATTTGTAATTTCCAATAAAACTGATTTTAGTGGTTTTATATCCTTCGAAGTCATAGTTTTAAACAGTGACACAAGAAACGTCACTATGGCAACGACAGTCGGCCTTGTAAGTAGCTACACTGTTTGGTACCTTGTCGCTTTAATGCCTTTGTCAGAATAGTGCAGCAGTTCAAACATAACGTTAAAGTGACAAAGCACTAATGTATGCAGCTATTTATAAGGCCGACCATACAACATAATTGACCCAAATATCACAATTCAAATTTGAACACCACCAACCAGCGTTACGATCAAGAACCTTATATAATATGACCCTTAAGATCTTTATGATCCTTAGTCCTCAGGGTTGGCAACGCATTTGAGGTGTTAGGATTATGGTCTTGATTTCAAATGTCTATGGGTCTCATATTCCACTTACCATCAGGTGGCCTGGCTGCTCGTGTGCCTTCTCCTTAACATAAAAAAAGGAGGGAAGGCCGTTCTTTAAACCTTAAAAATCAGGGTAGTAATATTAAATGGAATTTCATAACTGCCCCTTTATCAGGGCAGTAATGTCGTATGAAAATCCATTATTTCCCCGTTTTTTTTTAACTCTAGATGACGTTGTCATTCAACCCACTTTGTCACGCACGCAAGTTGGACCGTGCAAATCGGGGCGTATTCACCTTTTGTAACGTCTTTTAGCACGCAAACTGTACGGAGCGTTAAAATACGCAATAAAAAATACTTTTGTAACTGCGGCACTACTTTGAAACCCGTAATTCGAACTTTGGATCGCCCTGTCACTTTTTGCAAATTGGGTTATCCCATAATTTTGTAATGTATAGTGATTCAAAAACCATTTCGAGAAAAAGGGTTGTAGAACCATTCCCTGTTATCAGATTATTTTACAATATTAGTATTAAATAGTTATATCTAATTTATCATTTGACATTATTTGACCTGTAATTTAGTGACGTCACGATCTTGATTGGTAAGTTGTGTCTAATCTGTGATCAACCATAGTCCTGCATATAATATGAGTCCGGAATGCAGTAATAAATAAATAATGTATATAGAATTTTGTCTTATTTATTTCTGTTTTATTTTAACGCTTATTAAAATTAAGACAATTTTTAACTGTATATAAACATGACAAGGTCAGATCTTGAAAAAAATGGAATGATTAAAATACAAGTCCGTTTTGGAACCTCCGCCCGTAGGCTAGTCTGTGGGTGAAATTGTCAAACTCAACAAACTAAAAATAAAATTTCGGTTTGTTTGGTGTGCAACATAAGTAATATATAACTACTCGTTTTCTGATTTTCTGCATTTTAACAACGTTGCTTCAAATTCTACGAAATCTGACGATCCTGCTACACATATTGACCATCGCCAGATCTTGGATACCGATATTCTTGCCTATAATGACGACCAACGCTGTACATTTATTAAACTTTGTAAGGGCTGATTCCACTAATCTACCCAAAGTGGATATAGTCAGGATATTGACATACTTGAGAGACAGCTCCAATCACAACGTAGCTGAAATACGTGGAGCTAAAGCTCTAATGTAAGTATGATTTAGGTATAAGAATATAACGTTCACAATACCATTAATACTTTTGTTTACCTATATTGACATGACTTGACATTGACATTTTACGTGATCACGCGTCACGCGTTTCTGTCAGAAACGCGTACTCTCAAACGAATTCAATAGTTTTAAAGCATTTCTCAAACAAACCAGCTTGTAGTGACGTCATAAAAACATATTCTTTAAAAATTAAAATAAATTAATATATTGATTTAAATGCAAAAACCGTGAAATTAGTGTCTTCAATTAGTCTTATTTATCAAAAAAAAAATTAAAAGCTAGTGGTATTTTTTTTTGGGATAACCCAATTAGTTACGTTACGCATCGAGAGCAAAAGATTTCAAAGTAGAGTTCCTGTTTGATGGCGCGCTCGTTCTTCCTCGAAAGAATTAATTTGTTACTTTTGTATTTTATTTATGCCTTACTTCCCCTTGGTGAATTAACTACTATTACTCAGTAACAAGCACGTGGAGAAGGCGCTATACAAGGAGGTAAAAGAGCGCTTCGGGCTACTAGAGCTGCATAAGGACGATAGCATCACGCCGGGACTCATGATCATGTGCTGCCAGAGACTGCTCACGCGCATCGACAAGATAAACACGGTAACCAAATATATTTTTTCGTGAGGAATTCCTTATGGGTATCCACCAACTGGGGATGGCAGTGGGTTATGTCGGAATCCCACCGACCATAGAATAAGAACTACAGGCATAGGAGCCCAAAAATGAAAGCGGCAGATCTATACCTGTCTCGAAAACTTCAATATAAATGTAGAGTCGTCTGCGCCCGACGCTTCTGCGGGGATGCTCGGTCGCTTCTATAGCGTGTTCTCTAGCCCACTCCTCTCCTTTTGCCTCATCACGTCCTCGCCTAACCTAATTAAGGGGGTGCATGAAGGTTGCATTGTCTTTAGACCCAGACTGATAGCCTCCTGGATCCGAAACAAAAACAAGGATGCCAGATTAGGAAATTTAAAATCAACGTCGTACAAGGTCACTTGATGCAAAATTTCTTAAAAGTAGGTTTTGTTTTATGTGGAAATCCTGGATTCTCTCCAGTAGATTTCAACATATTATAAAATTCCGATGCAGGTACCCAAACGTGCCCCAAACTGAAAGCTGGGTTTGGAGATAAGTAAGTAATAAGTATACCGGTAAATTTGTAAAAATGATTTAAAAAAAACATCGAAAACTGACCACTTCAATTATGTTTTCTATGGATTCAAAATATTTATTAGATATAAGATTGTTCTCTCAAAAACTATACAGGATAATGTTGTAGGTACATGTTATTTTCAATTCTGTTATTTTTTATTTTTAAACGAAGAAGTTAACTGTCTCAAAAAGAACTAAAACAGTCGAGATCACAATACAATAGAATATAATAAAAACTCTGAAGCAGATTGATTAAAAGAATGAAACAATCAACCAAAAATTAAATTCCATAGTTCTTTTTAAACAACCCTTAGAAATAAGAGCTACCAATTTATATAATAATTAACAGGGTCATATTAATTTAATATCATGGGTCTTGTACAGTCGTCCAAAAAACTTCTCTTTACCACTTTCGACTGTATTAGTATGACGTTAAGGTCCAAAAGGGGTAAAGAAGTTTCTTAGTTGATTATAGATACAAAATTACTTAATGTACAGTGTATTTGGCAGTGTTACATAGGCAAAATTAGTATTAGGCCAAATAGGTTTAGGCCAAATAGGTCACTTTTGCACCTTATTTCAATGGGATAAGGTGCAAAGTGTATAAATATCTGAGAAGTCGACCGTTAAGTTAGTTATGCACACCGTTTTAATCACCACACAAAAGGTGTTAAATTTCTGCGACCAGTGCTATCCCGTAACGCAATTTCGTTACACGAATAGGGATAGGGATACGTGAGACACATAAGCGCATTTTCCATTACAAAATTCTGCTATGGTTTATAACAAATATGACGTACTGGGCAAGATCTTGGATCACTAACTACTTTATTGTCAAGAGCTTCGTCAGGATGGCGATTTTTGACTTTCGAGCGCTTGAAAGTTTCACTCGGAAAATGAGCAAAAACGGTGAACCCGTATTTTTAAAATGCGAGCGATAGAAAATAAAAACGAGCGGTCCGCAACATTATTAACTTCAAGTTGTTTTTTTTTATATACATGGCTACTGTCCAGTGGGACAATTCTCCCAGTGTCAATATTGGAAGTTACAAGTGATCGGTGTTTTTTTTCCAAAAGCAGATGCAGATTCATTAGTTAGGGGATGCACGGAATTACACTTCAACACAAACACTATATACAAATTAAAATCTACAAAAATGAAGGGTAGTTAAATTCTTAGAGAATCAACTGAAATAACATTAAGACAGGGCAAGAGACAATTTTGCACATGTAACAACCCCCATTAGTTTTCAATTATATTAGAAAATTTACATTGACATGTGACAAATTCAAACCGCAGATGTTTTATTAAAAAAAAAAAACAAATACCTATCTTAGACAAGAAACTTGGTGAACTAAACGTTTCATATTTTAGTTTAAATAGTAAAAGTTTTTGGTAAAAAGTGTTAAAAGTGCACATAAATAATGATATTATTGCCATAATAACAATCTCTAATTAGGTCGTATGTTTATTTACATTTAAAACATGATTAAAAAATAACCGGTAATCGTCGACTTACTGCGTACAACGAAACACAAATATTTTAAGTCAATCACTAGCTTTCGAGTGAGGCCTTTTATATACGGGTTAATGGGTTCATGCGAAAAAAATCGAGACATATTTTCGAGTGCTAATATTTTCTATCACTCGATTTTGATTTAGAGAAACTCAAACATCGCCTCCCAGTTCTTTTTTTTTCTAATGTATAAAAGATGGCTTAAACAGTTTCCTTTTTATTTCAGAAACTACAAGGCAACATTTTATACGTAACGCACTACTATTCGGTACTATCAGAGGGAGTGCTATGTATACCTTGGAACTTTAAATAGAAACTGAAACAGGTTTAACCAGTTAGTAAAAATTGTAAAATGTATCATAGATGGAATAAACAACAAATATTATAGCTTAAGAGTATGTACCTATGCATTTTATTTTTATATTTACAAAGCCAGTTAGTTGTTTGTGATGCTATAAAGGTATTCGATTGGAGAATTATGTATTTGTTAAAACTTACGCGAATAAAATCGAATTTATTTTTAATTGTATAAATGTAGCTAATTATTATTTAATAACAATATTAGAAAAGCGTGGCAATATGTACTCTAATATTTTGTAAAAGACGAATATCAAAAATATGTTTAACGGTAGAAATAAAGAAATCCCCGTGTATCAGTGTTTCTTGTGCTGTACTATGACCAGTTTGTTCCTTTCCTTCGTCACTTTGGCCACTGGGACGTCAGTGGCAGGCATGAGCTGCCTCAAATTCTGACTAGGAATAACAGGTGCCTGCAAAAAAAAGATTTTCCATTCACATACTAGTTTTAGATCCCTTTATGAATATAAAGATCATATATTCCTTCTCATAGTCATTAATCATTATCTGCTTTGGCTACTTGGGTACTAGGAAGACAACTAAAAAAAACTTACTCATCATGTGGGGGTGTCAAAATGTGTTTTTTTTATTTTTCTAACAAATTTTTAGGTTTGGAGTTTTTAATAAAAGGAGGTTTCTTAAATTTGTACCTAGTTAAGGATTAAAATTAAAAAACGTTAACTTTTCCGCTGAGTTACGAAAATTAGTCGTACATTTATACTCTCAACGCCATTGTGCAGTATCTCAAATTCAATAAATGAAGCAGATTCAATCACCAACCAAACATAAGTTAGATGTACCTAAGCCCAAAAGTACAAAAAAAAAACAACATCTTTCTTACCGGAGGGCACCTAGCGAGCTGCCTCATGCGATCCACCAATCTCATAGTAGCGTCATCTGACGTTTCGGTATCTGTGGTCATTCCAAAAGAGAGCGCCCTCTCAGGGTTACCACCTTCAAGGAACCTGTGCACAGATTGGTAGTGCCTGAAAATAAAAATGTAAGTTAAAGTTGGAATTTTGTAAAATGTTGTAAAATGTAGAACTAGGAATTACAACATTTTATAAACTTCGTACTACGAGGCCTGCTTCTTATGTAACCGGTATCCGGGACCTCCATGGTAATTATTTTTCTAATATACGCTAGTCTGTGGTTTTTGGCGGTCAAGTTGTGCAATGTTGGAGCTCCTTGGGAAGGGATGGCTTTACACGTCGCAGGTTCGTTTCCGACCTCCGACTCCGGAAAAAAGTACATTCTCATCATTATGGATTATTTCACCAAGGAGTTATCGATGGAATTGTTTTGTCAGTTGGCCTCTCTAAATAGTATTATGAGTCAATCAATCAAGTCAAATCAATAGGTAATACGCATACAAATCCGATGTAAACATTAATCCTGAGTATAATCGGGGATCCTACTATTTCATAACCAATTTTTCCCATATGATTCACTTCACAAACATATCATTTGACACACCCCGCGTTTTTTTCCGAAACTGTAAATAATTCTAGATTTATCTCAGGACCATCGTGTGGACCATTTTTATAAACCTAACCTAACTTATAGGGTTCTATAAGTTAGGTTAGGTTTATAAAAATCCTGAAATATTTGTAGCTGTAGAAAAGAAAGCGGGTTGGCAAATGAATAGGTAGCGAATCGATGCATTTGTCAAAGATTTGTCGTCGAAAAGGCAGAGAACCCTATAATCGGCATGATGTAACTGACCGAGTATGAGCGTGCGCCCGAGCCCGCTGCGCGTGGCGCCAGGCGGCCGCGGCGCGCGCGCGCCACGCCGCCGCCTCCTCGTGCGCCGCCGCCGCGCCGGCCTCCAGGGCCGCGCACGCGCTTCGCAGATCTACCACCTGCAACGATTACGGTTACCAATTATGTGGTGGCTTGAGATATTTTTGACAAAATAATAATTTCCTAAATTGCCAAAACAGCTGGTTTCCGATGTCATGTAGCTACCCTGGAGAACGAAAATAATAATAAAAAAAAAGCTTTTATCCGTTTAAAAAGTCGAAATCATTTTTAAAATGAACTAAAATCTAGTAAGCTCTATTTTGTATATAATAAATTAATCTTTAAATCTACAACAAAAAGCACTAGCCTTATAATTTGACACGCTGTGCAATTTATACTGTGACATTATATTGGGAAATAAAATCTGAATCTGAAAGAATTTATTATTAATTATTTCTCAATCACTCTAAGGTTAACTGAAAGATATTACTTAAATACGAGGGGCGGCTGGAAATTGCAAGCCTAAGGTATTTTGAGGTTGTATATGTAATATTGTACTGGCCAATAGAAAGAACATTTAAAAACAAATAATGGAAAAAAAAACATTATGTCATTACAATTGTAATTTCTCGAGATATTCAACGATTAACAGTAACGTCTGAATTATCATCGCATATTACGAAAATCTAGCACCGGGCTGTGATTAAGTTCCTCACGAAAAGTAAAAAAACTCCTCAATGCATTTTTCAAGAAATGGCTGCTGTTTACGGTGTCTCTGGACCTTCCTATGCTACAGTTAAAAAGTGGAGTAGCCTATTTAAACAAGGAGGAGAGTCGATCGAAGACGACCCCCGCTTAGGATGGCCAGTATCGTAGTGACCGATCAAAACGTCGCTAGAGTCAAAAAATTGTGTTGGTGGATCAAAGAGTTAAGATGTGTTAATTAGCTGAGGCCTTGGGCCAAGGAGCAGGTTGGAGAAATCCTTCATACACATTTACACATGACTAAGGTCAGCGCACGTTGGGTACCGAAAATGCTGACACCGTTTGACAAAGAGCGGCGTGTCGAAACTTCTCAGGCATTTTTAGACTCAAAGATCGGCTTCTAATCTAATGGCTACTGTGGGGGACGCGGCCTCAACCAGGCCGGCGTCGAGTGCCCCCGGATTTGGGCACTGGCAAAAGTACACCAACACACAGCTCAGACACGAACAAGAAAACCACAATGTTAATTACAAATATATTTACAATAAATAAAGTCACTCAAAAGTACAAACACTATAACTAAAACACTTAGCACTAACAAGTCCCTTAACCTAGTTCGAGTCCCTTTTCTCACAATAGTGGCCCTCGTGGCACACTTAGTACCCCGACCGTCCAGGGGTACGGCGACCTGTGCTCGCGGCTGCCTCAGTGCGACCCACGTGTCGCAACTAGTGAGGGGAGCACCCAGGTCGCTGATCGACGCTCACGGAAATCTCACTGTGCGACCCCACGTGGCGCAACTAGTGAGCGGAGCGACGAGGTAGCGGATCCTAAGCTAATTGGAACTTTCCCTACTATGCACTTTTCAGACTTGGCACTTTGTTCCTTTACTTCTTCCTGTTTTCTTGAGGGCGGATCCTGATCGACTACTACTAGTCGACTATTACTACTACAATTTTCCATTAAACCGTACCGGTTTATATACTGCCCTACTTTACCATGGAGAGTCCTCTCCCTCCATGACGTCTTGCCTCTAATTGGCTATTAATTATTACGCAATTTCGATGATTTATCGATACAATTTTCACTATGGAATTCCTACTTTGTGGCCTATGATTTCCTAATTATTTTAACAAGACTTTTCCTTCATGGCCACAGTGATGCAGGGGGTTGCCGCCCTACTTCCTACGGGGTCCCTGCCGCTATAATTCAGACTTTAATAGCGGCAGGGCCAGCTTTCTCACAGCTGTGGGAGCGCCGACCTCATTTCCTACAGAGGTCGACGCCTCCCGTCTCCCAGGAGCGCTCCCACTCTATAGTTCAGACTTTAATAGTAGTGGAGCACTCCTGGGGACCAAATAAAACAACATCCAACCTTGTATTTTATTTTCAGCGGCGGCAATCGGCCCTAATGTATGCTACGCTAAGTACAATTGCTATCCTACTCTAATACTTAACGCTAATCAATTGCTATCCCTCTCATAATCAACTAATTTCTGGCTCCTACAATCAACGAAACATTTTACACAAATTTAAAAGCTAGCCGTCCGCAACATTCTCCCCCCGGCGTTAGTCCAGCGCTCTCGCTGGCGTAGCCTCTTCCACGGCAAGGACGGCGAGCTTGCTCGTGGGCCGACGGAAGATCCCTCCGCGTGTCCTCACGTCGGCGCTCCGGATGGCTCCGTCCGGTCCCGGGTGTGTTGCTTCGACGACTCCACGCGGCCAAAGGTTCCGCGGCAGCGTGGCATCAGCGACCACCACCAGGTCGCCAATCTTCAGGGGACGCTCCCCTCCGCTGGGGGACCCGCGGGGCACGAGTGTCGGTAGGTACTCGCGCACCCAACGGGCCCAAAACTGGTCGGCTAGGGCTTGGGCGGCGCGCCAAGTTCGTCGGTCCGCCTCCTCGCAAGCCCCCGTAGTTGGGAGACCTTCCGAGCTGCCCAACAGGAAATGGTTGGGCGTGAGGGCCTCGTCGTCTCCCGGCTGGACACTGACGTGCGTGAGAGGCCGAGCGTTGACTGTGTACTCGGCCTCTGCCAGCACGGTCTTCAGCACCTCTTCTTTAGGCGCCTTTTCGTGTAGCGTGGCGGCTAGCGCGTTCTTTACACTTCGCACTAGTCGCTCCCAGGCGCCTCCCTGATTGGGCGCTCCGGGCGGGATGAAGCGCCACTCGGCGCGTCGCAGCTGGGCGTACTGTTGCAGCGCCGGCTGCCATTCTTCGTGGGCGGCGCGCAGCTCGTTGTCGGCCCCGTGGAAGCATGTTGCGTTGTCACTATACAACATGCGGGGCCAACCTCGTCGCGCCGCCATTCGTCGTAGGGCCATGATGGCCGAGTCCGTCGATAATGAGTGCACCACCTCCAAGTGGACGGCGCGGGTGGTGAGGCACGTGAAGAGCGCTACCCAGCGCTTCTCCCGGCGCCGTCCGATGGTGACTTGTACAGGTCCGAAGTAGTCGACCCCCGTGTTCGTAAAGGGCCGACTGTAAGGCGCCACTCTGGCGCGGGGCAGGTTTCCCGCGGCTGGTGTGCTCGGCTGTGCCTTCTTCACTAGGCACACCGGGCAGGAGCGGGCGACAGCGCGTACCGTGGGCCGCAGGTTGACGACCCAGTACCGCTGCCGCAGATCGTTCACCACGCGCTCGTTCGCTGCGTGGCCGGCTCGTTGGTGCGCCTGTAACACTAGTAAGCGTACCAGTTGATGTCGCCCGTCCAGGATGACGGGCCGCTTCGTCGCTGTTGGTACCGGCGCCGCGTCGATGCGGCCGCGCACACGTAGCAGCCCCGCCTCCACTACCGGGTCCAACTGGTAGAGGCGGCTGCTACGGGCTACGGCTCTACCGGCGCCGATGTCGCGTAGCTCGTCGCCGAACGCGTCGGTTTGGCTACGCCGTAGCCACAGCTCTTCCGCTTCTTCGATGTGGCGTAGCCGTAGTTCCTTGCTACGCCCTCTACAGGCGTCTACGAACTGTAGCACCCTCGCTGTTGCCCGGATCAGCCGCTCGTAGCTCGAGAAGCGGCCGATGTCCGGGAGCCACTGCAGTGTCGGTCTCTTCGTGACCGTCACGTTGACCCTCTCCTCTTGGTGGCTCGCGACCGGTGGTGTCGTTTCGTCTTGGGGCCAGGCTTCACGTCCCTGCGTTAGGAAGCCCGGCCCGGTGTACCACCGGTCAGTGCTGTGTGGCGCGCCCGTCTCGCCGCGCGTCGCGTCGTCGGCGACATTATGGGCCGTCGGCACCCAGCGCCACTGGCCCGGGCGCGTGAGCTCGGCTATCTCGCCGAGGCGGTGCGCGACGTAGGTGCTAAACCTTCGCGCGTCGTTTCTAATCCACTGTAACACAGTTTTCGAGTCAGTCCAATAAATTACCTCGTTTATCCTGAGGCGTTGCTCCTTCTGAATGTTCGCGGCGAGCCGCGCCCCGATGACCGCGGCTTGTAGCTCTAGCCGCGGCACACTCTGCTGTTTCATCGGCGCGACCTTAGCCTTGCCGGCGACGAGCTGCACCGTCGTCTCGCCGTCCGACGTCAAGTGCCGCCAGTAGGCCGCCGCTGCGTAGGCGGTCTCGCTGGCGTCCACGAACACGTGCAGCTCGCGGCGTGCAACCTCTCCCCCCGTATGGTAGCTACGGGGGAGTTGCAGCGCGGCGACCGCGTCGAGCCCGCTCAACCATGCACCGAAGTCTTCCCAGTCCCTCCCCGGGATAGGCTCGTCCCAGGGTAGCTCCTGCCGCCACAGGTTCTGTAATAAAATTTTCGCTCGGATAGTATATGGCGACAGGAGCCCAAGCGGGTCATAGATACTCATGACCGTGCTTAAGGCCTCCCGCTTCGTAGGCGCTCGCCGGCCGTTCTTGACCTCGGCCGGCACGCGGTTCATCGCTGTATTGAACCCCAGACTGTCCGTGTCCGGACTCCAGCACAGCCCAAGGATTTTGTTCTCAGCTGGGCCAAGCTGGGCAGGCTTGCCCGCTAGCAAGCTTGGCTCGATCCTCTTCTTTAGCTCCGGGCTGTTAGTGCTCCAGCCGCGGAGCTGAAAGTCGGCCTGCTTGTGGACCGCTGCCACTGCCGCCGACACTCGCACCGCCTCCTCCTGCGAAGCGAACGAGTCTACAAAGTCATCCATATAATGATTCTTGGTGATTGCGTCGACGGCCTCTGGATACTCTGCGGCATGTTTTCTCGCGTTAAAGTTGCGCACACTGTGCGCCAGGAAGGGTGAGCTCGATGCTCCAAATATCATCGAAGTCATTTTAAAAACTTCGGGCTTCGTTTCCTGGCCCGGACTGCGCCACACGAATAACTGAGCCGGCTGGTCCTCTTCTCTGATTTTGATTCGCAGGAACATTTCTTGTACATCGGCTGTTGCGGCGTAGCGGCCCTCCCGGAAGCGAAACAGGATGCCCGGGAGGGACTGCAGTAAGTCCGGCCCCTCGAGCAGAAAGTCGTTCAGGCTTCGGTTCTGTGACTTTGCTGCCGCGTCGAAAACAAGCCGCAATTTCCCTGGCTTATTGGGGTTACGGACCCCAAAATGCGGCAGCACCCAGGCTCGCGGGTGCCGTAGATCCTCTTCGGAGGCCCTCTTGGCGTATCCCTTCTCCAACAAATTTCTCACCTGCGCCTCGTACTGCTCGGCGAACTCGGGATCACGCCGCATCTTCTTTTCTTGATTCTTGAGGCGCGACAGCGCCATCTCCAATGTCGCCGGCATCGCGACGTTGTCCTCTCTCCACGGGAGGCCCACTTCGTAGCGCCCGTCGCGGTGCACGACGGTTTCTTCGAAAATGCGCTCCGCCCGCGCGTCCGCCGGCCTTTTCTTCACGGCCAGCGACACGCCGAGCGCATCGATTGCAAAGTGTTTACGTACCTCGTCCGCAAGCTCGTTGTCGCGCTCCGCTGTGCGCGTAAACATGATCACTTCTTCATTTGAGGCCCGTGCCATTGCCCTCGGCACGGACCCGAATATCACCCAGCCTAACCTTGTTTTCACTGCTGCCGGCTCGCTGCGTCGTCCTGCTCGCACCTTTCTGGCAAGCATCAAATCCCAATTATCGTTTCCTATGAGAAGACGCGGCGTAGCATCTTCGTAGCACGCACCCTCTAGCGCGCGTAGATGCCGGAACTTGGTTAGGCTGGCCGGCAGCGTTTGCCGGCCCAGCACCAGCGGCCGCACTGTCCTGGCGGCGATGCGGTGCGCGGACCCCTTGCCGCACACCTCGATGATCACGCGCTGGCTTACTGGTTGCTCGATGGTCGCGCCGACCCCGCTCATCGTTAGCGGCGCGACAGGTCCGCCGGCCCCGATTTCCTCCGCGAGGCTGGCGTCAATCAAAGTGACGGTTGAACCGTCGTCGAGCAGGGCGTATGTGTCCACGGCGCCCCGCGGTCCCCGCACTGTCACGGGGCACATCTTCAACACGACCCGTCCCTGGCTGCGGGTTGTAGAGATGCGATGCTCCTCTGGCACCGGCGCTTGTGCCGACGCGGCTCGCTGCACCGATACCTGTGCCGGTGCAGCTTGTTTTGGTGCCAGCCCACGTGCTGGCGTGCGTCGCGGCGCCGGCCCACGTGCCGGCGCGCCACGTGGCGTCGGCCCTCGTGCCGACGCGGTGTGTGGCGCCTCTCGTTCGCGAGGCGCCCCGGAGTACGCCGCCCTCTCAGGCGGCGTAGTGTGTAGCAGCGTGTGATGCGGGCGAGTGCACCCCGGGCTCTTGCATCCCTGGGCGCGACACTGGTAGCGGCGATGCCTATCCGATAGGCACCGGAAACACACCCCCTGCTGCTTGGCCCACTCCCAGCGGGCGTCGACGTCCAATGCTGCCAGCCGGCCACAACTCGTACTTCTGTGGCGGCCGGCGCAGTACAAGCAGCCGTCGTCCTCTTCCACGTCGGCGGCGGCGGCCGTCGCGTAGACAGCGCGCGGCTGCTCAAAGGCCGCGCTTGGCCTTAGCGCGTTCCTTGGCGCCTTCCTAGGCGCCGGCTTCTGTTCGGCGCGGGCGGGTGGTGCATGGGCACCCGCGTGCGCCTCTCCGATGGTCCAGTGGCACATGACCCGGCTCGCTTCATGCTTCAAGAAGCGGCCCATTGTCACGATCGGAGGATCCTCGGGGTTTCCCCGGTCCGCTGCGTAGTCGCAATACTTCGACCGCAGGACCGGCGACAGATGATCCATAACCTCCTCGTTCAGTTGCGGGTTATAGAGGTATCCAAACTTTCTCACTGCTGTAAGGATACTTACGACATTCTGTACCTTGATCGCGATTAAATTCAAGTCCGCAGGCATCGGCGATGCGGAGAGCTTCGGCAGCTTCTTGAGTGTTGCCAAAGCTTCGTGCGCGACCACTGACGGCTGGCCGTAGGTCGCGCGCAGCGTGGCCATCATGTCCTCCGGGTCTCTCGTGGTGAAGAGCTGAGGCGCGATAAGCTCCCGCGCCTTGCCCTTAATACACAGCCTCAGCCGCGCCATATTGTCGGCGCTGCCGAAGCGGTTTGCCTCCGTCGACTCGTAATAAGCCGCCTCGAAGGCGAGCCACTCCCCCCATCCGCCGCTGAAATCAGGCAGGTCGTAAATCTGCCTGGGCAGACGGGAGCGCGAAGAGTGGCCGATTACCTCAGCTACGGCTCGGATGGCGCGCTCGGTGCTCTCACTGCGCGCCCGCTGAGGTTCTTGCGCCGCTGGCTGCGGTGGCGGCGCGGTCGGCGGCGCGTAGTACGCGCTAACCAGCGTCGTAGGCGGCGCGTAGCTCCATGGTTTCGTCGCGGTGGGTAGCGCCGGTGGCGCATAACTAGCGCCGACCGACGTCGCAGGCTGCATGCACGCCGGCGGCAGGTAGGCGGGCGCCGCGTGCGTGGTCTCGGTGGCAGCAATGTGGGTCGGCGTGTGGCTCACACCGACCGTCGTCGTTGCGGGCACCCGGCTGGGTGCATAGCGCTGCGGCCCTGCCGCGGCAGGCGCAGCGGGTGGCGGCATCGCAGACGTAGCGTCCGTCCGGCTTGACGGCTGCGGATTGTTCTTCAACCAATCTGCTACCCGGGCATGGACGCTGGCTTCCGTGCCCGCCTGCGAGCCCTCTGCTTCAATGTCTTCAAGCTGCACGGCCAACCGCGCGGCTTCCAGTTGCTGGCGGATCCGCGCCAGCTCCGCTTCCTGCTCCATCTTCCGCAGAAGGTCTTGTTCGCACCGTTGTAGCAGGCGCAGCTGCGCATCGCGCTCAGCCTGGCGCATGCGCACAGCTGTGCACGCCGAAGAGTGTGAGGCTGCTTGCTCCGGCCTCGCCTCGTCCTGCTCCGCTTCTGGCGCCGCGGTCAGCGGCACGGAGAAGGCCACCGCAGGTCGCTGCGGCGGCGGCTGTTGCTGCTGCTGCTGCTGTGTAGCTGACGGGCCGGCGCCCGCGTCAGCCCGTTCGTGTGACGGCCCGGCGCTCGGCTGCGTCTCGCTCGGTGAGAAGGGCGGGTCCGTGAACACGAGCGGCTGTACTCGCTCGTACTCTTCCATGGACTGCCGCCTCCGTTGATGGGTTTCCTGCTGTCTGGCTAGTCGGCGACGCTCTTCATCGGCGCGGCGCTCCTCTTCGCGACGCCGCTCTTCGGCGCGGCGCCGTGCCTCGAGCTCGTCGACCTCCTTCGGTACCAATCCCATGGCACTGGCTGTGGTGGTGTCCTGGTGAGAACCAGGATCCGGCTCGAAGGACCAAGAGATGTGGGGGACGCGGCCTCAACCAGGCCGGCGTCGAGTGCCCCCGGATTTGGGCACTGGCAAAAGTACACCAACACACAGCTCAGACACGAACAAGAAAACCACAATGTTAATTACAAATATATTTACAATAAATAAAGTCACTCAAAAGTACAAACACTATAACTAAAACACTTAGCACTAACAAGTCCCTTAACCTAGTTCGAGTCCCTTTTCTCACAATAGTGGCCCTCGTGGCACACTTAGTACCCCGACCGTCCAGGGGTACGGCGACCTGTGCTCGCGGCTGCCTCAGTGCGACCCACGTGTCGCAACTAGTGAGGGGAGCACCCAGGTCGCTGATCGACGCTCACGGAAATCTCACTGTGCGACCCCACGTGGCGCAACTAGTGAGCGGAGCGACGAGGTAGCGGATCCTAAGCTAATTGGAACTTTCCCTACTATGCACTTTTCAGACTTGGCACTTTGTTCCTTTACTTCTTCCTGTTTTCTTGAGGGCGGATCCTGATCGACTACTACTAGTCGACTATTACTACTACAATTTTCCATTAAACCGTACCGGTTTATATACTGCCCTACTTTACCATGGAGAGTCCTCTCCCTCCATGACGTCTTGCCTCTAATTGGCTATTAATTATTACGCAATTTCGATGATTTATTGATACAATTTTCACTATGGAATTCCTACTTTGTGGCCTATGATTTCCTAATTATTTTAACAAGACTTTTCCTTCATGGCCACAGTGATGCAGGGGGTTGCCGCCCTACTTCCTACGGGGTCCCTGCCGCTATAATTCAGACTTTAATAGCGGCAGGGCCAGCTTTCTCACAGCTGTGGGAGCGCCGACCTCATTTCCTACAGAGGTCGACGCCTCCCGTCTCCCAGGAGCGCTCCCACTCTATAGTTCAGACTTTAATAGTAGTGGAGCACTCCTGGGGACCAAATAAAACAACATCCAACCTTGTATTTTATTTTCAGCGGCGGCAATCGGCCCTAATGTATGCTACGCTAAGTACAATTGCTATCCTACTCTAATACTTAACGCTAATCAATTGCTATCCCTCTCATAATCAACTAATTTCTGGCTCCTACAATCAACGAAACATTTTACACAAATTTAAAAGCTAGCCGTCCGCAACAGCTACGTTTATGTTTATCTTTTGGGACGCGGATGGAATTCTTTTAATAGATTATTTAGTAAAAGGCTCTACAATAAATGCAACTTACTATTCTGAGCTATTGAGACAAGTGCGTCAAGCCATACTTGAAAAAAGAAGGGGCTAAATTAGTAAAGGCGTTTTGTTTTTGCAAGACTACGCCCCTGCTCATACCGCGCGTGTTGCAAGACTAGCTCTGACGGAAATCGGCTTCGAAGAAATTACCCACCCTCCGTATAGTCCAGATTTAGCCCCTAGGGACTATTTTCTTTTCAGTAATTTAAAGAAAGACCTAAGAGGAAAGCGATTTGGAAGTAATGAAGAAATGAAGGCGGCAGTAGATGAGCATTTTCAAGGCCAAAGCAAATAATATTTTTTTAACGGCATAAAAGCATTACATAATAAATGTAAGAAATGCATCGAATTAGAGGGGAATTACATTAAAAAATAAAAATAACTCAAATTTTCTAAATTGTTTTTTTCCACCTTAGGCTAAGAACTTTTCAGCCGCCCCTCGTAATTGTTATCTCTTTTATTTGTACAATAAAGTGTTTATTAGTGGACTTACCTTTTGAAAATATCTATACAGAAGACTCTTTATTTCATCATGTGATAGTTTATCAAGCCTCGCCATCAGCATCTGTTCGCCTCTGCTCTTAGACTCGCGATTCTCTGGACAGTCTGACAAAGACACAGACGGTGATCGGCCACATATTAAATTGTTTTTGTATTCAATAGCTGTGTCTATTGCTTCTATGGCTTCTTCACATTCAAGAAGCTTTCGTTCCTGAAATACACAATTTTAGGTCATTATCAGATCACTTAACAACCATGGTCCTTATTAATAAATTGTTACCTCTGAATCTGAAAGTGATTTATACATTTTCCTCTTATGACCTAGACTGCACCTCTGCTCATGTAAACATTCCCGTGTCTTTCTTAAGTTTTTTATTTCTTTCCTTAACATAAACTCCTTCTCTTTGGATAATTGCAAATTTTCCAAATCATTTGTTTTCTCTTTTAGTATACTATCCAGCTGAGATATCCTATGTGTAAAATGCTTTAAAGAATGCACTTTTTTATCTTTGATTTCAATAGAAGTCTCTGAAAGTTCGTCAAGTTTCATTTTATCCTTAACTAATTCTACATCTAAAGTATTTTTACGTTTTTCATCCTTTTTTATTTGCCGCTTTATTTGTTCTATTTGTTTTTTGTAAGTTTTGAGACTGGTTTCATGTTTTCTCATTTCTTTGACATTATCTTGGTCTATAGTACTTGATTCTTCACTTTCTTCTAGTTGCTTTTCATATCGCTCTATTATAGATTTACATTGCTGTTGGTACTGTTTTAGTTTCACGTTATTTTTGTCTACTGTTAACTTGGATTGAGTAATAGCAAAATCTGCCTTAGCTTTATTATACTGGTTCTTTGTAGCAACTTTATCAGAACATGGCTTATTTTGTGAATAACTTTTGGTTCTAGAAAGATCCTCTATCATTCTTTCTTTGGATATACAAAGATTGATCAGCTCCTTTAACTGTGACTGGCTGCATCTAATTTCTTTTGAAAGTTTCCTAGCTAAAACCTGTTTTTGAGTATATTTTTCTTTAGTCATTTTATACTTTTTACAAATTTCCATAGTCTTTGGCGAGTCTATCATCTTCAATAGTTCCCTTTCAATCAGCTTTGGTTCAGGATCCAGATCATTTTTATGAGATTCAATGAGAATTTTCTGTGACTCTGGGGAAATTGCTTTTGCTGCTACTTTTCTGAGCAACTCTAATTCTGGCCCTGACAAACTTTCACCAGGTTGAATAGTTCTTCTACGTCCAGAAATTGACTGTGATGTCATGATTGGCAGTGATTGAGATCCACTAGTTTCAGAAATTGTGATGTCATCTGAATCTATATGATTTAAATATTCTTCACATCTATCAGCAAACAGCTGGTCATTCTTTTCTCTAAAATATTCCATGAATTTGTCAAGTTTATCTTGTAGAACAGTATCAGAGTCACCATCCTCAGAGTTAGATTCAGCATCAGATTCACTGAGTTCACTTGGTTCTGTGTCTTCAGCTATTCTAGGTAGCCCCTGCTTTGGGCAAGCATCTTTATTCTCTGATCCAACATCACTGTTTAGACACTCGTCACATTCAGCTTTTAAAAACAGCCATTCACTAACTTGATTCACATCAGTTTCAGATAAAGATTTGGACTGCAATATTTTGTTGAACAATCCTTCAGCATTAGAGACTAGTTTTATCCACTGTGCAGTAGCAAATTGCAAATTGAAATTATTGTCTGCTGGTGCCAGAATTGTTTTATCATTATATACAGGAGTGTTATTGTCTGCAAATAAGTTTACAGTAACAAAGTTTTTAATACCCCTGCAGCACAGGCAAAGGTTTAATATCTTCAATGTATCCTGATAGTCATCAGGTTCAGTGCTAGTACAACCAATAACCCAAGTAAAAGCGCGGCCTCCAAATGAATCACGTAGCATGGCAGTCAGAATGCATTGGTCGTAATTTATTTGTTTAGGCGGATTCCCTGCTAAAAGTTCTTTGATAATGTTTTCTAAAGCGAAGAGACCAGGTTCAGGGTATGCTGCAAGGTCACAGAAGCTCGCTGTGGACATTCTATGGTTAAGAACCCCATTGGTGCCAACCCATTTCTGTTCCATGCTGACGGTAAACACCGTATGGTTGTTTCCATGACACCGCTGCCTCCACCCTAACTGTAAGTACTGAAATGCCTCCTCCACATTACAACATCTGACTAAACCTGCACCAAGCACATCAAATATGTTATTGTTCACAACTTGCATCCAAGTAATATGCAAAACATATTCTCTCTCAGGCATTTGATTTAATTTGTGAAATATCTCAGTAAGAAATCTTGGAATTATTCCCTGGTCACACTCGCTGTGGATGCACTCAAAGCCTGAAAAAAGTTAAATATTTTTTATATTATTGACAACACTAAGTTGAGATATTAAGTTGAATAGAAGTACCAACACATGGCAATCAAATCAAATTTTAAATCTTTTGTCAATCAACACTAAAGTTCGAAATTAGTATTTAAGAGTATAACATTTATAGATTTCACCGGGTACCACCAGATTAATGCATTCAAACCCATCCCACCTTTGAAGATCCAATTTAATGACATTAGGTAAAGTGATTTCAGTCTTTTGTTGAGCAACACAAGATTTACAATTCAATACTTGCCGGTTTTCTCATAAGATGTCAGAAGAGACCCACAAAGTAGAGTCCACCAATGTACTTGTGTGTTGATATCAAGTAAACATAAGATGAATGATTTGGAACAAGAATAGATATTTTCCTTTGGTTCACAATTAAGAATAAATAACAAAGTTGAATAAAGGTATTGTGAATAAAATACAACCCGCACCTAAGGTCAACAGCACTCCAATACTGCCACGAAACATTTTGTCTCAGCTTTTGTCTAACTACCAATGCTTAGTTAAGGTCAAAATAATTGGGTGAATCAACTTTTAAAGTCCTCCTTTTCTACACGCTAATAAAAACTTACTAGAATATGTGAGATTGATAATGGTTTACACATGTTAAAATTAGATAATCAGATTTTCGGATTTCACTATTCATAATCATAAACCAATTCTATAATTTTGTAAAAACATGGTAACGCAGTGGAAAATGCACGTTTTTCATACAAAACCCGGGGACAACGTCGTCCCCTGCGTTACCTGATATATTTGTGTAAATCATAGAAGAATTTTTAAAATTGTCAGCTAGAAAGTAAGTTTAATTGTCTGATTTAATCAATATATTGACCACATCAAAAAAAAAAATTGCATTCTACCAAATGAAGGTGACATAGTGAGACATGTCGAAGATTGGGGAGTACCTTAAAAGTTGATTCACCCAATTCTGTGTTTAAATTCAAACTTCTTTTTAGCATTCTTTTAGAAAATGACAATTATTATGCCAATCAACTATGGTATTATAGTCGAAAACAATTATTGATAGTTAATACATACCCTTAGTTAAAAAATGCAGTTCGTAGTGAAAGCTTTGATAAGATTTAAAGGACATTTAGTGAATAAGTACTTTTTTCAACTTTAGGAAATCAACATACCTGGCCCAAACAAAGTGTAAGTCTTCCCAGTCTTAGGCTGTCCAAAGACGACGACAGAAGTATCGCATCCATCAAGGAAACAGTTGATTTGTGGTAGCATAAACGAATTAAACAAGTGTGCCTGGGTACAGTCTACTGGTAGAGCCCGGTTCACGTGAAATGTTTGACCACTCTCTGTTATCACAATTTGAGTCACTGGGTTGCTAAAAATGCACTGTGAAGAGTCCACAAGGCTTGGGGGTTTCAACCGCACAGCTATTTGCACCGGGATCTCCATAATTTCTGATATATATCCAGAAAATTGTGGACGTTTACAACGAGTGAACTATTTTGTTTACTTTCGGAAACATTGTTTATGCACGCTTAAAGCTATTATTATCATCCAAAACTGTGTTAATATTAATCTTATACAAAAATTACATCTTATTCCAAATAAAAATCTTTTGATAAAGTTGATAAAGCCATTTTTATAAGGAAATAGCGTAAAATCTAACCATAATCAAGCAATAAACACGAATCAATCAAAAGTCTATGTAGTCTGTGCAGTCACCACAGACTTGAAGACAAACCACAGTAATACCAACCTTCAAATGTAAGGGTTCCATAGCAAAACTTTAAATACTTATGTCCTTTTCTATAAAGTTGGATCTTGAATTTAGTAATGTAATGTTTTTATGAGATGAATTAAATTATTAAATATTTTTTTGAATCAAATTCATCAAGTAAATTTTTTGTATGTATGGAACATCAGCAATTGCATAACAAAAGGAAGGATACAAAACTATGTGAATTTCATATTTCATGTGTCAAGTGTCAAATTCGCTGAAAGGCTAGCTTGCTATACAGCTGTCAAGTTTCACTTCAGTTCGGTCCAGTTTGGGCTTCTAACCCACGGGTTGGAATCAGCCTCATTCATTCTCCGACGCTACTGATTCGTGACGTCATTGGTACGCTTTGGGAATCACGAGTAAACGTTAATAAAGTATCCTATACAGTTCACTTAATCGAATGATGATACGAAGCGTGAACAGTTTACTTGTTATTGTTGCTTTATCTGTAGATCATTTTTACATTCATTCAACCGTTGCGTTTGACGTTGTCGGGTTATACGATATAAAATTGGTATTAATTCAGTAATATCATAACTTGCTTTGTTACATTTGCTCTCTTCCAGTTCTCACTTCCCATTATCCATATTTCACGTCCACCAATACTCCACCCAACTCTTCTCTTAAACTCTGTTTGCAACATGCCTTACACGAAATGTGTCGTAAATGTGTGCAAATCAACTGTGGAGCACCAAACATTATTTCGGTTCCCCAGAAACCCAGATTTGCAACGCATCTGGTGTGAACTGCTGGCGCCGCACGCTAGCAATTTAAAATCAAAAAGTGCAGCGTCCCTGCAAAACCTAAAAGTTTGTTTTTTACATTTCGAAAAGCGTTATTTAGTGTGTGGAGGGGCAAAGCCCCGAAGGACTCCTTTGGCGTGTCCGACCCTTTTTTCTACAGAAGAGATTTTGTCGGGACAACCGGCCGTGGCTGTAGTACTCCGTAAGGTTTTTCTTCTGTGTATCAACTGTTTAATTCTAATGCCAGCCACACACTCTCGCCGAAGAGCAGTTATGCCATCTCGGGCGAGGCAGATGATTATATGCATTCCCTTTCTATTTTTTTTGAGAAGGAGGACTACTAGGACAAGCCTACCTCACCCAAAATCGGCAAGAGTGTAGCGCTGGTTTAATGGTGTTTGTACACGGTGCAAGTAGCTTGCAAATTTGGAGGCACTTGCGCAGGTTATATGCATTGTCTAAAACGTTTTAAAACTAAAAATTAAGTCGTTCAGGTAAGTGTAAGATTATCAAGCTACGTTCACAAATCATAATGCATGTGGTATAGTGAACTGATGGTGAAGTGCCAAGAGAACTACTCATCAAGATCCTGCATCTTGGACAGTGACATTGTAGTGTATAAGTATGTGCTGTAGAGTAAGACAAAATAATATTTCAATTTCTAAAACGCAATATAATATTTTAATTAAACTGTATTTAAAACCCACTTAAACACTGCGTGTCAGGAACACAAAACACAATCTTAAGGTGGAGCCATACTATAGGGGTCCATTAGTTCGGACTGTGTGGCCAAGTACAGTTGTTATGCTAAATGTGCACTGTAAATCATGCTCTCAACATGGGTTAAATCGCGACAGTACGTCGTAGCATGACAAACACCGTCCTCATATTTTATTTCTGATCAGGAGTTAGAGGGTATTTGAAAACGGTTTTATTATTTTATAAAATATATACTATTCATTTTTAGATCACAAAGAAAGCGAAACAGAACGCAAAAGAAAATTATTACCCAGTGAAGGTATGTTATAATAACACAGTGTGATATGAATAAGTGTGCATGGCCCCTGATGGCTAATATCGCTGCATTGATAGGGACCTAAGCAGACCCCTCTTTCCCAGTGGGCACTTTGGGCAAGTGCCCAGGGCCCCGCGATTGATAGGGGCCCCCCTCGAATCAAATACTAAGTTCCTAGTTCCTGTCAGATCATCAAACGATAACCAATATTTATTACAAAAAAAACTTATTTAATTCGAAGAAATCGAACCTAACCCTGATAGCTACTCTAACCGTAACTTTCAGGAAAACTAGTTCCGTCATTTATAGGCAACTTAACTGAAAGAATATCACTATACCAGGTTTATATGCAAGTTATAGTAAAGTTCTATTCAACTTCAAATCAAGAATTGTTTGTGCAGCATTTGCCGTCAAGTTGGTTCGAGCTTGAAAATAGCGGGAATTTCCAGAATTGGCCTGCAGGGTCAACCGTTTTTCAGATTTTTGTGATAAATGAAGACTTCTTTATTATTACTTCCGTATATTCTACATAAAAACAATAATTTGACAAATATCCATTCGCAACATAGACAGAGAAGGCATTCGCAACATGACGATTCTTTTCGTACTTAACAAATAAGTGTGGTATGATGGATCCAAATCCTCCTCCTTAATACCTTGAGTTTCCATGGACAAGTTGTGTGGGGGTTGAGAATTTTTTTCGACGTCTAGGTGAAAATAGCTTGGATATACCGACTGCTCGTAAGCTCCTTCCAAAACAACTCCAGCTGACTACCCAAACCAACTCTCCAACCTAACTAACTGAAATCCACAAGGCCTCCACTTCTTATACTCTCGTTCAACAGCTCTTCCAGCGGTCCGCTACAGCCACGCTACCTGCAACAAAATGAGGACCCGACCGGCCCACTAGGGACTCCTGTTACCGACCGCGATTTCTCTTATTCACTGTAACAAATATGAATGTTTTTATCTTTAGTGCAATCTCTAATGCAACAATATTTAATTATTACTTATCGTATTATTTTATTAATAAGATTCAATAAAAAACACAAAATCCAAACCTATTATTAAAAAATTTAAAAAAGGCGGTTTTTATAAGTTGTATTTGTTTAAAGCCATAGTCACGAGTTAACCGATTTCGAGGAAATTTGGTATGGAGATAACTAAGGTCCCGGGAAGGACACAGGATACTTTTTATCTCGGAAAGTTGGAAATGGGTATAAATAATTTCTACGGGAACGGAGTCGCGGGCAACAGCTAGTAATATTATTAATGTCAAAGTGTGATTTTTGTTTATTTGATAGTCCTTTCACGGCTAAGCCGCTGAACCGATTTGGATGAAATTTGGTATGGAATTGTCAATTTAAGTTGTGGGGCTCGCCGTCGTCGTTGATCTATACTAATTAGGTATGCTAAGCTACAGTAGCTACTGGCATTATACTAGTTATAACTTGGTCTAGTGAATGCAATTTTACTTTCAATTTTAAAAGACAAAAAACTTAAAAGCGGATAATAAGGACAGAGTTATTGACTGTTTTTGATAAAGATTTTTTAAACCTTCAGCAAGAACTTAACAAATACTATACAATTTTTCAGATGTGGAAACAACTCTTTTATTAAAACAACGTTGTCGAGTGTGGCACGACCACACATACAGTGATGCCTCTAAAACCCTCATCGCGCTGTGTATTAAAGGTTCTAAAGAAATGTACATTATAGTCGGACTATTATATTTAATTTATGACCTCATTGTCGGAATAGAGTCCAACCAACCAAGTTTTGTTCCAAGTTGTATAGTGTAGTTAGCAATAAGATTATTTGTTTCGTAGAAATTAGAATGATATGTATGTATTGTTACGTACGTGGGGGTAGGTAACTGATAGAAATGCACGAACACACCTATAATTAAGAGCTAAACTTTATTAACACACTCACAATCGTTACAAACAATTATCGCACAATAAACTCCGATTATCGCTCGGTTCACTCGTGCGCACTGTTCGCTCTCCAAATAAGGAATGAATCGCCGCAGCAGTCATCATGATCATCTCACACCCCACCTCGCGAAGCGGCGGCGGCGGGGGTGCCTTAAGGGCATAGCCCTTTAAGGCGGCGGCTTACGCGGTCCGTAGCGACGGACCGGTCTTGGGTGTTTATTAGTGCCTTTTCCGGCCCGGTGACCTGGTGACCCTTATGATCGGTGTGGTGCAACACATGACCCCGTCGTACCTCTTTAAAAAGATCCAGTGGTCTAGTAATGTACGCAGATTTAAAGCTAGGGCTATTGTGCCGCTGCACCGAACCGCGGCGTTTCGGGGTAGTTTCAAGTTCGCGGCGTCCAAGTGCTGGAATGATATCCCCCCTCCAATCCAAGGAGCGCTATTTGCTGACGCTTCAAAAATTATAATTTCCCAATCAGCACTTTTTTGCTAATTATGTTTCTGTAAGGTATTTGCATGTAGTTTTGGTACTTATCTATTTAGTCACTTAACCTATAAGTATTTGTTTAACAGTAGTTTAATAGTGGTTTTTTTTTCCTTTATTATATTTATTAGTTTGGCGTACCGTCCGTCTGTCACAAACGGAGCTGGCTGAAAATCAGCGCTGTAGGTGTTGAGCGCCTCAGCATTATGCTGAGCCAGTGTCCGATTCACTGCCGCTAAGACACACTCACTACTCACTCACTTTTTTTATTGCTGTTTTCTGTTTTTACTTTTTTCTGTATGTCTCATGTGTGCAGTGAATAAATGTATTTTTCTTTATGTATGAAGGTAAACACTGATATGATGGTGATGATAGTGGTAATGATGATACTAACTTTGTGTTGATGATGGTGTCGGTGATGATGATACGAAGATGATTGTTATTCAATTGTCATCTACCATTTTACGCGGCAACTTATTTTATAATTGAACAGCTAGTCTTAACATTTAAACTTAACTAGGTAATGGTTAGCTAAATAATGCTCGTGTTTCTGTTTTACAGAGCCGACTTGTAATACTAGGTCAATGATGATGACCACGGGCAGTTCAGGCGACGGTAACTACTATATCATACATACTTGTATATTGAAATGGGTTTGCAACTGTTATCAGGGCTCGGCGGAACTAGGTAATGGTTAGCTAAATAATGCTCGTGTTTCTGTTTTACAGAACCGACTTGTAATACTAGGTCAATGATGATGACCACGGGCAGTTCAGGCGACGGTAACTACTATATCATACATACTTGTATATTGAAATGGGTTTGCAACTGTTATCAGGGCTCGGCGGAACTAGGTAATGGTTAGCTAAATAATGCTCGTGTTTCTGTTTTACAGAACCGACTTGTAATACTAGGTCAATGATGATGACCACGGGCAGTTCAGGCGACGGTAACTACTATATCATACATACTTGTATATTGAAATGGGTTTGCAACTGTTATCAGGGCTCAGTGGAACTAGGTAATGGTTAGCTAAATAATGCTCGTGTTTCTGTTTTACAGAACCGACTTGTAATACTAGGTCAATGATGATGACCACGGGCAGTTCAGGCGACGGTAACTACTATATCATACATACTTGTATATTGAAATGGGTTTGCAACTGTTATCAGGGCTCGGCGGAACTAGGTAATGGTTAGCTAAATAATGCTCGTGTTTCTGTTTTACAGAACCGACTTGTAATACTAGGTCAATGATGATGACCACGGGCAGTTCAGGCGACGGTAACTACTATATCATACATACTTGTATATTGAAATGGGTTTGCAACTGTTATCAGGGCTCGGCGGAACTAGGTAATGGTTAGCTAAATAATGCTCGTGTTTCTGTTTTACAGAACCGACTTGTAATACTAGGTCAATGATGATGACCACGGGCAGTTCAGGCGACGGTAACTACTATATCATACATACTTGTATATTGAAATGGGTTTGCAACTGTTATCAGGGCTCAGTGGAACTAGGTAATGGTTAGCTAAATAATGCTCGTGTTTCTGTTTTACAGAACCGACTTGTAATACTAGGTCAACGATGATGAATACGGGCAGTTCAGGCAACGGTAACTAACTCAATCTGTCTATCTGTTTGTTACGCTTTCACGGATAAACCGATGAGTCGGTTTAGATTAAATTTGGTATGGAGGTAGTTTTGAGTCTCGGGGAAGGACATTGAGCTAGTATTATATGTTGCCAAGTAGCAAAGTGGTAACATTTAGAAAATAGTTGTTAAGTTGTAAAAGGTGCGGACGATTGATTTAATGGATTATTTCTTATTAATTACGGTTTATATCAATTTCAGGATTCAAACCATCAAAAAGAATCAGACTTGCAAAAAGTATTAAAACTTTGTCGCCGGAGTGCAGTAAAATGTACCTAAAGTGCAGAGAGTTGATTAAAAGAAATCATCGCCTTCAGGACTCTTACGCAAGCCGATTGGCGAAGGCTAAGAAGTTAAATGACAACAGTTCATTTCATAAAATGCTAGAGAAAATGACTCCTCAAGCTCAAACTTTTTTGAATATGCAGGTTTCGCAAATTAATCGACATGTGAAGAGACGGCGATTCAATGTCGATGAAAAACTACTTGCCCTTTCAATATCTCGTCAAAGTCCCAAGGGCTATAATTTTTTAAGAAAATTATTTGTATTACCCTCAAGAAGAATTTTAAATAAATTTGTACAACATATTAAAATAAACCCGGGAATAAACCTTAAAATATTTGAGCACCTAAAAGAGTCGGTAAAACACTGGAGACAACAAAAAAAATATTGTTCGGTCGTTTTTGACGAAATGTCAATTAGTCCTTTTTTAAAGTTCGTCGAATCCGAGGACAAAATAGACGGGTTCGTCGATTTCGGCGATAACCCACAATGCAAATTTGCTGACCATGTCCTCTTATTCATGGTAAGAGGAATCTGCAGCACCTGGAGACAAAGTATAGCGTATTACTTTTGTGAGGGAAGTACATCTTACTCAAAAATGAAAAATATTTTAAGTGACATAGTATCTGCTGTGGCAGAGTGTGGCCTGATACCAATGGCATTAATTTGCGACCAAGGTTCCACATTCCAGAGAGCGGTAAAAAGTTTTCAAAATGATACCAGGAGGCAACAAATTATTAATAATGAACATCTAGGTAAGTTTATAAAATTCCGGCGTAGTGCGTGGCAAACACGCATCCATTCCGTGCTATATACAACTTAAATAGGGTTAGGATGGTTTTATTCTGTGGAATTTTGATGATGAATATCTATACTTTTTCACGTCTTTGTGTTGAAGTTGCGGGCCAAAAGACACTTGGGTCCAAAAAAGGCAAAATTAGGGAAACCGTCTTTTTGACGGCCTTTCCAAACTTTCATTACTAAACCGTTTCGAATTCTTGAATCACTTGTTACAGATGGTCGTCTCGTTATAAACGGACACAAATTAAATATCGTTTATGATCCGCCACACCTTATAAAAGGTATAAGAAATAATTATCTGACCAAAAACTTGGTATTTAAAGGAAAGATAACCAAATGGTCAGATATTGTAGAGGTTTACAAAGAAGATTGTGCCATTGGGGAAGTCCGTACCCTAAAACATATCACCGACGAGCACATCATCCCTGAAAAGGTGTGTAATACCATTGTTAATCACACTACCACTTTTATAAACAGGAATAATCAATGTACTTCGACCCATCGAGAATGACCTAGCAATTGATGTTTACGATTTATTCTCAGGGCGTTCTTGGTGCTCTCGATACCGTCATTAAGGTTGCTAACGATGACTTGGCTCAGTTGGCTCACACATTTGAATGGTGCAACAGTTACAATTAAAAAGTTAACCCAGGGAAAACTCAAAGTTATAATACTATCGGTAGCCCAAAGTTAATCTGTAGAATCGACTACGCTAAAGTTCCATCAGTGTACATCGGTATTGAAACTGCACAGTTGCTTAAATGTTTTACGTATTTTTGGGTCATGCTATTTCTTTCACTCTTACTGTAAAATTCTTCAAAGGCCCATATGGTTCCTGAAACGTCTAAAAATGACCTAAACCCAAAAGAAGCTAAGCAAGGAAGTGTTTAAGAAGGTTTTTATATTTTACAGATAAAGAAAATGAAAGTGCGCAACTGCACCCAAGCGTTAAGCGAACGGGTATGTGCGTCGATGAAATTCTTTGTGAGACTAAGTAAGTACTTACTAACAAGGCAGTACGTTTTGAATTTCCTAATTTTTGTCTACTAAGGTTTAGTTTACTAGATAGTTGAGCGACTACAACGAAGAATATTGACTTGTTGAAATATGACTATGACTATACCGCGGCGTTGCTTGCGACCACAGAACTATATCGAGATAGAAGGAAAGAGTGTATGTACCTCGCGTGGCGAAACGACGACTAAAACATCGCCGTTGCTGGCCGCGATGCTCAGTCCGCTCTCGACCGCATTCCGCGTGTGACGTTCGATTAGAAAAATAAAATGGCCCCTTGCTCGATAAAAACGTGTACAAACACCACAAAAAAAGTTGGAGCTGTAAATAACGATATTTCCTTTCATCGGTAAATACTCTTTGCCCTAAAATATCTGTTATTATTTTTAAAACAATTTATTTTGTTGCTCAGTATTAATTTCACATAAACAGTTGCGGTCGACTCTGTGTCAAGTGCTACTTTTCCATTGCGACTTTAATTTAACGCGCCAGACATGGCGTGCATTGAAAACCAGCAACGAATATAAAACAATCCAAACTGTCGAGCACACAAGTGCGACGCGTTCAAGGTTTTAATTCTCATTTTCTGTCAAAAGTAAAATAATAGTGTTGTACCCTGCGATTTCCAATGCCGATTTCATAGTCGATTAAAAAATGATAATAATTATAGTTATATCGATAATTTTAAAATATAGTTACTGTATTGCAAATTTGTTTTAGTTTTCCGAAAGATCCTCTTGTAAAAAATAAATGGATTGAATTGGTCGCAAAAACTGGTTTCCTACAAAACACAGCCAGATTTGTTCCATGTATTTCCACGAAGATACCCTGTACTGGCCACTCAAAGTTTCGGCGAATAATCAGTACAGCTTATCCAACTATTATAGATGTACATCAGATTTATACGTCACAATATTATTGTGCATAAAGTGCTTATTTTTAACAGAAAGAGGTTAACCGATTTTGTTGCGGTTTTCAGAAAAGTATTTGTTACACTTAGGAGGTTTTGATATTCTAACCGATTTAAAAAAAGATGTTCTCAGTTTTATCCATTACCTATGTATTTATCACGCGTTTGGCTGAACCGATTTTGATGCGGTTTTCAGGAAAGTATTTGTTATACTTACGAGAAGGTTTTGGTTTTTTAATCGACTTCTATAAAAAGAAGTTCTCTGTTTGACCCGTATGTATGTATGTTTGTCTACGATTATCTCGCGTTTGGCTGGACTTAAAAAAAGAGGTTCTCAGTTTAACTTTTTTTACGCATTGCGATCGTTGACACGATTGGAAACGATTATGTTTATGTTATGCACATCACTAAAACACTCGCGTGACGTCAAAGTAACTTCGTGAAAAAAGGGCGGGAAACTTCGTATACGGCGGACGCGGTTTTTTCACCTTGATTTTAAAATTTAATATTTTAAGTGAAAAAGGATTGGTTTTTTGTATTTATTGTATATATTTAAAGTGATTTTAGTATAGTTTTTGTAATTAGCTGTATATATAGGTAAGTTTTCATATATTTATCAAAAATTTAATATATTGCTATGGGGGATCATCCCCCTGACCCTGGAGGGACAGTAACTCTCCCTCCAGGGCCAGATGACGTTCCATCTAAGATGGATTATTTAATAGCGGCGGTTGAGTCATCCATGGACACGGACACGTCCGTTTCCAATATTGACAATAAACTTAAAAGAAAGTTATTACCACGGGTTTGCACGACGTGCAATAAAAAGAAAAAGAACAGCAAAGATGGTAAGGCCACTCTTAATAGTTGTAATTGTGAAATTAACATACAAAAGAACACAAATTTGAATCCCCCTATGTCAGATATGATCCCCTCTTCGGAACCCGCAATGCCTACTCTCAATTCTTCTTCTCCTCGGGTGCCCATTGGTCGTGCTCGATATCAGGAAACAGATTTAGCGCCATATGTAATTCATATTCAAAAAGAAGGCAGCACCGACGGCACAACACTTCATCCGGTTACTTTCGGTAGATTTTTAAAAAATAATAATATTAAGGGTATTGAAAACGGAAGTTTAAAACGTGTGGGTCGAAACCGAATAACCTTAGCATTCGCTAACTACACCGACGCCAACCACTTTTTAACGCACCCAAATCTGGAACCGGAAAAATATAAAGCATTTATTCCAACATTTAATGTCACACGCATGGGTGTTGTGAAAGGCGTCCCTAATGACTGGTCTGAGGAAGAGGTGCTGGCATCTATAAGTTTGCCACTCGGTTGTGGACCTGTCATTAAAATTAGGCGGATGAAAAGAAAAATTATTGTTAACAATAGCAGTCAATTTATTAACACCGGAACTGTAATTGTTACATTTGACGGACAAGTACTACCTACCCGGGTTTATATGTACTATACTGCTTTACCAGTTGAGCTTTACATTTATCCTACTGTGCAATGTTATAACTGTTGTCGATATGGACATGTTAAGAACCAATGTAGATCAGTGCCCAGATGTTACAAATGTGGCCAAGGTCACTCTGGTGACAACTGTGACATTGAAGAGGAGGAATTCAGGTGTTGTTTGTGCAAAGGATCTCATCAAGCAATTAGCAAATCATGTTTAGAATATAATAGACAAAAAGGAATTAAAGAGACCATGAGCAAAAGTTGTATTTCATATATGGAGGCAATTAAAATGCATCCTCCTGTGTCTAGAGCATCATATGCCGAAGCCTTGCTTGCAACACCAACTTCACCCTCAAATTCGCATATCATACAACATAGTCCACAAAAGCCGAGACCAATTCCAAATTATATTGCACCTCAATCACACAGAAAAACTGTATTTTTGAAACCACACACACCCCCAAAACTTTCCAAAGGGTATGATCGCTCTGCCCATTTTGAAATAATTAGGGAACCAGTGCTTCCTAAGGGTAAGCCTGTTTTTAAAAATAATAATGAAAACAACCTGAGCACTGCAGAAATTATTAAAATTATTATTCAATTACTTACTCAATCTAACACAATTTCACCGTCCAACGCTGCCGCAGTTATTGACGCACTATATTTAATTCCTAGTAACACTAATAATGGATCAGGGGGCTCTCTTGGTTCAGTGGAATTGTCTTAGTCTTAACAGTAGGAAACAAGATCTAATACATGTAATTAATAAATATGATCCTTTTATCATATGTCTCCAAGAGACATGGTTAAAAAAGGATTCATTGTTTAAAATTCCTGGCTATTCCTGTTTTAGAGAAGACAGGAATGATGGCTATGGAGGAGTAGCTATTCTGGTTAATAACTCTTTAACCTTTTCATCTGTCACACTCCCCATCCATGGTGACAATTTGTCTGCTATTGCAGTCATTGTAAATAGTATTTGTTATGTTTCAATATATTTTTCTCGCCCTAATAATGACATATTCAATGAAATTAAGCAAATTTTTAATGTTTTGCCAAAACCATTTGTATGTTTAGGAGATTTTAATTCACATCATCAATTGTGGGGTTGTGCTTCATCAACCTATTATGGAGAACAACTTCTGGAGTTAATTAGCTCCCATAACTTATGTATCTTGAATACTGGGTCACCAACACGGCTAGCACGAACTCCAAGTGCACCTGATTTATCCATTTGTACTCCTGATCTTGCTTCTTCTTTGTCCTGGTCAACTGCAAAATCCACATATGGTAGTGATCACTATCCCATTGTTATAACTTTTCCATTTACAAAACCCCCAAAACATGTAAGACAACCACGTATAAAACATAAACTAACAGATGCTAAGTGGAGTTCATATAGAGAAGTGGTTAAACAAAAAGTACAAAATTTACCAGAAATAGGCAATTCAAATATATTACATTGCTCACAATCTTTAGCAACAGCATTGATAGAAGCTGCAAATGAAATCTTTCCCTTAAAAAGTTGTGGTGTAAGATATATTCCATCACCACCATGGTGGGACTCTGAATGCACCACTGCAGTCAAAGAAAGAAAGGCAGCAGAGAAGCAATATTGTCAGAACATGACTGATGGCAACTTTGATTATTATTTACAAATTGCTAACTCTACTAAGGAGTTACTTAGGAAGAAAAAGTTTGAAGGATGGCGTAGTTTCTGTAAATCATTAAACCCTAATGTGTCACCATCAATTGTTTGGCAAAATATTAGAAAGTTTAGATCTGCATTTAATGACTCAAATCAAAATAAAATATCCCCAGTGCTAGCGGAACAAGTTATGGATCGTTTAGCGCCTCCCTATGTACCTGAAAGGGCCGACCAACTGGCAAATGAGGCTATACGCTCAGGGGATACTGTGCCTTACTTTAATTATTGTCATGATTTAGTTAACATGGCCAAAGTATATTTATATGAAGAGTGGAATCGTCTTTGGAATAGTGGGACATCAACGGGCAAAAGTTACAGAAAAATTCAGACTTCAATTCCGGTGAAGCCGTGGTTTCACAAAATGGTATTCTCCAAAGCTACTACATCTATTCTGTGTAGAATGCGTTTGGGTCACGTTTGTACCCCAGCGCATTTGCATAGAGTGAATGTTGTGTCGGACCCCAATTGCTCCTGCGGGGAGTACGGGGATCTGAACCACGTTTTCTTTGGATGTAGATTGTACGAACGGTCTACTTTCTTTTCAAGTCTTCAGGCTTTGCGCATACCTTTCCCAACATCCATAACTTGTTTATTATGTACAAATTCTTATGATATATATAAAACTTTATCTGTATTTATAGAAAAAAATGATATCAAAATATAAGTATTATATACCTATTCCAGAAAACCCAATCCTTTATTTTCCAAATTTCCGTTCCTTCAGTTGTCTGAAGACAATATCCTGTTTCCCTAACTTTAATCCTCCTAGTACATGACATTGGCTAATCCTTGCAAAGCCATAAAAAAAAAAAAAAAAAAAAAAAAAAAGTAACTTCGTAAAATGTTACACGCTCGGTTCTCATAGAAATCGACGAACTCTTTCCTTCTATCTCAATATAGTTCTGTGCTTGCGACGCGCTTGAAATAACTTAAATTTTCATATCAATCAAAAAGTGGGACTACGTAACGTACGTATTATAATCACTAAAAAGTATAAAATAAAAAAAAAATGTTTTAAAAATCAAAAAACCGCCTTCAGAAACGCATAAAATAACTTTGAAAGCGGTTTTTTGTTTTTTTAAATACGAGCTAGAGTAATCTGACATATTTGTATATTTAAAATGACTCCAAACATCTTTTGCAAAAGCATAGTCTTTATCAGATACGGTACGGTACTATCACTTAACAAATTGTAAAACTCAGCTTGCTCTGGAAGGAAGGTTGCATTTAGTGAGTCGTACATAAGATTTAACAAACTCATATGGGAAAATGCCTCAAAACAAATTTTTAGTTGAATATCAGTAACATCCTTGGCTATACTCTCCATAAAGTGAGTAGCACAGTCGGGGCCTGTATGCGTACGATACTTCGATAGTTTATCATCGTAAGAACACACACATCTGTACACTTCATGTTCATGTATATTATTTGTATACGATTCAGTCGGGTTGGGGTCACAAGTTTGAAGTGGTTTCACAAAAGCTTCGAAATCTGCATAAATTTAAAAGGCAATTTAAGCTTTCTTTGAAATTGATCAAATACGACTTTATTACTTGGTTGTTCATTATTAAACCCTTTTTTTTTTTTTCCTAGCTCGGTATTTGTGGAACAATATGAATGCAATCATTTTCTTGGTGCTTTTTTAAATTAAGCTCAGTCGCGAAATACAAAAGACAGCCATTAAACATATGAATAGCATCATTTCGACCAGTGATTTGTTTTTTGAGTAATCGTGACATATTATCGTTTTGGCGCGACGCGATTAAAATTGTAGATGATTTGTATTTTACCAATATATCTTTAGTACAGGCCCATCCATTAAGTAACCGTAATAGTTTTTTTAGTGATTTATTTTTGATACATTGATATTTTTCGCAAATGTATTAAAAAACGTCGTTTGATACACGTGCGGAACCGTCATTTTAACTCGTCCCGAGTCTTGTCCCTCGCCTGCACCTCGGGACTCGTGTAAAATGACATACTTTCCGCACTTGTATTAAAAATGTACTAATTTTACCATGCACTCAGCAGAAAAAAAACCATTTAAGTAATAATAATTTTTTTTTTTCTTTTTTTTTCCTGAAATTTAATGTATTACGATACAACAACATAACGTTTTTACCGGTATAATATGCTACATTGGACTCATTAGATGGTAAATCTCTACTAGAACGTCATTCAAAATCGTTTTTTCAGGAACCCACATGAGTGGGACGGCGGTTAGCCCGAGCATGGGAGATACGGCTGAGGCTGTTCTGTTTTTCGACCGGTTATTTGACAGCGTGAACGGCTCGCGCGGCGGTCGCGCACCTGGCAAGATGCGAGGCCCCGTAATCGAAGTTCGCGGCCAATCGACACACGTCGCGTTTTGGCGCGATGCGATTAAAATTCTAAAGGATTTGTATTTTACCAATATATCTTCAGTACAGGCTCATCCATTAAGAAATTGCAAAAAAATACAGGTTCCTAGTGTACAAAACTGGATCACCACTCTGGAAAGTTTAATCCAAATTTGGACGGACTTAAAAGATGCTGGTGTGAAATTTTTTTACACTAGGAATCTAAATCAAGATCCCATTGAAAACATGTTTGGTCGAATTAGAGCATTAAATTACCGAAATAACCGTCCGGACGTTTTTTCGTTTAAGTGCGCATTCAAATCATTAATATTAAATGACATTCTGGCACCACATTCTACCAGTTTTAACTGTGAAGATGATTCGGGCCAAACTCTAGTAGATAGTAGTAAATTTTTTTTAGAACTTTACACTGCTTATCCAATATCTGTTTCAGGTAAAACTGCTTCTCCCGAGGGTTCGTCAACTGCATTTACCAGCGCGCAAGCCGTGCCTTTGAGAACACCTTCTCTATTCCACCAGGCCCGGCGCGAGCGCATTTCAACCCAAGTATCAGCATATGCGGCTGGTTACGTTTCGAGACGACTTGCCAGTCAGTTTAAATGTGCAAATTGTCGCAAGACATTTTTAACCACAGAGCATGGTGATATTCACAACTTTATCTCTGCTCGAGAGCGTGAATACCTAAAAGGCAAAAATTTAAAATATCCAACAGTAAAATTAATTTTACTTTTTAAAAAATTGGTAGAGATTATCAATCAACACCTTAATGAATCCGCTCATAATAGGGATATAGTAAAAAATATCCAAGCCAAATTTTTAAATGAATCAGTTGTTGATTGGTTCGGATGTGAGGAACACCGAACTGACGCATTATGTTTTTTCACAAAAATTGTTTGTAGAATACAAATTCACAATTTCATTCATTCTATCAATAATATTTTAAGGGGTTCCTATTTGGAAAGACTAAGACCACCATTCCCAAAAATGCAAGCTATGGCACTAGAAAAATACAAGAGGTCACCAAAATTCAAAAAATCATCTTCGTCTCATAAAATATAAGAGATAAAATATAATATAATTCAATTTACGTCCTATTTCTATTCTGCTTCTTTTTAACCGACTTCAAAAAGGGAGAGGTTCTCAATTCATCGGGTTTTTTATTTTTGTATGTTCCCCAATTATTCAACGACCGCTGGACCGACTTTTTCGATTTTGAAAAATATATTTTTCGTTTTAGTGGTGTGATGATGGGATCTTGATGAAATTGAGGGAACTCTTTAATTATTATAGGAATACATGTAGCGATTTCAGTATTTTCAGTGACAGTTCCAGCATTTGCATTCAATATGTATTATTTGGTGAAGTAGAATTGATGATGAAGGCCACTGATGGCCTCCAGAATTCCTCAACGGTACCTTTTTCAAGGGAGGCGATAAGATGTCTCCATTAAGATAGCTGAGAGACTATAACTAAGTACATTCAAATGGTTTAAACATATGACAATGACTTTCCAGCGACGTTGCTTGTTTCTTATTAATTAATATTCAGTCAGGCTATGAGGTAACTTATAGGTATAGTAATTCGGGATCCCTTTGACTGCCATACATTTATTGTTTCGATTATTGAAAGTCGGACATTTGTACCCATATCATTTGTGTTCATAACTATCGGAAGTCATATTTTTTTATGTCATAACGCTTTATAATTCGAATGTTATGTATCCATAATGTAAAAGATTATATGTACAAAAGTCATAACCTAAAACCCTATAACATTCAAAGGGATTTTTAAAATGAGTCGGAAAAATTCAGTAAACACCTTCAAGTAGTGAAGTAGGATATAAAGGGATAAACCCACATTTAGTAGTCGTGCCATAGGCACGAGCATTCGATGGACATTCACAAGCTGCAGTGAGCTGACCAAGGACACTGTGGCTCAAGACATAGTGTGCTGGGACCACTCCACCAGTTTGCCGACCTGGGTCTACATCGAGCTGATCGTCCACGAAGGAAAGTTTTCTTCAGAGCAAGGTTTGTGGACATAATGTACGAACAATACTGGGTGATTTTGGGGTCATGATCCGGAATGGCCAAAAGGGAATAATATGGTCATACTGAACAACTTTTCTGGTGGGACCAACCACGAAATCGCCAAAAAAAACTGCTGTTCCATACATTAACGGTGAATTAATTGAGAGTTCATGTATGGAACAGCTGTTTTTTTTTTGACGACCCCAAAATCACCCAGTATAATCAATTTAAAGATTTTTTTAGAGTACCCCCCAACACGTAAAATGTTTTTTGTTTCTCGTTTACCCTGTAGTGTGGGGTGTCGTTGGATAGGTCTTTGAAAAATATTACGAGTTTGTGTAAACAGTTTTTTGATTAAGTAATCCGTTTTTGAAATAAGAAATTTTTACTAAACTCAACTTTTTTTAGTCAAGTAGTCATCATTTTCTCTTACGAATAAACAATTTTCTAGAATATAAATACATGTCAGAGTAAGTATTTTGATAGTTTTATAAACAGTCCTTAATGATTCTATATTTCCAAGCTTATAAATAGTTCGTAGGCATTTCTTTTGCAGTATGAATGCGGATTGTACATTTACTGAATTACCCCAGATTTTACAAAGCTTTTGATAGCGTGGATCATACGTCTCTTATCTCACTTAGATCGTGAAAAAGAGTGTTAAAGTACCGTTAAGTCATATTTCACGCTTTAATAATTAAAACTGACTAAAGACATTACAGAATTACATCTTGGTAATACTATAAAGTCTTTACTAGTAAGAATAATATTACTTATTCATTATTTTCAAGGGATAACCAGTGACAGCGCACCTCCACGTCGCTAAAAGAAGATTGTGAAGATAAGCAAGCCCAGCATTGAAATACCCTCGGTCTATAAATTAAATTAATGGTATGTATCTTTGTATCTGACTTTGTACTTTCTTTTATTACTTTTTCATAATCATACTTATGATACATAAACAAAGCCAGTCTATCTCTGAGGAGTATTTTATAGAAATTGCTTCAGAAATTTACTAACGTAGAAAAGAAGTTGCGTAGAAAGAGTAAAATGTGGATAATTGTTCGTGGTTTATTTTTTAACAAAAATAGTATTTTTCTGTGCAACGTTAATTGGATTCTCAAATCCATTATACTTAGCTGTTAAGATGGTCAAAATGCGGTTGCTGTTAATTTTTATCAATAACTTAAATAACTTTAAACAGTATAAAATCGTTGAACGTGCATGGGTAAAAAATTATAGGTCTGTATATCCTCCAGAGACCAGGTTTCGTTTAATCATCGATTAAAAGTGCATTTAGTTAGCGAGATATGTTTGAATACCTATGCGCTTTTATGTTTACGAATAAACATCTCCCTTTCTCATCGATTCAGTTAAACTTATGAATTGTTGCATACATTAAACTCAAGTTTTTTTACAATTTCAGAATCAACGGGCGTGGCTCTTGGTATCTACGAGTGGTCAGCGCAACACATTCATAGAATTACTTAGTTTTAAATCCCTCGTTAAAATTTGATGACCTTCACGAGTTTATCGAGGTTAATCTTTACGTAGGTATTTAGTTTATGGGGTAGGGTGATCGAACCAGTAATGGATAAGGTCCAGTGATGGACACTTGACTCTTATTTTACAGACAATAAAGGTTATTCATTTGTTTTGCAACAATCAATTTATAACCTTATGATCTTTGCATTAAGAGTAAAGTGTCCATTATTGGTGCCTATCAGCTTAAAGTGTCCAACACTGGTGCGATCACCCTATTAAGCATTGCGCACTTTCACCTCTGTAAATTTTAAGATCAATATATCTTGCGCGTTTGAAAAAACTACATCTTTAAATCCTTATAAGATCACTTTGTTGTCTGTCTACCTGTCCGTTTGTCTGTATGGTGTCAACACCCTTTTTCTCTAAAATTATTAAAGTTGTCGGTCTGTAATTCGGATTTTTGGTAGTATCAATTGAATGGTTTAGTTATTTTCTGTATATACGTACAATTCTAGTGTTGTGTTATGTAAATAATTTGAAGTAGAATCAGACGTATTTTTTCCCAATTTGAGAAAAATAGGACATTATTAGGCTTATTGTAAAAAAATATTTTAAAGAGACTTTTAAAAATAATAATAAATCATTTAGTTCGAGTAAGTATTACAACTCATATAGGTATTGTTAATATTTGCTTAAACCTACACCTTTAAATGAAGACTAATGTTTTGTGGAATGACATATATGCTAAAAGCAAGCTTACCAACATACATTAGAAGAAAACATGGATTGATTTGGAAAATACCTGTTTTTTTACATCTTCTGCGAGAAGGGGGTCAAAAGGACTTCCAACCAACGGCTTTACAAAGCGGTTCTAGAAAATATCCTTTCTCAAACATTACCCGAAGATTACTTAAGGGATTGTTTCCAATCATGGCCGGTGACTGCCCTTGGAAAGTGACCTAGTGGTTGTTTAAATTGATTTGCTTGAAGTTTCTTGATTGCCGCGAAACATGGTATACGAAAAATAAGAAAATAGGACGACTTAATACAATGAGATGAAGAAGAGTTGACGGAATGGATAACCTACCCAGTATTATTGATCATCTTCCAAAAATCCTGCGAAGAATGCGGTAGGATGCTACAAAAGACACTTCATGAAGATACAGCATTGGCTCTCATTAGGTAAATATCTGGATTTGTCCAAATGGATGGCATTGATAACCATTTTTTTCTATTCCGGGAACTCTTTGATGATTTTCTTACCACAAGCTGCCACAAGACAGTACTATCCGAAGAATGATGATATTGAATTAACCGAAGAGGATGCCAGCGTAAACCTAATGAAATTTGACAGCTCAGAAATTGATTTGGAAAATAACTGTTTTTTTTTACATCTTCTGCGAGAAGGGGGTCAAAAGGACTTCCAACCAACGGCTTTACAAAGCGGTTCTAGAAAATATCCTTTCTCAAATATTACCCGAAGATTACTTAAGAGGATTTTACTTAAGGGATTGTTTTCAATCATGGCCGGTGACTGCCCTTGGAAAGTGACCTAGTGGTTGTTTAAATGGATTTTCTTGAAGTTTCTTGATTGCCGCGAAACATGGTATACGAAAAATAAGAAAATAGGACGACTTAATACAATGAGATGAAGAAGAGTTGACGGAATGGATAACCTACCCAGTATTATTGATCATCTTCCAAAAATCCTGCGAAGAATGCGGTAGGATGCTACAAAAGACACTTCATGAAGATACAGCATTGGCTCTTATTATATTGGCGCTTATGGCATTGATAACCATTTTTTTCTATTCCGGAAACTCTTTGATGATTTTCTTACCACAAGCTGCCACAAGACAGTACTATCCGAAGAATGATGATATTGAATTAACCGAAGAGGATGCCAGCGTAAACCTAATGAAATTTGACAGCTCAGAAATTGATTTGGAAGGTAGGTAGGATGCTACAAAAGACACTTCATGATGATACAGCATTGGCTCTCATTAGGTAAATTTCTGGATTTGTCCAAATGGATGGCATTGATAACCATTTTTTTCTATTCCGGAAACTCTTTGATGATTTTCTTACCACAAGCTGCCACAAGACAGTACTATCCGAAGAATGATGATATTGAATTAACCGAAGAGGATGCCAGCGAAAAGCTAATTAAATTTGACAGCTCAGAAACTTCTACGTATTGTTGGTGTTATTGACTCAGTCAGATTCACTGAGTGAAAGCCTTAATCTAATCACCAAGTGGGGTTTTAACGGATATTAATGGCATGTGAGACTGTAAGTGTAGAATTAAATAATATTTTTGAGTGAAAAAACCTAAGGCCTTCTTCTTGGCCATGAATCGGTAGGTTTGTGTCTAAACAATAACGTATTTAAAACTTTTATACGCGTTAATAAGTTAATGCTATCCTTTAACCCTGATTTCTTGACAAGTTTTTCGAAGCACATTACGATTACTTACTTAAATGAGTAAATTGAATACCAACGGATAAGAGTGATAATTGCTAAGGATGGAAATGGTCATCTTGCTATTGATAACCTATCGCTATAACCTAATATTTAAAGTATTAATAAAACACCATCTTATTGTGACACAGCATGAATATGTCCTATTTTTTTCAAATTTGGGTCCACAGTATAGCAGACTTGTACATACGCAATTAAATTCCGTTTCTAGGTTATAAAATAAATTTTATATCATTCTTTCTTATATGTTGTATCATTTAAATACGAGTTCTTCTTTAAAAGACTTACTATAAAATTACTTGCGGCGCTTGTTCTCACAATGGTCGACTTTTGAGAAGCGCTGGTAGACTTGTGACATAAAATTAGCTACAGGCTTACATAATTGCAAAATAAATATTTTAAATCTAATTTGGTCTATAATTTCTACGTTTTTATATTTTCAATCCATGAAGACGCGCACCCAGCTACTTAATTTGACGCCACACAGTAATACAATCTTTCAGCAGCAAATATTTATAGATATGGCACGAATCTTTGTGGATTGCAAACACTATTTTTGCGACAGTTAAGTGTACTTTCCTTTTAAAGAATTTGATTCAATGCATCAGCTTTGTGTCGAAAATGTACCTACTTAAAATATGTAACTCCATTAAAACAGTGCAAAAAATTTCTTAACACAAAATGTTTAGCATACACCATTTGCTGAAGTTCATTCTTGAATTGAACGAGATTAACTAATTCGCTCTTTTATCAACAATGAGAGTGGAGAAGTTAATCTCGTTCAATTCAAGAATGAACTTCGGTCTGAATTAATTTGCCGCCATTTTCCAGTTTTTTTTTTTTTTTTTTGCATACTAGCGCCACTGCTCCCACCCTGCGGTGAGTTATTCAACTACTACTAACGTAATGTCAGTTCTAAGTTTGATTCCTATCTGTCTTTAGACATACCTTCTAATCTGTGTTCTAACCTGTTCCGGTTTTATCGCAGCACTGAAATCTCGTAAACTTTTTTATTAGGTTGTTATCATTATCAGATGAAGTTTTGTAACGCCGTGTTCAGAAAAATATTACCTAAAGCCTTATCGCTTTCGTAATAACAGTGAATCATATTTTAAAAAAATCGGTCTTGTTATAAAATGGAAATGGGTACCATAGGTGATCAAGAATTGGATCAAGTGCCGAAGTATGGCCTGAAATTGGCTTTAAATCATGAATTTCCTTTGCAAAGCAAGCAAATTATTATACCAAGGGCTAAGCAAATTATTGACATGATGCCTCTAACAACAAGGTGAGTAATTACATTATATTTTCCTAATTACTTTTAAGGGAATGTCTTTATGTCGTGTAAATAATATCATATTTTCCGGTATAGACAGACAAACTTATCCTTTACATGTTATTCATCTTCTCAATAATTTTGGGGTTATTTTCAGATATTTAGGTTACTATATGAATAGAAGAATGCACAAAAAGAAACCTATAATGGATTATATTCATATGATTTCTGCACAAAGAAAATATGGTAAGTTCTTATGTTTACATTATTATACATTATTTATTTAGATCTTTACACATTTTACAAAATGATACCTTCTTATGTAATTCTTGGTTCTTAATTAATTTTAATTAATAAAAAAAAACTTATATCTGTTAAGAAAATCAAACATTGATGAAGCTTGAACTGTTAATATTATATTGACGACACGTTGGCCTAGTTGGGAGTGACCCTGCCTCCGAAGCCAGCGATCCGGGGTTCAAATCCCGGTAAGGGCAGATATTTGTGTGATGAGCACGAGTATTTGTTCCTGAGCCTTGGATGTTTTCTATGTATTTAAGTATTTATTTCTCTATCTAAGTATGTTTATCGTTGTCTAGTACCCATAGTACAAGCCTAGAGCTTAGTTTGGGACTAGGTCAATTTGTGTGACAATGTCCTGTGATATTTATTATTTTATTTACTAATAAAATTTGTAATAATCTAAAGTAACTAGCTCCAGAATTTAAGAGCGGAGTAATTATCTCATAGTGTCACATAAGGGTAGGGTTAAGTGTATGAAGAGAATCCCTCACCAACACGATAAATACAGATAAGATACCAGGTCCTAAAAGGGATTTTTTTTGGCATATTCTGTCTTAATAAATTTATCCTGCCTCAGTCATTGATGACAAATTTAAAGTAACCAAACTTTAACTAAGCAATGTTTTTATATATTTTGGTGATTTTGAAAACAGAAATTGGGTATAAGGACAAAGGGCATTATGGGCCTTACCTCCTAAATAGCAATCATGGTGGTGTTGTTGAATAAGACATACAAATAGGAACAGCAAATGGAGATATCCTCCCTGGTTGTCTATGCTCTATGTAAAAATACCTTTCCTTTGATATATACAGGGATATTGGTTATTGCATTACCATTAAGAGGTTATAGCGGAGGTTATTTGCAGTCATTTTGACCCTATAATGCATAACGCAAAAGTGAATCATTTTCAAGATAGTCCTTTTTTAGGTTTCTTTAAATAAAAAAGGTGAGCAAATTTAAAAAAAGCAGCTACTTATTTTTTTTTGTTGTACTTACTTACCTACACAAAATTAAGTCATTTTATCAGTGTTCAATATATGAACATAAATGTTAAAAATAATAATTAAAATAAATTATATTTAAATATATTACTATAAATAGAATTCATATAACAGAGAAATATCTGTTAAAAAGTGGGCTAATTTGCACATATCCATATGCATTTCTTTTATGTAACTAGCAACACTGTTACCTTTTGCCTCTCCAATTTCATTATTTGGTCATGGCAGCGTGTGCTGCTTTAAAAATATTTAATTAATTGAAAATAAATGTCTATTTACAAGTTAAAGCATGATTTTATTCAACAATCAGCATTAAACCTAGAATTAACTGTACACATTTAAAAATAAGAGACAGAAACATTATCATTTTGAGTTTTTTTTCCAACAATTTTTATAGAAATGGTTCAAAAACAAAAAGAAACCTATGATATATGGCAGGCAGATTATTTTAAACATCATTGTTTTTCTAGCTTTCTAACAAGGTAACCACAAATTAGGTAGAAAATCAGGTTGCAATAGAGATGAAACTAGATGCAATTTCACCAACATAAAAAATATTTTAACAAAACGATTCACGACAAACGAAAACGATTTATTTTTTCAAGTTTTTTTTTTTTACTTTGCTGTCAACCCTATCGGAACAAAGTGAAATATCTCGCCTCAGATGAGGTTTATTGAGATGGAATTAAACGGTTTTTTTAATCCTAAATCATATCATGTGTGAAAATATTTTTTATTTAACTTTATTTGGAGATTAGTTTCTCCAAAATATTTATTTATTGCATTTTATAAAATTGATGCTTCTAGAGCCAGAAATCTACACTGTGCATGGTCAATCAGTAGGTCGGTTAGTTTTAAAGTTATATGCAATAGTTATATTAAAAAATAATTGGCTTTTGTAAACAGTTTTGATGGTTCATTATTATTAGTATGTTGTAGTTATAGTTATAGCTTTGTTGGCCTGATCGTGCAAAATGTGGGTACAGAATTATAAACAAGTCTTTTTAAGTTGTTGGTATTTCTATAGGTCTGCCTACCCCACTCTAGGAATGAAGGCGTGATGTTATGTATGTAGCTATAGTTGAGATTCAGAAAGGATATTGGCCTTTTCATTGTCACGAATTTTCTCACTGTATGTTATTATTCGTGTTATTAAATGTTTGGGCATTCTTCTTTTCCCAGGCTTTCGATGTAGCATAATTGTTATGTTATGATAAAATTTGAATGTATACAATTACAGTACCACAAATATAAGTTACAACGATGTACCTGCGCAGAAAGCATTTTTTTAGAAGGCGCGAAAACGTTTTGGCCAATTGTAAAGCAGTACGTTTGTGCGGGTAAAACTTCGACGGCTATTGGTCAAATATACGGCAGCCATTGCAGCAACGCCGTCGACCGCCATTCTATTTAGCGTCGCGTCAGCTGTCATTTGTATTCGTACACAAGCTGAGACGCACGAGGGCTAAGCGCTAATCGCTAATCGCCATGAGCGAGAAAGCACGAGTTTAACTGACATTTCATATTCTACTTTACGCGTAAGACGACAAGGTTTGTATTGAATTGTATTTTACGTTCGTTTATCTTCGGCATTAGTGAGCACCTTTCTGCGTATACGAAGATTGCCGGCGTAACTTATATTTGTGGCCTTACTGTAAACATAAATAACATAACAAACATATATAATAATATTTGTGGCATTTTATAAACTTAAATAGAGATTTAAGTTTATAAAATATGGGTTATTTTTATATAACCTTTGTTATTTTTTGTCCATGGGTTATTCTGAAACATGAAACAGGTCAAAAACGATATCGTTATTACGCACTTCAATAGAGGCCCTGTTTCCGTATTGTCAACGTTTTGATAACTCTTATGTCATTTATAATAATGGCGACTGTGACATAGACGATTCTTAAACGTGTCAAACACGATATCGTTTTAACGCACCTGAATAGAGGCCCTGGTTGCAAGCCCTTACTACATCCACGGCAGGACATGAAGTGGAATTATTCTAACCCGGCAACCACACGGGGTTTCTAATAATGGTTTAAAAAAAAACTGACAACTCGCTCCTAACCTCCGCATACCTATTACCTGTCTCTCTCTGGTTTTGGCCACGAATATAAAGTGAGAGGGATAAGGCACCAATAGATAAAAACCCCGAATGACAACCCCTACTTTCAGAGCTGATATGTCTTAAACTGTCAAACCGATCTTCATGAAACCAAGCTAAAAACATCTTGATTAAATTAGCTTTCATTTAAATAAAACCGCATCCGAATCGGTTCATCTATTTGGGACGATCGCATCGCGATGCTACAGACCAACACACAGATCGTCGATAAAATTGCAATACCGCGTAACTAACAAATTCAATAAGTTGCAAAATGAGCCGTACTGACTTACTTGTTAAGGAGTATTTTGCAACTTATTCGATTTGTTAGTTACGCGGCATTGCAGTTTCACAGACGAGATACTAGATGAGTACGTACCTATTATTTTATCGAAACGTTTGTCAACGAACGGATCATTACTCAGAATTTTCATTTTATCGAAAGGCATTTCTCGCGGTATGAGTTTTTTTTGCGTCCGTTAAAATGAAATTCGATGAAATGGTACAATCGATGAAGTGAAATCGATAAATTGATGAGTTACCATACTAGATACACACATTTAACTTATATTAACCCACTTTTTGCGTCGGGTGTCTAAATACGTAACTCGTGTATACCTGGTTATTTGTTTTAGGTTGCCCAATAGGAGGTATTGGCGGTGGGACCATCGGCAGGGGATTCAAAGGAGAGTTCTGTCGTTTCCAACTCTACCCAGGCATTTATGAGCACGTGACTGTACCAGAATGTCAATTCATTGTCACCATTAGAAACGACAAGGAGGAAACCATCTTCCAGTCTGTTTTATCAACTTACAAGTAAGTTGAACTTTGATATCAGTCCATATGTAGCCTTTGTAATTTGAACTAACATTGTACGTATCATTATTTTTTAATTATCTTGCTTCAACGTTCCTCACCAAAGCCTCCTGGATTTTGGTACGTCATTTAATCCCAAGAGGCTTGTTTCGTCTTCCTCAGATCCATTTGCTATCTTTAGGGTCCCATACAATAATTATTGGTCCACTTATATACTTTCATCATCATCACTATGATCGGCCCTGAGCTACTCGGTATCATCGTCAGCTATTTCCCGCGTTCTTATATCATCATTTGTCAGTCACTCTTGTGAGAAGCTTGCCAAGATTGTGTCCTCCGCTCGTGGGCGCCATTTTAGAATCTTTCCGCCCCAAGGCTATCAGTTCTACGTGCAATGTGCCACGGTCACTACCACTTATACTGAAGAGAAACTTCATGCATAGCTAGTTTTTTCATTGCCCACCTTTCCAGCTAGATAACTTTACCTTTGAGTATGAGGTCAGCTGTCTGCAACTCCGCTAGGCATCGTTTGGTAAGCTACGCAACATAGACTTAGAGATAGGTCAGCATCTGAAGACGAAAGTCATTGACCAGGATGTTTTGCCTGTGGTGACATAAGACGTGCTCCTTCACAATAATGGATTCATAAGAATGCTTAAGGTCACCCAAATAAACACGCTTGTAACCTTCGTGTTTGAAGACATATTTTTAGAATGATCGCAATCATGTTTTTGTAATTACCTATACATCCCATCTGTGTATTATCGAGGCTTAGTTAAAAGTTATCGATTGTTATCAGATTAAAGTTATCAAAATCAATAAATCATTGTTAAGTCACGGTTTTTAAAGTATGCTATAATAATGGTCCTGCGAAAACGTTACTGGATTAAATCGTTTCACTCTATCGAGATTGCTTTTTCTGTTTTTTTTTTTTATGTCATTGTGTTAACATTTTGTAATGATAAGACTTCAGAATAAATAAGGTATGCCTTATTTATTTTGGTTGTTATGTAGTAAAAACTGGAGTTTAAATCATTTCATAGTCCTTTACCTCAAAAGCATAAATTTCTTGTAGCGATTCACTGATTCGCATTTCACCTCGATCGTGTATTTTATTTTCGCTTTGTGTCAAAGTCTAATTTTTTTTTGTTCGCTAATAGCTTTAGTCGCATTTTACCTCGATCGCTTATTTTACTGTTTCATTTGGTTTCGATCGTCAATTTTATTATTAGCAAATATTTTAAATCACTTAATAAATATTTTAGATCGCTTAATATCATAGTTCGCCAATCTACTATAATTACCTCGTTCATAAAATCTAATTGTTTTATTTAGTCAAAGTCTTCGCGCGCTTATTACGGCGCGGCGCGACGGTCCCGCTGCAGGAGACGCTCGCCTCGCGTCGCGGTAACAACACGATGATGATAATATTTCAATGAATTTGATAACATTTAAGACATGAGACTACAGGTACAAAACACGTTTTTAAAAAAAACGATACAGAATTTTAGTGCGAACATCAATTAACGCGTCAAATTAAATAGAGTCCCAAACAAACATCGATCGCGAAAGTCTAGGGTAAAATACTACACGAAAAATGAAATGCTACAAAATAATTATTCTAATGTAAAAAGCCACGCGAAAAATTGCTTTAAGTAAAAGATTCTATTGAAGTTTTGTTCATTCGAGGTGAAATGCGATTCGGTGAATCGCTACAAGGAATTTATGCTTTTGAGGTAAAGGACTAACAAATGGTTTAAATTCAGAACCTACCTTCGCCTTAAGAGCAGGCAACTCTGCCATTCTGACCATTTGACCAAACACTATTTTGGCCAGATGTGTAATTTCACTTAATTTACATTTCCAAAAATGTGTTTTAAGATAGGTTTTCAAAATACCTTAATCAATCACTATGTAATTACGTTACATAAGAGACAGTTTTACTACATAAACAAATAAACACCTTTTTGGGTCATATAATTTACCAAAATTATACATCTTGACCAAAACGCCTACGGTTTAAAAACCCACGCCAAACCAAAATTTTCCATATTTTGAAGCCGACTTGATTTTACGGGTTGTAACAAAAAATAAAGAAACTAATAAGTCTAATTACGAGTATACGTGTACTTACGGTCAACAATTTTAATTTTGGTGCCACTTGTATTAAACCATGTCATTCATTATGATAGCGTCAACTCATGAGAAAGAAATCACGACAAAGTTGGCTGGTTATTATAGGGTCCTATAGTGGTTCAATTCACTTTAGCTCCTAAACTATCAAACCGAATTCAATAAATGGGGTGGCTATACAACGTGTTACAAAATAATCCGTAAAAAGAAATTACAAAAGTAGTGTCATCCCTTATTAAATAACGTCAGTTCAGTATCTTAGGTATACAGTATACTAGGGTTGACACTACTTTCGTAATTTCTTTTTTACGGATTATTTTGTAACACGTTGTATAAAGTACTGATATTATCTGACAGATCAAAACAGTTTTTTTGGAAGTGATACACTTAATATAAACCCTTAACAATCACAACGAACGTTTCGTGGCTAGCCAAGAGTCCTGATGGTACCACCCCTATTATTTATAGGGCAGCGCCACATTCGCCAGTCAGGCTTGAGTTTGATTTTGTTTAAGGAAACCCAAAAAGGCGCCAGCTACTTGGGAATGGAACTTGGATGCCGCGGATTGCGAGTACACGGCGTTATATCCTCGCGCATGGACGACGTATGACCTTTCCAAGTATGGTGTCAAGCTGGTATGCCGGCAAATATCACCAGTGATTCCTCACAATTATAAGGTAAGTTGATTAAACTTGAACCTAAAATAAGCATGATGATGCGGAGTAGGCTAGATCACCCTTGTTGGTAGTGGCCCAACCTGCGAAGCTATGAGCGATCCTAGTTTTGGACCTGGTAATGGCCAATATTAGAGTGATGAGTATTTGTTCCCGAGACTTGATTATTTTTGTAACACATAGGTACATTACTTACATCACGCCTTCATTCCCAGAGCAGGTAGGTAGAGCTACAGAAATACCAATAACTCTAAAAATACTTGTTCATAATTCTGTAACCACATTTTGCGCAACCAGGCAGATGTTTACCAGTGTATTAGTGATAGGTTGTAAGCTCATCGCCTAACAGTGCTACGAGTACAAGCCTTTATTCTCCCTTAGTCGCTTCTTATGACATCCACGGGAAGACATGCAGTGGCACTACTCTAACCAGCCAACCACACGGGCGCGGCACGGGCATTTTTGTAACAATGTTTTTATTTATTAATAAACCTACGTTATTGTTGTCTAGTGCCTTGAGATGGTTAGGAACTTGGTCACTTTGTGTAAGATTGGTCCCGGATTATCGTCAGTTCTACCTTTAATTCTATGTTTTGTTATGCTGTAACAGCCGTTTTATTTCAGTGCAGTCAACTGTAGGCGAGAAGTGATTCACTCATTGTTCCAATTGAAATTTTCAATGCCCGACTTCTTGTTAACTGTACAAAACTGATGCTATGAGGAGATCTGGGCCTATATTGGTTCTGTCTTCTTAAACAATGTAATTGAGCTACGCTTGATGAACTGTTTAACTATATTTTGATACATACCTCTTCCAGCACTTGATTGTGTACATCGTTTCAAATTTCAATTAATTGTTTTATTTATATCGCTGACCCTTTCACTGCAAGGAGCTACGGCCATATAATACACCCTCAGTTCAATCTGGTGACATGCAAGATTTTTACTAAACAAACTAACAGACACACAAAACATTTCAAGTTAAATAAAAGCTGGTAAAAATATTTTTTTTTTATGAAATATCCGTACTAATATTATAAATATGAAAGAAACTGTCTGCTTGTCTGTCGTCTGTCTGTTTGTTACGCTTTCACGGATAAACCACTGAACCGATTTAGATGAAATTTGGTCTGGAGATAGTTTCAGTCCCGGAGAAGGACATAGGTTACTTTTAATCCCGAAAAATTGTACGGGATGGACTAGCGATAAACGATAAACGACTTCTACCCGGATGGAATCGCGGGAAAAAACTAGTCTATACTAATATTATAAAGAGGAATGATTTATTTGTTTGTTTGTTTGCATTGAATAAGCTCCGAAACTACTGGACCGATTAAATAAAATCTTTCATCAGTAGAATTCTATATTATCATTATCAGTATTATCACTGAGTATAATAGGTTATGTTTTATTTTTCTACGCGGACGGAATCACGGGCATCAGCTGTATTATATATTTAAAAAAAACCTGACTGACTGATCGATTAATGCACAGCTGAACCCGCTGGACATCCTTCCTTGTATATCCTAGGGGTGCACTAAGGTATTTTTGGAAATTCATCCCCTAAGGGATTAAAAGAAGGCAGAAGTGGGAAACTAATTCCACGCTTACGATGTCTCGGGCGTCCTCTAGTATCAACCAAAAGGACTTGGCTTAAATATATTGCTTTTTAAGTTTATTATTCTTGTCCTATTGCCTCACTTAAGCAATATTGTGTCATTAAACATCTTGAATGGAGGCCTTGTTTATTTGTAAAACCTAATCAAACTTTGCATGTACACTCATCGATGTCAAGGTCTACTCCCTCTTCAAACGCCTTCAGTCTTAAATACCTAAACATGTTAATTTTCTATTAAGAACGAGTACAGAGAGTATCTGTTCCTCTATTAACAAATCAGTATTAGCTAGTTATTATGAATCGTTGGTTGTTCGTTAGTTGCAATTAGAACATTCCAAATACTTTATTAACGCCAACTCTACGGCTGTATTTAAAATGAGACTGCCATCTTATCCAAGGGCCTTTAGCGTTCTTAGAGATTAAATTATCTATGCTAACGTTATATAGAGGAATTATTTGTATTTTTATATGTTTGTAACGAATAAACTCAACATCTTAGGTAACAACACCAATGTTCGACACTTTTAGCTGACATGCACCAATAATCGACAAAAGCTTTTAATTTTAAGATCATAGGGTTATAAATTGAGTGTTGCAAAGAAATTAATAACTCTTATCTTCTTTGAGTAAGAATCAGTGTCGAACATTGGTCCTTTGTAGAGTACTGGTGTCTTTACCTTACATACATACATAACATCACGCCTTCATTCCCAGAGTGGGGTAGTTAGAGCTACAGGAATACCAACAACTCTAAAGACATGTTAATAATTCAGGGCTGGGATTCTACACGGTAATAACGATATCGTATTTGTCGCAGTTGAATAGAGGCCCTGTAACCACATTTTGCACAAGTACGTTGAGATGTTTACTAGTGTATTAGTGACAGGTTGCAAGCCCATCGCCTAATAATACTAAAAGCCTTTATTTACCTTTTTAGCCTTTTTTCTTTACTCTACAACTTATTGACCGATTTTCAAAATTCTTTCATAATTATAATGCTTTATTGTCACTGAGTAACATAGCCTGTTGTTTTTCGACGCAGATGGAGTCGCGGGCAACAGCCAGTGGTTTACTACATTTATTTCTCAATTTACAAACTCACTTACTGAGGATACATAGTTGTCTTAAATATAGGCACGAGTAAGAGAGGATAGCATAGCATGTATGTTTAAGTAAAGTCTAAACGTACATAAATAAACAAGTTAAGTAGGGCAACGACACCAGGGCGTTTATTCTACTGCTTTACAACGATATCGCGTTTGACGTGTTGTAGAATCGTTTATGTCACAGTCGCCATTATTGTAAATGACAAGAGTTATCAAAACGTTGACAATACGGAAACATGTCAAAGACGATATCGTTATTACCGAGGAGAATCCCAGCCCTGACACTAATACACTGGTAAACATCTTAGCCTGATTTTGCAAAATGTGGATACAGAATTACTAACATGTTTTCTTTAGAGTTCTTGGTATTTCTGTAGCTCTGCCTACCCCAATCTGGGAATGAAGGCGTGATGTTATGTCAAAGACGATATCGTTATTACCGTGTAGAATCTCAGCCCAGTACTCGACAAAGGACGAACCTTCGACACTGACTCTTTTTCAAACAAGATAACAGTTATTCATTTGTTTTGGAACAATCAATTTACAACCCTATGATCTTTAAATTAAAAGCTTCTGTCCATGATTGGTGCACGTCCGCTAAGTGTCGAACACTGGTGTTGTTACCTTAGTACCGTAGCGGCGAGAAAAAATCAATGCGACAATATTTTTTTTCATCTACTTATACGTTGCAACTAGGTGTGAGGAATAGAAAACACTATTTGTTTATAAGCGGTAAAACTTTCTTTGGGTTCAAAATGTATGCTTTCGTATTAACTATTTTGTTTTACGTTTACGTTTCTAAGAAGTTTTATGAATAAAACACTAGTCAAGAGCATGTCGGACCATGTTAGGGCTCCGCCTTCATTCCCAGAGTGGGGTAGGCGGAGCTACAGATTACCAACCACTCAACTTGTTCATTATTCTGTACTTAACCACATTTTGCACAATCAGACTAAGATCTTTATCAGTGAATTAGTGACAGATTGCAAGCCCATCGCCTAACAGTACCTACTACAAGCCTTTAGTGAAATACAAATGGTTATCATTCAACTTAACTATGCACGAGTATTGTCACTCACTACTTTAAAAAATCGTCGTATCTTATATTTCGTGATGCACGATTTTAAACTTATTTCTCTTCATGTTTAAGTTTGAAATCGTACATCACGAAATACGAGTTACGAGGTTTTTTCAAAGTAGTAGCGGTATGCCGTTATATCCTATCAGAATGTACAGGAAACTATTATTACTTTGATAACAAACATTTCCTATGAAATGGGAAGTTTAAAGTTTATTTGAACACATGCTTAAATTTTTATTACCATAATGCCGATTAAGTTTTTGCTGACATGTTTCAGCCATCCTGTGGTAGGGTTTTTACAGGGTATGTCCGGATCGCTACCACCATCTTACCCTCTCACCTGCATTTAAGCACCAGTGTTCGCATTTTTGTGTTCCGGTGTGGAGATAAGACAACCGGTGAAATTACTAGCATAGAGGAATTCCATCTTAGTCCCTAGGATTGGCAACGCATTTGAGGTCTTAGGATTAAAGTCTTGAGAATTCAAATGTCTGGGTCTCAGATTCCACTTACCATCAGGTGGCCTGAGTGCTCGGGTGCCTACTCCTTTAACTTAAAAAAAATATGTACTGTTGTCCTGCTGTGAGGTAACACAGCTGGTGAAATCACTAGACAGTTTGTTGGCGACCGATGCGCTCAAAAATCTAATACTACTTGTTAGGTACACACCTAGACACTAGTGTTTACTCATTAACTTAATTTACATTTTCGGCTTCAATGCCCACTTTCCTATATCAGGCCCATCTGCTTATTTGCCTTGTCCATGACGTGCCTAAAAAAATTATAGAAAACGCGTTCTGCAAAAAAAAACGACGGCAGAAGTGAAAACTTGAATATTAACGTTGCGCATTTTTGATATTTTGGAATGCCGCGCAAGCGCCCTGCGCCGCCTAAACGAAACAGCAGGCGCAGGCGCATACATTTTCGCCGCGCCGTAGAAAGAGAGGGGATACTTCCTCTCCTACGCCGAGCCGGCTGTCTACTCTCCATCCGTCTTACGAATTTTCGGCCAGGTCACGTGTCCGCGAGTTTAAAATTTTTTACCCATTACAAAAAAAGTGTAGAATGCCGCTAAAGAAGTTTTCACTTCAAAAAAACTCATAGAGGTTTCTCTAAGAAACAAACTATTATTATTTTTGCTCATTATTTATGTTGAGAAAATGAACTCATTTCTGGTAATGGCTAAAGAGCTTAAACGCCACATAGCTGGAGCTAGACTTGAAAAACAAAACGCGGTTACAAACAAGATGACGTCGTTAGTCCAAAGCGAGCGTAGAGAACACAGACATTATTATTTTTAAAAAAAGTATGCGTTTGTGACATACTTCTATAAGCATGACTTTTCCAGAACACCTTTTTTTAAAAGTCCTTTTATCAATTAGCATGAGTCACGTCACGTAGGTATTTGGTACACAGGCTGATAACGAGCACGTGTACTCGAAATCCGCAATAATGTTTATCTAGTAACTACAAAACTCCTTTGAATAAACGATTTTTGTAATAATGAATTGATTTGGTAATTATTAACGGGCAATTGTTTCATTCATCGTTTTAAATGTGTTTGGGTAAAAGTCCATCAGTTCAAGGTCCTTGACAATTGTAATTAAATGTGTTTTATTTAGATATTTATGAAATCAAACATTTTGAATGTTCTCAATATGACGTAATTTTTTGTTGGCCTGTATTGTTTCTGTTTATATGTAATAATCAATCGTGTAATTTTTTTGGTGTTCAATGAATAAACAAATAAGCGCTTGTAAAAGTCATGTCTACTCGTAAATGTTTTAGGTGAAAATGAGGTGAAAAGTTATACGTTTTTAAAAGTTGTATATTATGATAGATCTATTCAAAATAAACATCTTTTGTTATGTAATGTAATCCATTTAAGTGCATCAGAGCCGAGGTATATAAACATTGATACTTAAATTTTAATATAATTGGCTCCTATATTATTAAATGCATTAAATTTAAAACATTTATGTGTGAGATCCTCTCGAATCATTATAAGAAAAACATACATATTATAGAATTAAACATATAAAATATAGTTGGAAAAGAAACGCGTTTCATTCACGGTTATAATGTATTCCGAAAGTGAATACTTTTGAAAGATTTTATTATATTTACCTGTTATTTCAATTTCTTTTTATTATCGGAATGCTATAAAAAATATAACTTAGGTTAGATTTATGTTTCGACTGCTCGTTACTCGTAAAATACTCGTGATTCCTACTTCCTATGTTTAGAAGTTAATATTATTTAGGTAATTATTTATTTTTCAGTTAGTCTTTACAACAAATTTTCAAATATAAAAGTAAAATAAAAATACTAATACAAAATGAACATTATGAAAAACTTAACCGGGCAGGGCTCAAGCTACCGGTGGTTAGAGCTGTAGAGAGAGGAACCTTCTCACAATTCGTGCCGTGTCGAGGAGTACTGGTTTCTGTATTTAGCCATATAGCGAGAGTCTCTTAATGTGTTGATCGAGACCGTTCGCTATGAAACCGTTCGACTCAACAAATATCGGGACAATGATCGTCGAGTCAACATCCCATATTGCGGTCACCTCATTAGCCAAGTCAAGGCACTTGCTGAGCTTGTCCTCATCCTTCACAAGCTTCTCGTCATGCCCGGCGTTGAGATGGATCGAGGCTTAATTGGCAACAATAGATTATTATTATAGGTATATTACTGAAAAAGGGCCGAATCTTAAGTAGGTACCCGAAACCGACGTGCATGCATGACTCTGACTGATGTATGAATCTGGAAGAAGCGAAAGAGATTTGTCAGGATCGTAGCAGGTGGAAAGAACTGGTCTCTGCCTACCCCTCTGGGAAACAGGCGTGATTTATGTATGTATGTATGTAGGAATGTTACCCTACTATTAAATGGTGTTCCACTGTTTAGCAAAGGCCTCCTCCCTGGATCTCTAAAACTCCCGTCCGTTACAATCCGCGGCCAATGTATAAAGAAAGCGCCCAAGTCTTCCCGCCATCTCCGCCCAGGTCTACCTCTGTAGCCGTGCTGTGGGATCATCGAGTACTCTGTGGCCTGTATCTTGTGCGGCCTCAAATCTCATTTATATTAGCCTAACCATGAAGGTGTAATAAGCTCTTAACTCACGTTGAGTTAAGAGCTTATTGTAGTCATGAATTAGTCACTAACAAGGACGAAGCAATACGTTGGAATAAGATGGAGATATCTGCATACGTATCTAAGGTATTAAGGTGTAATAAGCTATTTAATAATAGCGCAAACTGACAAACGAGTTAATAATAAAAAAAATATAAACGATGTTGGTATTTTACAGGATAGCAGTCTCCCTTGTGCTGTGTTTGTGTTCTCTGCCAATAATGTTTCCGACGAGCATAGAAAAATTACCGTTACCCAAACCTGGACTGAAATAGTGCTAAAAGCCAGTAAGAAGAAAAATATAGGTAAGAATTAAAAAATACAATAATTTTATGCAGGTCCTATTGTTAGAAATCCGTATATTCATTTGCCGGAGTAAGAAGTGTTCTACCCATCCCACACCTATCGAAATCCTCACGAACTTTAAAATCACGTACATAATATTAGTAGGATATTGACGCTCACCATACTGCAAACTGGGAGATTTTTATAAGTGGGAATTTTAATCTAACAGCATGGAAATAGAGTTCAATTACATTAGCTCTTAAATGTTTTTTTTTATACTTTGAAACAAATAAAAATTTACTTTATAATCACATGAATAAAGTTCAAACTAAATTGCCTTGATTATGTACCCCTTATAGCATACCGGGTCTCTCGAGGATATCATGTTGTCTAAAGGGTGGTAGGGGAGGGGGGGAGGTATTTTAGTAAATTTTCAGGCGACTGGTTGATAACAATGTCAAGAAAATATAACAATTTTAAGCTTGATCGACAATGTTATCATTCATCTTTTCTTATTAAAGAGAACCGTATCTATGTTATCACGGATAATAAGGCCAAACCCCATTTTTTGTGTATACAGCAATCCTCAATCCTTCAATCCTTTGTCAGTTCACGTTTAAAAATAATAAAAATCTTAAGGGTGAATTGCAAAATTAGTCATACAATTGTATGGTTAATCTACGTTACACAAAGGAAAAATATTTTGTTTCAATTAAACATTGACATCAATTAGGGCCTGAACTATGTACAATATTTTCGCAATTCACCCTTAAAGGTAAAGCCGACTGGCGATTAGTATGCCACACCTTTATATTTGATTAATGTCACAAATTATTTTACCTTTGCATATTATAAAAAAAAAGTCGCTTCCCGCGGTCTGTCTTTCTACTACTCAACGACGAACGTTTTCATTAGTGTGTAGATTCAAGAGAAGAGTTTATTATTATTAGTCCAATAGTTCAGAAATTTATTTTATTTGAGCACAAACGGTACCATAAACTTACAAATAAAACACATTGAATAAACATTAACCAATTAAGTTGCCACTAGTTATTATATACATGCCATTATACCTAATTGAATTACTTCCTGATACTTACGCATAGTCAACAAGAAATGTATTCATGTTGACCGATAAAAATTACAGCCAAATTGGAACTGGAGAGGTATTCAGAGGAGCATACATGTGGCGTTTCTTTGGAACAAAGAGTCGGCGACACGGCGTGCACATTCACCGTCGCGAAAAAGAAAGACGAAAACGAAACCATACACGAGGGCTATTGTCTATGGAACGCCGCGAAAACGTCTAGTTATGTGTGGGAGTGCCTTAAGAAACATGGGAAGTTGGGGCCGGACCCAAGTCTTACGCCACCGCCACCGAAAATCACTGATAAATCTGAGAAGAAATCCGATGAAAAAAAGGAGAAGGCAAAAAAGATTTACAAATGTAAGTTAAAGCATCACCCGTCGGCATTGTGGAAAAGTATTTTAAATCCAAGAAGCTCACCGCACAATTTCGTTTTGGGTCTATATCGTGGCATAATCATTGTTTGGTTCGGTCGGTAATGTATTGTTCGGTCGAAAATCGTCTAGCAGACAACAGTTTTTAAAATTAAAACTGTTTTTGAAAATGTTTGAAAAATCTAACCTTGTTTTTGTCTTTGGAAAATGCTTTAGTAGAAGGCTGAGACTACCGTCCAAAACAACGAGATCCGAGAGCCGTCGTCGTTGGGGCGACACATGATCACTTCGCAGCACTCGACGCTGACGCCCTGACACGTTGTTCTTTAGAAAAATGCTAACCTGACCTAACTTAACTAATCTACACAATAAGTGTTTATTAAATTCTGTAATGTCAGGCGGGAAAAATGTTAGAAGAAAAGATTTTAGACCAAACAATTCATTAGGACGAACAATGTTATGCGTTTTATATCCTTAATTTGACGTAAAATGACGCAACTGTGGATTTAAAACATCATACATGTATGCAAAAAAGGTCTACACGTCCTGTTGTAGTCATCAGCGATATTTATATTGGCTAGATTCAGAAGAATTCCTCTTTAAAGTCAACATTTTAGGAAAACGAAGGAAAAAAATATTAATTAAGCTTCTGCCTGAGTTTTTATTAAATAAATAGTTATTAACAGATTTTCCTTTGTAGGTGATTCCATAGGATTATCAAGCGTCATATCTCTTAGTCCGGGAGGTGTTGGCTCGACTGAATTCTGTCTCGCTTGGGACATGCCTATTGTTAAATATAAGAAAGAGAAAAAAATACATAGACGGTAAGTGTATTTCAACGTTTTAAGTGTTATTTAAACTTTATTTACTTCCGACAAGCTTTGTTTTTGAGCTCATAACTTAAATAACGAAACAGATTTTTATGAAACTATACCTTTGTACACAAAATTACACCTTTCATATAAAAAAAATATTTTTTGTTAATTTACCCCTTAATTAAATCACAGATCTAGTAAATCATGGTTACTCTATTTTTAGAATCATACCCTCTTTGGATCCAATTCAGACTATTTTACTTTCATGCCACTTCAGTTATAGTGACAATTCAAGTCAGCCATTGTCAATTATTTGTTTTGTTGTTTCGTTGTTTCTCTATCTGTCATAGGGTGACCACACTGTTTAAAATAATTAATTTAATTTTGATCATCGCGCGATTAAGTCTGAATACTACATCTAAACACATATACACCTATATTACTAGGATCCCTTTTTTGTGCTTAATTAAGACGTATAACTTTAGATCACGTCTGTGATGTCACCCTGTATAGGTATGTGTATAAGTATTTATTTCTCTATATGGGTACGTATGTTTATCGTGTCCTAGTACCCATAGTACAAGCCTAACTTTTAGTTCCCAAACTCAAGGTCAATTTGTGTTCGATTGTCCCCCGATACTATATTACTGTCTGTTTTAAATTAAAATATGAATAAATATAAATTTAGTTAACATAGCGATATGTTTTTATTTAGGTACTATACGAAGTATTTCGGTAGCGACGGCATAGCCGGTGCGAGTATTGCTTCATACGCGCTTAGGAATTATAAAAATTGGGAGAAGCAACTTGCAGAGTGGCAAGATCCTATATTTACTAATAGGTGAGTAATAATATATTATTATAGCCAGACATCGAAATATTGGGAGCTAAATTCAATGCCACGTAGGGAGTTCCTAAATCAATTAACTCACTTATCGATGCTCTTCCCCTATACTAGTGCACGTTTCAAGATTTAAAAAAAGTGTTCTTCTTTATTTCAAATGGATTTATAAAACTTCATTCATCATAGTGTTTTTGCAGTTTGTATTTCAGAATAACTGTTCTTGTGCGGTGTAACCTACTTGCTTCCAAAAAATATATACTTACAAACGAAGCTGCGAGCGATGACTAGTGTAGAGGAAAAGCATTGAAAAGTGACTATCGATATAGGAAATGCCTACCCCTCACTTAATTTAGCTCCCAAAATTCCGAGGTCTGATTATAGGTAAATCCTTGCATTGATGTAAATAGGTGACAATCGTGTTTGTTATTGAATCTCACACGAGAACTTGTCACGTTTGCGTCACTCTTCTAAATGATTGTTGCTTGTTCTGAATTTGCTAATTACTTATTTATCATTCTATTAGCTGATAAATTGCTTCATAATTTATGAATGTGATAGATAACAGATAAACCTCAAATATATTACTTACATCGGATTTGTTTGTGTTGTGCCAAAATTGTACATAATCTTTACAAATTTAGACCAAAACCGATTGTTACTAATTTAAATTCAACCTAATTAGAATAAAATCTCAAAGGATTTGATTTATTATAATTTGCTTGATCCGCGTCGCATATTTATACAATACCCTCACACATCAGGCTATCAGATTCGGTTAGTTCAATAGCTCTAATGAAGATGTAAACGCTAGCAGCGTTTACACGTTCCAATTCACGTAATTTATTTTTTGTGGCATAATCGGTTGTATCCATTAAACGTTAACTTAGAAGTTTGATTTTGTCATAGCTTCAAGTGGCTGTAGACTTGAGTTTATGGCTTTAATTTAACTCGATACCTCCAAGCGTACCCGAGATAAAGGGACAGACCGACGGACGGACGGACAACAGGATAGGATTATAAGGGTTCCGTATTTTTCCTTTTGTGGTTCAGAACCCTAGAAAAGAAAAAGTGGACACGCAGTATAATATGTATTATTTTTCTTTTATTTTCCAGTAATATACCCGACTGGTTAAAAAGTGCCTTAATGAACGAGCTTTATTATATCGCCGATGGCGGGACCATTTGGTTCGATGTCCCGGACGAATTCCCCGAGAGCGACCCGAGGTTAGTTGCACTTCGTTTAATCATAATAGAAAAGCACAAATTAAACAAACTGTACTAGAATTCACTCAATTTCGAGCATTCCACTCAATTTTACCTAAAGTTAAACAGGTAACCTTTTTATAAGAGGCTACATTTACTAAGAAAGATATATATGGTGTTAGACCTCCTTGATTAGCGCAAGTTTAGGTTCGTTTTTTATGTAAAGTCAGGTAGGGCAAGTCCGTCTACGTCAAACCAATAAGGCCATGTGGTTTGTTATACTTGCCCCGTTGTCGGACTTGGCCTTATATTAGTATTTATTTCTCTTCATGATTTGTTTATCGTTGTCTAATACCCATAGTACAAAGTTCGATTTGAGTTGGGACTTGGTCAATTTATGCGAAATTATCGGGGGAAAATTCCCCTGATAATTATTACTTATTATAATTATGAAATCATGTAACTATATTCCTTTATCTGCGTGGAACTTGTCAGGGTTTAACATTTCATATTTTTTGCTTATTTATACTTTTTTATATTACAGACATGACTTCGGTCTTTTTGGTTATTTAGAGGGACACGAGTACAGAATGTACAATACGTACGACGTACATTTCTACGCGTCGTTCGCTTTAGCTCAGCTGTGGCCTAATTTACAAGTAAGTTCATTATTTTAAGCATACGAGGAATTAACGGCACATGATATGAATTAATTTATTAGTATAAAGACTAGGAACATAAAGGTTTGTTGTACTGTTAAGCGATGTGCTTGCAACCTGTCACTAATACACTAGTAAACTTTTTGGCCGGATTATGCAAAATGTGGTTACAGAATTATGAACAAGTCTTTAAAGTTGTTGGTATTTCTGTAGCTCTGCCTACCCCACACTAGTATACTAATCATGAACATTGTCGCCATAAGTGTCAGTAAGTTTGTTTTGTACAGTCCGCAGCTCTTAAGGTCACAGCTTATTAGAATCACCCGGCACCCGACCCGCACCGCCTCGCTTCAAGGCGGTTAGTATTCTTTATATGGATTGTATGGGCATGCGCTCACTACAGCAACTACGCCACGTAAAGGCACGCACGGCTCACCTATTTTGCTCAAATTCATACGCGCTCACGCGCTGTGCGCTGCGAGCCGTCGAGAGTAGGTCTTTTACCCGTGCTCAAAGGCGCCTTGGTGTGCGTGCCTCGCGTAATTTGGACGAGTATTCGAGAGTGCCGCGGGCAGAACGACAAGTTCTAACTTGTCTCTGGGCGAGGCGCGTTCAAATTTGATAAAGTTGCTGAGCCGTTCCACCACCGTGGCGATTTCTTCTTTTTGTTAATAATTCGGTGAATTATGATAAACGCAGCCGCGGCTGTCATCGTGTCCGACGCCATGTTGAAATGTCGGCTCGCGGCGAGCACGCTTCCTCACCCGCGCATGTTACGTGCAACAATTTAGCTCGCCGCGCGGGGCGAGCATGCCTCAGGCTGAGCCGCTCAGATTCGTACCCAGCTTAACGATTTAATGCTAACCGCGAGGCGAGCGGTGCGGGTCGGGTGCCGAGTGGGTCTAATCAACTTTTATTCTCTTGACAATAGAATCGTTTATAGATAACTTTTAGCCCTTCAACTGTCCAGCTAATCTTGCTGCTGACTGTGCAGTGCTGAAATCTTTCAAAACGTACTAAGGTCATAGGTTAATTCAATGAATTTACATGAATGCATAAAAAACTTAATAACATAACATAAAATTACTATTGAATTCTTCTTTGGTCAATTAGATAAAGAAAAGAAAAAGAAAGTAAAAAATAACATTTATTCGTGACAAACAGACAAACAAAATGGAATAAAATACTGACATAGACAGAAGGCCTGTTATCTCAAAATGGTTCCGGCTAAGCGTTATGCTGGCATTAAAGCCAGCAATGGTCTTCCGTTACATTTTTTAGACAGAAGTGTAATGGAAAATGTTACGGAAGACCAGTCTTCTAGATGTTGTTATTCTGTCCCGTAAACCAGGAGACAACAGTGGTAGTTTCTTAGAAAAATGGTTTAATATACATACACTGCTACACAGGGTGACGTCGAAGACGTGATCAGAAACCAGTTTTTCAGACTCAGTAATTGATGGCCATTTCGAAGCAATATTAATTGCAAGAAACAAAAGATATTAATTTATCCCTTAATTAAATCACCGATTTAGTAAATTATGGTTACCCTATTTTTCGAATCATATCCCCTTTGGATCCTATTCAAAATAGTTTACATATTTTAATGACACTCCAGTCACAGTGATAATTCGAAACAGTTCGTGTCATTTATTTGTTTTGTTTTTCTATGTTTATCTTTGCATTTCTTTCTGTCAAGTAGGGTGACCACACTGTTTACAGTAAATTATTTAATTTTGAACACAACTACATACTTACCTATATTATCCGGATCCCACTTTAATGATCAATTAAGTCATATCACTTGATCACGTCTTTGATGTCACCCTGTATATGCCTGAAAGAAAACCCATAAAAACGGGCTTGTAATTGCCACAAAAACTGAAGGATAATGGATTTGTATACTTTAAAATCATGGTTTTAACCTTTTTGCCGCCCGTGACGGCTAGAAACCATAATTAATGTCAACCTTCCTCAAAGACACTTAAGTCTACTTTATGCTGTCAACCATGACAGCTACAGCCGTCACTGGCGGCGAAAGGTTGAAGAGTGACTCAAGGCTTCCGGTAACCTTCGGGGAGGGAAGATGGCCGATTGAAAGATGTCCGGCTTTTGATTTTGATTTATTCTGTTTACTGATTTACTCTATTCACTTGACATTGGCGAAATCACTGTGTGGACCGCCATTAATTAAAAAAGAAGAAGAAGAAGAGTGACTCAAGAGACGTCACCATGGCAACGAGGTACAAAGGAAAGTTGATTCACCCTTCTAGTTTATTGTGTAATTTGCTAATTTTCCTTAGGTTGTATTGCAATACATGTTCCGAGATACCATAGCGCTTGAAACAGTCAAGTGCCGAAAGTCCCTGTACGACGGAAAAAATGTGAAGTTCAAGATTAAAGACTCCATCCCGCACGACTTGGGGGACCCAGGTCAGATTCCTTTTCAATTTATTAACGATCCATCCAGGTCACGAAATATTCCAGGAGTAATGCTAAGGGTCTCGAGGTCGATACTCGGTATAGGGAAATATTTGTGTGACGAGCACGAGAGGTTATTTGGTGTTTTGGGTGTTATATAGGTCTTAAGGTGTGGGTACGAATTAGAGCAGCCTGGGGTTGAGGCACGCACGACTCACCTATTTTTCTCAAATTCGTACGCGCTCACGAACAGCACGCGAGCGGCGCGAGGCGAGCCGCCGAGAGTCGGTCTTTTGCCCGTACTCAAAGGCGACTCAGTGTGCGCGCCTCGCTTAATTTGGATGTGTATCCGAGCGTACTGCGGGCAGAACAAGTTCCAACTTGTATGTGGGTGAGGCGCGTACAAATTTGATAAAGTTGCTGAGCCGCTCCACCACAGTGGCGATTTTTTCTTCTTTTTGTTAATAATTCGGTGTATTAAGATAAATTTCTACCTCGCCCGCGCATGTTATATGCAACAATTTCGTGAGCAGCTCGCCGCGCGGGGCGAGCATGCCTCGGGCTCTCGGATTCGTACCCAGCTTTTAACCTTTTAACAATCCAGTCCTAAACTAAGTGCAGGAATGTAATACCCAACCGCATTGCTTTAGAATAGAACAAAATGAAAACACATTTTGTATTTAACAACAAGACCCATAATTACAATTACCTAACATACTAACATACATAATAATTTATAATATAAAACTTAAACTAACACCGAGCTGTGATAACAGCGTGATCGTGTTTTGCCGAAGTTGACGTTTGGTTACTTTCGTATCTTTATTATGGTCTTGTTTATCGCTTGTGGATAGGCGTAGATACATCTGTCACTTTCTGACCTGTATGTAAGTGCGAGAGTTACGAATGCTTTGTCCGTCGCGATAAAGGTGGCCATAATACCGGCCTAGGATTGTGACGTGGTTATATTTTTATCTCTCTATATACGTAAGTTTATTGTTATATAGTATACCTACAAGCATAGAGATTAGTTTGGGACTAGGTTTTATGTTACACTAGCTGTTGCCCGCGACTTCTTTCGTAAGTATACGTATGAAGCCTGTGTGTCTATGTACTTGGGGTATAAGCCACCAAAACAAACTAAACCTAACCATATCATACTAAACCAAACCAAATTCCATACTATTTCCTCTAAATCGGTTCAACGGTTGAGTAGTGAAAGCGTAACAGACAGAGGTAGTTTCGCATTTATAATATTAGTATGGATATTTATCTTACAGAGGACGTGCCGTTCTCTAACATAAACGCATACAACATCCACGACGTCAGCGAGTGGCGCGACCTGAACATCAAGTTCGTGCTGCAAGTGGCGCGCGACTACCGCCTGCTGAGGGGACACAGCGCGCCCTTCAATAACGACAGGTGATTACCGACATTTGTATATATATCTACATAGTGACAATACTCATTATACCTACTCATAGACGGCGTTAGTGCCGTCAAATCATATAAAATAAAATTGTACAAGTGTATCTTGCAATTGGTATGTTATCGTTTAAGTGTAACCTTGCAAAGGTTAGTAAGATAGGGGTTAGTTTATGGAGTGGGTAGCTAATAGCGCCATCTGTTGTTTTATGTTTTTGTTGCGCCGTTTAGTGGCTCGATTTGACAACTGTCAACTCAGTACAAAATAGTTTGTACTCGGGCTTTTTATAACGGCGCGACTATGACACCAATCAAATGACATTGTTTGAGGTTATGTTTTGTACTCCGTTGACAGCCGTCAAATTTGGTTTCTTTATTTTCAAGATTTGACTATTGTTTAAAAGAACTCCTGTCATTTGTTTTGCTGCCATCTCGGCAACGCGTTTGCACTGATTGAGGTTGCAGATGTCTATGGGCTTCAGTTTTTTGTACCCCACGATACCATCAAACTGTTTGTGGAAACTGTGGGTTTGTTTGCGTTCTCCATGCGATAAAAACGTACCCAGGTACCAGTCGATGGCGTACATCGACGACATCCGCGACGGCACGGAGGACGACCTGTACGCGCGCGCCACGGGGCAGGCGGGCGAGGCCGGCGCGCCGCCCCCCGCGCCCGCGCGCGCGCCGCGCCCCGCCCCGCGCGGCATCCTCGACCTGCTCTACAGGTGCGGCGCCCGACCCAGTGCCATGGAACGTCTAGGGTTTTGGGAGATGTTGTTCGGATTTATTTACTTACTGATTGTTGATCTTAAGCCAATTTTGACACCTGCCATCCCAGTACAAATTATAACCTCAAAGACAAGAATAGGTTATAAATTTTACTAAGATGACAGTTTTACAGTAGCGTAGGTACGATACGCAATAATTTGTACTTTTACAAATTGTTCTTTGTTATGTTTCTTAATCGTAACATTAATGGGAAAATCCGAATTACATAAAAAGGCTTCTCGGTATGAATCATGGACATGTTCATCATATTAAATGCCAAGTATACTTTAGAACTATCTTGTTCTGCGAGGCGAAAATATGCTTCTGTAGGACTTATTATACTCTTATTCCGGTACAAATCATAACCTCAAACTCAAAAATAGATGACAAAAATTGTTCTGCAATGGCAGGTGTCGGGATTATCTTCGCCTGACTATAGGGCTGTATTTATTTGAGTGGAATCTCGTAAACTTGATTCATATTGAGAAGTTTCTTTACGATAAACCCTCGACAGATTTAAAAGTCCCTTTAGTCAAAATTTCGAGCGAAGTGTTAAAAAAGCTCTAAAATAAGAAATTGCACTGTTTGCTTTTACTTTCATTTAATTATGTTCCATTTCACTTGGCTTTCGCGGTATTTTGGTATATTTATTTGCAATATTATATGGTTTATATTATACATTAAAACTAATGAAATTATGTTAGTCTTGACTTAACCTCAGGACTTCGGTGTGAGATGTCGAGGATGACTCTTAATCGGAAGGTACGGAGTTCGATCCCCAACGGACAGTCAAAGGCGTTAATATGTATACACCTTTCGTGTCAAATATGTTGTTTGCTGTGGCAAAAAAATGTGTAGGAAGTTGGATTACGCAAGAAATCTGACAGTAACGGTCGAAGCGAGTCCGAATGGGTTCCTTCTTCGTAAGATAATCATAAAATTTGATATGATTACACCAGATTTTTACAAGCTTTTTAGTAACTTGCAATGTCTGTATGTTCGGGTCAAATCTCGCAGGGACGATTTGAACCATTTCCCGGGGACTGATTGAGCTGAAACTTGCTATACCTTATGACAGTACAATAATATGGGATCATCGAGCTGATCTGATGATGGAATCGGAAGGTGACATGTTACTTAAAGTAGACCTTTTGGAATCATCCTCTTGAAAAGCAGTAAATGGCTTTGCAAAAAATACAGTCGACAACAAAAGCTTGTCCCTTTTTACGGTTTCGGAGCCGAATGGCAAAAGCGGAACCCTTATAATTTCGTCATGTCCGTCTGTCCGTCTGTCCGTCTGTCCGTCCGTCCGTCCGTCTGTCCGTCTGTATGTCTCAGCCATTTTACTCAGAGCCTATTGGCACTATATAAATGAAATTTGGAGGATAGATGTATTCTATGAACCGCTATACAATGATGTAGTAAAATTTAAAAAAAAAATATATTTAGTGGTGGCACTCCATACATGTAACTAGGGGACGAAAAATTTCTTTTTGAGTTACATCAGCATGTGGGGTATTTTTAGATACGGCTTCCAAAATGATACGGAGGCTTTTAAGTGACTTTTTTACGTAAGTGAACAGTTGGCGAGATATACGCTTCTAAAGTCGTAAAAATTCTGTCCGAGTGGGGTAACTTTTGAACTGTTAAATAGAACATTCTAATAAATATTACAGTGTTTGAACATACGAAATACTTCCAACCAAAATTGTTTTGAACACGAAACGCTGGGTAGTTTTTGAGTTTAAAAAAAAAAATTATTTAAACCATGAACGTTCATCCCAGCTACGGAACCCTTCACTGTGCGTGGTCCGACATGCACTTGGCCGGTTATTTTTGACAATAATTATCTCGATATCCTTTTATTTTATCTATATTTGTGCACTATTCATTTAGCAATCTAAACGTTTCAATTTAAATCCGGAATTTTAAAGCAATATACAAACCACTGGCCATCCATATGGCACCGGCCATACAACAGTCGCCAAAAACCTCTTTTTCCTTTAGGAATGCCGAAGAAACTGAAGAATTTCCTCAAGAGCAGCATGAAGCGAGAGAATCGGCGGTAGCAGTATGGGATGCGAAGCAGTATATAGCTGATATGTATCCCGCGTGTGCTGCGTTGTTGAGGAGAGCAGTTAGTATGTGGGACGCGGATGGAGATGGACTCATTGAGAATGGGGGGTTTCCGGATCAGACCTATGATGCTTGGGTGATGTCCGGACCTAGGTGTGTATTTTTGGTTCGTTATGAATACTTGAATTTATAAAGGCATGTATGAATATTAATTTAACATGGAGCCTATAATGTATATTTACGCAATATAATAAATACATACACATACACACGCATCTGTATGTAGCTGTCATTATCGTCATTATTAACTTAAAAACTGAACTACTCTAATTGTATGTATATTTAGTGGTTGTTCTTTATTTTTAGCTTATACGAGGATATGGATAAATTGGTCTTGTTGATTGTATAAATTTACTGTTTTTATGAATTATAATGTGCTGTTGATATGCCTAGTATATAAATAAATACATAAAAGGTATCAAATTCGTAGATATAACAGAATATAAATTTTGAAATTAATATTATAGGTAGTACAAGATTAATGTGCTACAATTGACAATTTAGATCAATTTCGCTTCAATTACCAACAAAATCACTCGCATAGATGTAACCCCGGGCCCACACACGGGATGCGGCGAAGGTCTTTTTTTGCCTCTCTTTATTTATTTATGATAATGAAACCACCTAACATTTAGTTACACTTTAATCATTTTGTGCACACATAGTCTAGAGTTATGTTTGCGTTGTTCATGACTGTAACTTGTTTTGTGAGCCATGAATAAATAAATTAATAAAATAATGCAAGAGAGGCTAACGCGAACCTTCGCTGAATCCCGATAAAGTGGTCCTGGCATAAAAGAATGTGAACATGCATTTGTCTATAGATACAAATAAAATATCCAATGCTTTTCCAGTGCGTACTGCGGTGGTTTATGGATAGCGGCAGTGAGCGGAGTGATGTCTATGGCTCGTGCGCTTTCCATAGACGACGATGTGGCGGAGTTCTTGAAGCTTCTAGACCGAGCGAAGATAGCGTTCGAGGAGAAACTCTGGAACGGGTCTTTCTACCGCTTCGATACGAAGCCGGCGAATGACAGGGTGGTCATGTCTGATCAGCTGGCGGGGCAGTGGTAGGTTCAATTGTAAAAAATTAAGATAAAAATAATCGAAGCACATCCTTGACTTTTCACATCACCCTATTAGTCCATATTTTATTTTAAGTCAAATTACCCAGTCGTTGTTTTAGTTTATAAAAAACAACTACATTAGTAGTTTATGTAACTGATACATAGTAAGGGGACTTAAAACACGAGTGTTTACACAGTATATTATAAGTACTCTTAGATGGGTTAAAAATCCGAAGGCAAATCACCAGGGCTGGAATTCTAAACGGTAATAACGATATCGTCTTTGACGTGTTTCCGTATTGTCAACGTTTTGTTAACTCTCATGTCATTTTCAATAATGGCGACTGTGACAATCGATTCTAAAACACAACAAACGCGATATCGTTATAACGCAGTAGAATAGAGGCCCAGCATTGCTACCAGTGCTACCTGCATCATATCTATTGGTACCAAGTTTCGTACTGACTCAATTTTAATTTCATTTGATTCTAGAATTGGGGCCTATTTAATTTGAGTTGGTTTTGGAAGAGGTTCTAAATTTCGAACTCATAACTTTATCATATTTAATGCCGTTATAAGAACATTACGTTCCACCACCGCAGATAGCAATCGCATCGGTTCTGAAGGCATTATAAGTGACTAATGATACCAACTACACTAACCTACAGGTTCCTCCGCGCCTCTGGTTCAACAGAAAAAGTATTCCCCGAAGCGCACGTAAAGAAAGCGCTAACGGCTATCTATGAGAACAACGTGATGAAGTTCATGGGCGGCAGGATGGGCGCCGTCAACGGGTTCGCCGAGGACCGCGGCCGCGTCGACACCACCGCGCTGCAGAGCGAGGAGATGTGGGTCGGAGTCACCTACGGGCTGGCCGCGCTCATGATATACGAAGGTACAGAATCAGAATCAGAATAATCTTTATTCAAGTAGGTTTACAAATAATTAACTCTTTTGAAACGTCATAGTATAGCGACTTAGCCTAAATTGACTGCAGGTTCAAATCGCGACCGATCAGAGAAGAACCTGTAAGAAACTCTGTCGGATGTCTTTTTTTTTCGACGTTCGCAACCTTTTGTCGTAAGGACTAAACATTTTATTACAAGCAATTCAGTCCCAAGCATTGTTATCATTAATATAGTCTTTAATACTATAATATGCTTTAGAAATTAGTTTACGCTTAACGTAACTCTTAAATTTATTTACTGATAGTTCAGTAACATTACTTGGGAGCTTATTATAGAACCTAATACAATTACCCATAAAAGAGTTTTTTATTTTAGTACCACTGATGGTGACTTGGTTTTGAACACTGTTAGTACCAATTTTACCATACGATGTTAAATTTAATCAATGACAACTGTTAACGCTCTAATCGTCTGTTAAGTGGTTAACATCGTATAGTGGAATTGCTACTTGATTTCTCTAATTGCACCGGTTTCTCTGTTAAACATGTGGTCGACTGGTAGAGAATGCCTTTAGGCATTAAGTCCGCCAAGGAAAATAAAACAAATAAATACGACACGTTGGCCGAGTTGGGAGTGACCCTGCCTCCGAAGCCAGCGGTCCTGGGTTCAAATCCCGGTAAGGGCAAATATTTGTGTGATGAGCGCGAATATTTGTTCCCGAGTCTTGGATGTTTTCTATGTATTTCTCTATATAAGTATGTTTATCGTTGTCTAGTACCGTTGTTTGTACAAGCCTAGAGCTTAGTTTGGGACTAGGTCAATTTGTGTGAGATTATCCCCTGATATTTATTTATTTTTTAAATAATTCTGCCGTGATACCAAAGAAGGTGCACTGCTTAGTAATAGTATGGGAATTTACTTAATGTGGGTTACCAATAGAATATAATTAATTAAGGATCCGTTCACACAGGCCGGCTCGAAACAGAATTTACAGTCAATGTAATAAGGTTTATTTTTATGTGCCCTTCTTTTGTCATTAAGATTATTTGAACACGCTTTGTGTGAAATAATAAGAGGAGCCGACCGGCTGCTTGACGTGCTCTTCCGCACTCGTTCCGCGCTCGCGCAGCCGACCGGCTCCGGTCTGTGGGAAAAGAAGACGCGGGCCGATGCTCTCCGAGCTGGTCTGTGTGATCGAACCCTTATTCAACGCTTACAGAAACACATTTAAAACAAATGCAACTAAAAAAAACACATAAAACATTGCGTTGAGAAGGGCCCTTCAGCATTGTGCCGTAGCAAGTCGCGGCGCTAGTTTTCAGAGGAATCCAGGAGAAATGAATATTTGCAAAACAAACTCGTTTGGCAAATATAATTAAACATGATAGAATTACTTTATTTCAGGCAGCAAGGCCCATAATTACAAATAGATTACAGGCTACCCCGTGCCCCGTGTGGTTGCTGGGTTAGAATACTGCCACTCTCTCTTCCCGTGGATGTTGTTATAGGCGACTAAGGGAGTAAGGGCTTGTAGTACTGTTAAGCAATGGGTTTGCAACCTGTCACTAATACACTAGTAAACTTCTTGGCCTGATCGCGCAAAATGTGGTAAAGAATTATAAACTAGTCTTTTTAGTTGTTGATATTTCTGTGGCTCCTTTAATGATTAAAATACTTCGAAAATAATACTGTATACTGTTGATCGCATACTAAATTTATTCTTAATCTCAATAATTTTCTTCAGGTATGCACGAAGAAGCTTTTAAAACCGCCGGTGGTATGTACCAGACGCTGACCCAAATGGGTCTAGCCTTCGAAACCCCCGAAGCTCTCTACGAGAATGGGAACCATCGGTCCATCGCCTACATGCGACCCCTAGCCATATGGGGTATGTATCAAGCCATTATAGCTAGGCCCCCAGCAAAACTACCAGTAGCTAACGGCCATGTTACCAGAAACCATGTTGCTAATGTTAATGGGTTATAGTCAAGGTGGTACTTTGATATTGAGGTTGTGTTGGTTCACAAATTCATATTATGGTGGCTAGATTTTAGATGACGGATTGTCTATTGCGGGCTTTATGCATTTTTGTTTTGGTAACCTATCACAAGTCAGAAAAACGTTTGCCGTTTGTCCGAATTTTCATAAAATAGTTTATTTTTTCTGAACGTATTACCTCCTCAAAATGTTTAAAGAGATATACTTACAGAACCTGTAGGTTAGGTTAGGTTTGTGTTATAACAAACCAGGATAGTTAAACGGTTGCAGAAACAAAAATATAACTTACGAAAATTAGGACAAATGAAACAGCGCGCAAACGTTTTTAGTGTTTCAGATAGGCAACCATTTTTTATCTGTGTGTGTATATTTGTAATGGTATTTGATACCTTATGTGATACATGTCGATTATTTGAAATTTTCTGCTGGTGTAAACGACGTGAGAATCTTTATCGAGGAGTATTCATACGCGATGTTTACTAAACGTAAGTGCGCATGAGTAATAGGTGAAAGATTGGTCGTTTACGAAAACGAACAGCTGAGCAAGACATGTTCACTTTCGTAAGTTTGCTTAAGGGGACTGTGAAGCGATGTTTAAATAGGGTAACTGTCAAAAAAAAAAACCCTTTTAATCGCATCCGATTTTCACGTTTTTTAAATACAAATACAAAATAGTTTATAACACAAAAACAAATAATACATAAATTCGAGGCTGTCTGTCAGTCACCAAACTAGGCTGAGTCTGTATCTTGGCCAACTGCGAGTGCGGTTAAAAGACAGTACTTGGAAATATTATGTAGTTCTCAAAACTAGGTTTGTTAGTTTCCTTTTTTTTTATTGGTTTCATTCCAATAAATATATTCTTGGAAAGGATAACGTACAGACCTAGTTTTTCATAATGTCTACAACATATTCAAAAATCGTGAAAATTGGACAACGTTTGAGGGGAGAACAAGGTTATCGCATTTTTTATGTTGTTTTTGCTTCATAGTCATCCTAAGCAACAAATATTGTTAGCGAATGAAGCATTTTGCGAATAAATACATGCACTTGCCGAGTCACAATCATCAATCTATAAGCTCGCGCGCAATCACGATAAGTATGGGCTTTACAACGGCCTAGATACTAAGCTAAAAAGCAGCATTTTAAATAGAACTCCTTTAGAAATCACAACCTTATTGCGAAACGGAGAGAATTTAATGTACTTTGGCAATTGAATCTGAGATACTATTTATTTTATTAACTTATGAGGGCAGTACTGCTTTCCTATTCCAATAGGACGTAATTTTGAAATTTTCCTAAGGAAACGAAAAAATTATTAAATACTAAAATGTTAAAATTTAACTTTTTTTTTTATTAAATAAACGTTTTTTTGCTTAACATTCTATAGGTAAACTAGCGACCCGCCCTCGTTTCGCTCTGGGTTAAAGTATTATACATATTATTATAAACCTTCCTCTAAACCGCATCAAAATACGTTGCGGAGTTTTAAAGATCAAAGTATATAAACAACAACAAAATAAATTACGAAAATAGTGTCAACCCTAGTATACTGTATACCTAAGATACTGAGCTGACGTTATTTCAGCAGTCTTATTCATTTCGAGCGGATTCATTGTTGCCACTAAGCCTAAAAACGCATGGCAGGCAATATGCTTCCTTGACTCCACAGTAAGGTAGAGATAAGGAGTAATTGCTTAGTATTCGCGTTCGTCGACGAACACCTTGCTTAAGAAATGACATGTTTTTGGACATCAAAATTGTAAAATCTTCTTAATATATTTTGGAAAATAAATTCTTTGATTTTTTGTATGTTCGTAGGATACGTTGACTTTTGGACATGCGTCCTTTTGAATTACGACAGCAGTATACTGGTGATTGCGCGCGAGATTAAAGATTATTTATGATGACTTTTTGGTTTCAACTTAATGATATCGACGTGACTGAATCTTTCACACTTGTATTAAAATGTAAGATAAGGGACAGAATTATCTTTATTATCGTAATATCAACATCAGGTAACATGTTGTCTACAAAAACTTTTTTTTAAATAATTATTATTATTGGCAGACGGGTAAATATACAACGAACGTGTATTATTTTTTACATATTTATACGTTATTAATTGAATTCTTGAGACGGTCTACCGTTTCTGACAGCCTGGTATAAACTAGCTTAGTTTATTGAATTTGATAAGGCGCGGTTCTAGATAATTTTGTTGTTTTGTTAGTAATTATTAATTAAGTTGACTTGTATTCGCCGGGTGCATGAAACTTTGGGAGGAACAAAAGTATTTTTGTGGAAAGAAAGCATTACGCACAACTGTTGCAGGATGCATTAGGTTCGTCTAAAATATGGTGTTTAAAAAAAATAGTGTGCTATCAAAAGATGCAAGGAAAGGAATGTTATTGTCATGGGTCCGATATTTACGGCCAGTGTTTCACAGCTTTTGGGGGCGCTGTTATCGATATTATTGGACTATTACTTTATCTATTGGTTTTTTTTCTAATTAAAATAACGCTTATCTAACTTAAATACTTCCCAATTTTTCGAACTTTTATCATCATTGAACTCTGAAAAGAGTTTGTAACATCGAGATGTTTGAAACAATTGGTACATGTAACATAATCTATTGATATTTGACCTTTATTAGTTTTGTGTATTGACATCGGAAACTGACCATTTATTACTTGTTTATCATTGTTGTTTTTGATTATTTGAGTGTTATTATATTATTGTATTATTTTAATATTATTTTATCATTTTGTATTAATGTTTTGTTGACGATATCAATGTAATTTCGTATTTTTTGACATGCAATGCAATCTATATTGTAACATTACATTGATAAATAAATAAACTAAACTAAACTAAACTATTTACAAGGTTTTATTGAATAAAAGCACATTTTTTTAACAATATCGATTTGTCGATCAAGATGCAAGCAGTCAACCTCAGCCCGTAAATATCCGACCCATAGTTATTATTATGACAGTATTATGTACAATTAATTGCAATTGAGGTTAAAAATGCACCAATTAGACCGAGGAATGGATTAACAGTTTTAATTTATCTTTTGGTTATACGACTACTAATCGTATTTACAAACACTTCAAATTCAACTTATAAGCGCCAATAGTCCAGTCAATATAATTTGAGCCTAAGTCACTTACAGCCAAGTAACAAGATGTATCAGAAATGACAGTTTTCTATAAGGTGACATTTACTTAGGACAGCTATTAACAGGCATCTTATTTAAGAGGATTATGAGGCTGAAAATTCCATTCGAAATGTAACGTTTCTCTCTTCCTAAACCGTCCGATTTTAACGATTTTTGATTAAGTTTGGGTACCATACATCGTATCAACTGATGTCACCGACACTCTCTAAGAGACATACAATACACCCATTTTACGAGGTATGTTATAATACCGTTACAATTATTTTCGTGTATTCATCACAACGGTTTAAAGTCCATATTGATAATCGAAAATGGAACGGTAAAAAAAGTTAAGCGTCACTATTAAGTATGGCGCTTAAGCTAAAGTGCCATTATTAAGTATGGAGCTTAAGCTAAAGTGCCATTATTAAGTATGGAGCTTAAGCTAAAGTGCCATTATTAAGTATGGAGCTTAAGCTAAAGTGCCATTATTAAGTATGGAGCTTAAGCTAAAGTGCCATTATTAAGTATGGAGCTTAAGCTAAAGTGCCATTATTAAGTATGGAGCTTAAGCTAAAGTGGCATTATTAAGTATGGAGCTTAAGCTAAAGTGGCATTATTAAGTATGGAGCTTAAGCTAAAGTGCCATTATTAAGTATGGCGCTTAAGCTAAAGTGCCATTATTAAGTATGGAGCTTAAGCTAAAGTGCCATTGTTTAGTAGGGCACTTACGCTAAAGTGCCATTATTAAGTATGGCGCTTAAGCTAAAGTGCCATTATTAAGTATGGAGCTTAAGCTAAAGTGCCATTATTAAGTATGGAGCTTAAGCTAAAGTGCCATTATTAAGTATGGAGCTTAAGCTAAAGTGCCATTATTAAGTATGGCGCTTAAGCTAAAGTGCCATTATTAAGTATGGAGCTTAAGCTAAAGTGCCATTATTAAGTATGGAGCTTAAGCTAAAGTGCCATTATTAAGTATGGCGCTTAAGCTAAAGTGCCATTATTAAGTATGGAGCTTAAGCTAAAGTGCCATTGTCAAGTAGGGCACTTACGCTAAAGTGCCATTATTAAGTATGGCGCTTAAGCTAAAGTGCCATTATTAAGTATAGCGCTTAAGCTAAAGTGCCATTGTTGAGTATGGCGCTTAAGCTAAAGTGCCATTGTTAAGTATGGCGCTTAAGCTAAAGTGCCATTATTAAGCATGCCGCTTAAGCATTTTGCCTTTCCACTGTTGTATAATAAAGGATACGTTACACCTTTTTCTGCAATAAGCTTCACTGGTTCGTACAATACCGCGGTGGCCTTCATTACCGATGCATCATAAGAGTCGCCAGCAGCCCGATTCTTTGACTTAGGGCATTAAACGTACAAACCGGCAACAGCGCGCAATTAATAACGTTATTTATAACATTATTATCGTTTTGTTAAGATTTTGATGTCGGCTATGAATTATAAACTAAGTAAGTATGCAAGTATGAACTTCATGAAAAAGTATCGATATGTTTAAACGATCTTTTAAACATTAACAAAATATAACGACGTTATATGAATAATTTCATGACTGTTACGAAGGTTTGCCTGTGACCACCGTGAACCCCTATTAAATAGTAAGGCTATTGAAAGTCATTTAAGTGGTAAAGGCTCGAATTATATTGGACTAATGATATTTAGGTATTCATTTATTTCGTGCTTTCTTTAAGCAGATTAATTGATGTATGTGTGTGTTTTATTGGGGTAAAGCTTGGTGATCTGACTCGAGGTTAAATACTGAGTTATTAAATCTTAATTAACTAACACTTAAAATGAATAAATGTGATATATTATAGTAATAATTAAATGTATTTATACCAGTGTGATTATTAATTATTATTACATACGCATTTATTTAAATGTACCTACTTACCAATTGTTATACCAATGAAATTGTAACGAAAGTATTGTTTCTATTTTTGTTTATTTGTATTAAATGTTTTATTAATTTATAAAAAAAAACTTTTAACTGTAAACAATGTTTAATATGTACTTAAGTTTAGGTAAATATTTATTTCAAAAGTAGTTAATGACGTACTTAATTTATTTAAAATTGTTGTTTTTAAATAAGGAATTGTAGAATAATGCAATGAAATACCGTATATAGATTTGTACTTAATATATTTCAGAAGTTTCTTATATAAATAAACGTGAATACGATCTGGATCACATTAATACAAAATTACGTATAAAAAAGCCTTGGTTTTTGTCCTGAGATTCCTTCCTTTTACTTCCAGAGATATTAATTATTAAGCCACCACAATCCGTAAGATAGTTAACGATTTTTTTATGTCAGTTAAGGTCAAATCTTGCCAGTCAACTTTGAACCAGTTTCCTTTAATGGAATGGGCTGAAATTTGGACAACATACGAAAATGCGAAGCGATGGCAATGATATGGTATCTAAGAGTTGATCTGATTGATGATGGAGTTGGAAGGTGGCGACAGGATTTCCGCTATACTTAACATAGACCCACTGAGTTGGGACTCGTTAGTTTGGTCTTGATAGGCATGTTATAAAGACTGCAAAAAAAAGTACTGTTGGTAATTTCTGACCGATACTTATTTCTACATCTGAATGTCCAATTCTTTGTTTCGTGGCTTGGTGTATCTTCATTTGACAGGGTTATGTAGTGGCTTGACATTAAAACTCCTTGGTTGTTACAATCGTAGCAGCAAATATTTCCTGTGAATTCATATTTTGTTCTATTTGAATTTAATTTTTATTAAAGTACGGAAATTTGGTACGGATCCGGATACGAGAGGTTGGTGGAAATTCTGTAAACTTTTGCTGCCACGATTGTTTATTTAACTAAATTTTAAAGTAATACGAATCGAAAATGAGTTTGGTGGCTACATCGACTATCGCTATTGTTTTAACCAATTAATTTTTCAATTGGGCATTACTTTTCTATTTAGCAGTTTTTTTTTACACCATTTAGGACACTAGACTAAAGAGTATACTTACTTTGTACTGTAACATGTTAAATATGAATAAAAGTTTTAAAATAAATAGAAAACTACAGATCTAAAACGAAAAGAGTATTTACATAGCATTAACATCAAGGGATGCTAAATCAGTCTTAATTATTCGATGGAAATTATCGATTGTTTATAAAAATTGACACTGATACAATAAGTTATCAATAGTCATATACCCAGAACGCAAGCTTATACTTTATGTTTATGATACTATATAATTACAATTTTCAATAAAAGTGAAAACTTTGGCTAATTAATAATATTAGGTTCATGAGATGAATATTATCAAAAAGAAGAAATAGAGCTAAGTGGTTACGCTAAAGTTCTACATACTTCGCTCATTCAACAGAATAATTACACGATTGCAAAATAACGTTTTCTAGATTTTATTGTCATGTGTAATATCAAGGGGTAATCTACCGTGGGTGAAAAAAACAAAACTGTAATCCCAACCATTACCGCTAGATGGACCGCTGGATGATTGTCATAATTGATTTCATAATTATTTTGTATGAGCGACTCGTACAAAACCCTCAATATGGAGTTCGTAACACTATAACGGCAGGATCTAAGTATGTGTCGCAGATATATTCATATACATGTGCGCGCCGTCACGGTCGTCACAGCGACCGGACACGGTCGGGCAGTCGTCACACCGACCCGAAGCGGTCTGGCGGTCTCTAGCCCCAAAGGTCATCCTCAAATGAGTCCCGCTATGAGCGTCGGCATCGCAGTCCAAACGCTCGCGTGACGCAGACGATTCGCGTTCTACTATCGTTGCCATGTGGTGCCCTCTGAAAATAATATGTGGTTAGACATTGGTTTTTATATTGGTTAGAGTAGTGCCACTCCATGTCTTCCTGTGGATGTCGTAAGAGGCGAATAAAGAAAAAAGGGCTTGTAGTACTTCGTTGGGCGATGAGCTTACAATCTGTCACTAATACACTAGTAAACTTCTAGGCCTGATTGTGCAAAATGTGGTTACATATTTTTAAACAAGTCTTTTTAAAGTTGTTGGTATTTCGACAGCTCTGTTTACCCTATACTGGTAATGAAGGCGTGAATGTAGGTATGTATTAATTACATACTCAAGGTTCTTAGCATCTTGACCGCCACACTACGAATAAAGTTTCGTGTTCTGTACGCCATGCAACACGACTAGTAAATAAATAACTCAATTAATTCCATGGTAGAAGGGTTAATTTCGATTTGAATGTTGGTCATGCATAGATGACGTTGGCGTGTGAGACTTGCCATTGGCTGTCACGATTTTGGCGCTCAAAAGTTTAAGGTCTAGAGTTCTACTGACCTGTTGATCTGGTCGTGCTTGGGGTGGCCGAAGGTGGTGAACTGCGGCGCGAGAATTGGCCGCGGCGGCGGCGGGATGAGGTAGTCATCCAGCCGGCAGTCGTGCTCGCTCGAGGCGGAGTGCATTGTCAAAGTGCTGGCTGAGATCTGCAGACAAATTAAGCATCCGTATTTGGCAAACAAGATTCTGCAAAAAAAACCTTTTTCATTAATTTTTTTTGCTGACTACTTATTTTGCACAGTCATCATCTGACAACATCGTCAACACCGTGTAAACAATTCATAGGAAAAGTTGTGAACTAGCTAGGTATGTTTGATGTTGTCAGGGCCTCTTCAACTTCGGTAACACCATATTGTCTTTGAAGTGTTATGGTATGTACACGGCCGCCATTACTGTCAAGTAAATAAGAGCTATTAAAGCGATGACAATGCGGAATCACGCCAAAGGCAATATCGTCGGTGATACTGCCATACCGCGTAACTAACAAATCCAATAAGTTTCAAAATGCACCTTATTGACTTAATTGCTAAGGTATATTTTGCACTTTATTTAATTTGTTGGTTACGCGGTATTGCACTATCTCCGACGATATGGTTTTACACCAGTATAATAAAGGCCCAGTGTGGTGACAGATAGAACTAAAACATTTTCAAAGGAAAGAAATTACATTCTTAGCAGGAATTTTGCTAATATATAGTCTTGCGTCAAGTGTAGGGATAATTTTTAATAAGTTGTAAAACATAGCTTTACTTACAATCGATCTTGCCTTGTCATCGTTCTCCGACTGTACACTGTTAGTTTCGGCCACACTACCGCCGCTGACTGTACTCAAACGCCCTGATGATGACGAACCTATAAATGAAAATAATGAAAAAATCTTAAACTTTTAATACGATTGTTTGACGTACTGAATAGAAAATTTATAGAATTATAGTTTCATGTGTCAATTTTACTTACTGTCGCTCAAACTGCTGTTTGGTCGTGTGTTCCCGTTCCTTTTTTCAACAGATCCATTTTGGTCATGATCTGAAATCAAAATTTATTTTAGACTAAAGGCATCGATGTTTGTAAGGAAAGGAAATTCATGCCTGTTACATGTTGAACACTTACGTCTTTTACTTTTCGAGAACATTTTTTTCACCCGTTCAAATGGCGTCGGTCTTTTCAAGTTATCCTTAATTCTTTGCTGGATCTTGTCGTACTCCTCTCGCATTTTATTCAGCTGCTCTTGCTTCTCTTTCAGCGATTGTTGCGTCTCATTTCTATTCTTCCATTCCATAACTAGTTTTTCCACTTCAGAAATAGAGAAAACGTTATTCTTGAAATCAGTTATGATTTCTGCCAATTCTTCTTGGCCAGTTAAAGGAAATGTTTCCTTTCCAGATTTGGTACTGCTACATCTATCTTTGGTATTTAAATTTATTTGGCTTATGTCGCTCGTGGGGGTTTCTATGTTAAAGTTTTTGGTTTCTTCGGAGGGTGAGTACAAGAAAATGTCCGACTGATGCGGCATTAGTCTTGAACTGTTGGCATATAAATTGTTTGGTCTGAATTTTGTTTCAACTTTTATGTTTGACGGTTGTACTAAGTAGTCGTGTTCTATAGCTTGCTGCATTCTACCAGCGGTATCATCATGGATAGGAATATCGTTTTGGTATAATTGCTCTTTCTTTGGTATTTTTAGTACTGGTCGTTTCTTTTTGCCATCGTTCACTCTAGGTAGATTCTCCTCTAGCGTTTGCATGCAGGCTTCACTGAATGGATCTGAGACTACTTCTTCAGTTTTAGTCTCAGGACTTGAGGGGGAATCAACCGTGTCGCACTCTTCAACGATCCGCAGTTCTTCATCGTGCTTTTCTTCCTTTTGCTCATCGTCTTTGTCGCTTTCAGTCATATTTTTCAAATAGTAATACATATTGGAGAACTCGTTTATTTTCTGAAACAAAAACAACGTAGATATTTTAACTGTGAGATGATGATGATTCAGTCTTTTGTTTTATACTCTGTTTTTCCCTTTACCATATAATATGAGAAGCGGTTAACCTCGAACCTACCTACTTAAAAGACAAATACTTACGAGATGGTCAGCTAGAACTTCAGCCAGCCTGGTGTGGTGGTGGTCCCTCGCGAGCTCCGCGGGAGTGCGCTGGCGTACATTCCTGAGCGCGACCGCGGCGCCCCCTCCTGGACATTCCAATAGCTGCCAGCAAAGCCGCTCGAGCCCAAAACGAGCCGCCCAATGTAACAACGTCGGGTATTCTTCGCCACCTAAATACCGAAGCTTTTTTATTGATTGCTATGGTTGTGGCCTATAGTGTATGAAATAAATCTCAAGAGGAAATATGGTTCACAGACACGCTTAAAGAGGTGCACCACTGTAACACGAGTGAAGCAGAAAGATGCTGCGATGGATGGAAAAAACCCTCAAGATAGAGCAACCTAAGCATGTCCGGTAGCATTTTTCTTTTTCACTAGGTAGTCTGTTGGAACGTGACGTTTCTTGACAAAGTTCGCCAGTTAAATATTAATTAATTTTCATTGATGTTTGTGTGTGTTATTCCTAACCATTGTTGCAGATTTAGATACATACTTGACACATCGGCCTTCGGATTGAACTGCTCGTTTGACACCAACAGGTTGAAATGAGGAGGAATGTTCTTCTGGAATGCGCTGAGCATCCAACTGTCGAGCTGCTCTTTGCTGCTTGTCTTAAATCCTAAAGTCTGAAACAACATTGAATACTCAGCATGTTTCAAAATCAGGGAATTTAATATGAAGGGCTTTGAAGAATACAAGAAGTTATATAATCCAATCTAGCTGTCATGCTGAGCCCTGATAGGTTGATAACATCATCGGATCTAATACAAAACATGTTTATGGGAAAAAATGTAAACATCTGAAGTCTCTAAGACTTAGTCTTTTGTAATTCATCAAAAGACACCAGTCCATGCTACACCAGTCCAGGATATCATAAATATGCTGTGCCCTATATTGTGTAAATGCCTACCTGGCACATAAATTCCAACGGATGATCAGAAGCCCTCAAGAGCTGGTCTAGTTCTCTCAGTCTGCTTTCGCACTTGATCTGCCTTCTTCCCAACGACTGGCCGTTTTTGCTAACGCGCACCCATACCAGCATAGATACATCCAGACACGATTCTAAAAAAAAACATTATAATCTGTGGAAATTATCACTTTTAAAGATGGACTGGTAGCACTGGCAGGTATGTCACTACAGCAGTAAGCGCTATATACCTACTTACCCCTCGCAGTCACTGATACGTCCTACGGAATTGTGAAACTTCTAAACGTTTGTGGAAATACTACTCCTTACGTCTATATACGTGAATAGGTAACGGGTTAACATTTTGCGGAAAGTAGGTACAGACCAACTCAGAAGTAGCTGGTAATTTTTTTACCTTCTCACATTACCGTACTAATCTGGGAGTGATTTGAATTTAGTATATTAATACCTGCGACATGGTACTAAAACATTTAGCTACTTTTGAGTCCCACCGTACATCTAAACTTATGTTAATCACCATGAATGTATCTAACAGTGCTTGATCTAGGATTCCTTACAGGACTTCTCAGCCAATGATGAGACTTGTGGCAAGCGTTAGTAAATTTACTTAATAAAAATAGGTAAACTATTACAGATTAGTAAACAAGTCCTAACGTGGCTACTGGCTTAATTGTTTTAGTTAATGGCCGAATTTGAATTGGAATTTTAAGAAGAGAATTGTAATGAAATATACCTGGTATATCAAATTGTAGTGTGTAAGGATTTCTCTTCTTGAAAGTTGGTATGTTGATGGCTTCTCCCTTCCTATCCACAATGATCTTGATGCTGTCCTCTTCTCTGATGGGGTCATTGAGAAGCGCTATCACACGGCTGTGCCCCTGAAAATCACATTGCATTAAGCCATCCGGTTTAAACGCTATCTTGCCAACAAAAACTCGATATTTATGGAAAGTGAAAAAGGTCTTGACGGTGAATGTGTAATTTAAATTATATGTTCTTTATGGTTCCGTAGTCAACACCGAACCCTGATTAGTTTAGCCATGTCCGACTGTCGGGCTCTCCATCTGTCTGTCCTTGGTCTAACTCTGAGACTCTTGATAGCACAAAGCTTTAATTTGGCATAGTTATACATTTCAGTAAGCCGACAAAGTTGTTAAATAAAATCATTTATTTATTTTGTGGATGTTTATTTTAAGATTTGGTGGACCGATTAAGAAATATTGAACTTTAACCCCATTAAACTAATTTTAAACGTGGAATAAGCAAGGGGTATGCCATGCCTGTAATTGTGAAATTTGCATCTGACAGAAAGTGACAAAGCATGGCATAAGCTTGTAACAACCCCCCCTTCGAACTACTAATTATAATTATATTCTTTATAATAATAATCTTAATATATTTAATTTAAATATTTAAACTCTTAATTCCTAATGAATCTTAATGAATAGAATATTCTAATTTGATATATTTATTTGGCCTTTGATCGTCTAGTGTCAGAATCCTACATTGCACCGCAGCACCCATGTCTTTTATATGGAGCATAGTCAGATTTGGAATTCTTCTAATTCTACAAGCCCTAATGATTCTCCTATATTTTTTAAAATATAATTATATAAACTACCGTTCCTTTATTAATCTCACTCCTAATTAACCTACCCTGACCCTTTACTTTATCTAATGTCTTTAATAATATTTAATTACTAGCTGTTACCCGAATACCTAACAAGTAATATTATTCCCTACCTATGTGTTTAAGAGAAACAATATAAATATATTTGCCCTACCTAAACCCCTACCTTGAAATGAGGCCGGTTACAGCGAGAACCTATTTGATCTTAGGTTTATTACTACTATGGTATGGTATGGTATGGTATGGTACTATGGTATTTAATAGTTATTTGAACTGAAATCTAAAATCAAATTAGTCCTTTCTTTGGATGGGGTCTGGCCTCTCTAAAACGACCTATGACAGTGTTATGTGTATATTTTTACACTTTAGATTCCCTTGGGAATAGCGTGATGTTTCAACCCCTAAACACTAGCTGATGCCCTTAGACAGTGACGGCTGAGTACGTGACTCGGTAGTTTTCCTAGTTATATTTAAATAACAATTTCTAATTTATTACAGTAAAGTTTTCCAGTCATTTAACCATTTAATTAATACAAGTAAGTACTTTAATATAGACGGGGAGACCTCTGTCAACGTTACGTGTATATTTTTACACTTTAGATTCCCTTGGGAATGGCGTGATGTTTCAACCGCAAAACACTAGCCGATGCCCTTAGACAGTGACGGCAGAGTCGTAACCCAGTATTATGACGGAGAAAACAACAGCCGTAGAAAAAGAAGACAGTCCAACCCATAAATATCACCTGAATTTTACTAAATGCAGAAAGTCTACAACTGGAAATATTTACTTCCTGTCAATCTTATATGAACACAAATAGTTAAATAAAACGTGATAATCTGAGAACTTCTCAGAATAAAATCCTATGTAAATATAGTTAATTCCCCAAAGTCTATATTTACGACGATTATTAGATTAAATTGAACTTCTATTTATATGCAGTGGCAGTACAAGACCAAACGTTAACAAGTTTAAAGGCTAATTTTTAGCGCATCCTAAACTATTCCTAAATAAAATCCTACTGATTAAATACCTAAATCCCTAATACCCTAGTCAATTGATTCTACCCTAACTCCACTTATAAGGCCCACTCTACAAAGAACTACATCCTAGAGGCTTACCTTATCCTCGTAATTAGCTAGTTCCCTAGGTAAACTGTAAAGTTCAGCCGGGTCTGCTGAGAAAGCAACCTAACACCCGTGTGATTGCCACCCCCCTCACACAGACCGAAGTCCAAGACGGTGAGAGTATGACGCCCTATTGTGTGGTTTAGTGTATATAAATATATAGAGTTTTAAGGAACCAATCCTCAAACTTCCCAGAGCTTTCACGGGTGCAATTGCATGCCCAACCTGTGGACCCCGATCCCACTCCAGGCTGGCGAATGAGAATGGTGGGCTCTTATACAGATGTCTGTGTTGGTAAAAAGATCATCTGGGCTTGCCCGAGGCTCTTTTAGAATTTAATAGTTCCGAACCAGACCCGTTTGTCACCGTTATAAGTTAGATATAGTTCGTCAGACACACTGTTTGTCTAGTCATAGTTCTAGCGCGAATAATGCTAATCTAGCTTAATACAAATAGCAAAACAACCTCCCCACAAGAAATTGTCACATTAATCCCACACTAATTTATTAATTATGCAACGCGCTAGACACTAATGACAACCAAGAATTAGTCCACCCGCAACTCCAAAGTTAGGCTCCCTCCTAATAAACTTCCTAATTTTTTTAACAATTAAATAAAACGAATAAACAAAATCTTCGCGACTATAACTCAAATGCAACGCAAAACTACCTATTTCCTCATATAATAAACCGAGGATATACGATACGATCCCTATTAATTTCGAAACTAAGAAACCGTATTTTAAAACAACTTGAACAATTAACTTTAACCATAAATGCTTTGAACTAGCCGTATTTTAGTGTAGGTATTTCAACTAAACTAAAATAAAATCGACACAAATCATTAAAACTGCAACTAAATGTATGAAACTCAACCTTTGAATAATATAATAATGAAGTTAATTATGTATCAAACATAACCCGAAAAGAATCCTATTTTAATAACCCGCACGCACAAAACCGTAAGAAAACATTATTATTTACAATATAAAATTTCACTACAAAATGAATGAGTTTTACCCGTTAAATACAGTGTCTATGCAGCCTTATACTGAATTATAATCAATTAATCGATGCAACACGATATTAAATGCAAACATGAATTTAGCACAACATAAAAAAGTAAGCACGTAACCGAACCGTAAATACCTAGATACCCCTATAAACTACGCGACGCAGACCCTAACACGACAGAACCCTTCTCCGACGTCAGCTGTAGGAAAATAGACCCCGAATCTCACTAGGTATGAACACTATAAACAACGTTTAAGTTAAACCGTAAACGTAACTTGTTTCTATTATCCGTTCATTACCGCGGCTATGTATCCTTACAATAAGCACTATAACGACCGACGTTATAAATTAAACCGTAAACGTAACGCACTTCTATTTCCGTTAAATACCGTGACTATGTATTCCTACACAAGATAATTATAAACTATGATCAAATGAATCAACGAAACACGATAATAAAATCAAACGTGAATTTAACACAACGTAAATAATAAGCACGTAAACGAACAGCAAAATACCTAAGTATCGATTTAAGCGAACGTGAGGAAGCCCTTCTCTGACGACAGTTGCTGATCTTCTGGACCCCGATTTGCGACTGACATCCCCTTTTATAACCTTCGTAATTGTGGAAAAATCCAGAAATTCCACAAGATTACGCTTTTTCATCCGTACCTGTTATTGCGCAGCAATAATAGGAATTGCCTTATATGGGCATGCATCCGATATCAAAGTTAAGTCTCCAAAAAGCACGAATTTGCATTCGAAAGTGAACTATATATCTTTAACCGTAAAGCTCAAAAACAAAAAGTAGCGCGCCCTGTTGCGAAGTAGCTGAACTTCTAACTAACGTTGTAACGACAAGTAACGCCACTCGCCGCCAAATAACAGTGCACCACTAACATATGGAAAACACGAAGTTGTACTCTATTTGACAACAGATGGTATTGTTAATAGCGGTGGATATTTTAGAATCACGCGAATATTCTAGATCCCGGAAATGGATTGTTGACAGAAGAACTTCCGCCCACTTTCTTTTGTCCGTTTTATTAGTAATAACGTTGTTTTTGTTCTGCAAATTCCTCTGGTCGGAACCTTAGGTCGAGCCTCTCTTATTTATACTATTTTTTATGCAGTTTTTATCTTCTAAAGTGTGTTTTTCGAGATTTCGAACTATACCTACTGAACGCAGAACATGAGTTTTCTTTCTCGAAATCACACCTAACTAACATTAAATGGTTTTAACATAATACCTAGATTATCCAGGAGCCCTAATTGTGTCCCCGAAGGCCTATCATCTCCAGTGCAATCTATCGGTGCGTAGCGTACTAATGTGAACTACTCGACATGTTGATAGGTGTCGCTTTTCACTTACTAATGATTACTAATATAAACGCCATCTAACGCTATCTGTGTCAACTATTAGCCTATGTTCAATACGTAGCTTACTTAAATCCTTCCCTCGCAACAATGTATTGTAATTAGTTCTAGATATAACCGCTAGATTGCGCTGCAACCAAATCTCTATGATGTTACCCTTTGTGTATAAGATACAGATGCTCCCCCATCACGATAGCCTTTATAAAGCTACTTTATTACTTATTACAAATAGAGTTTGTATACTAAACAACAGTGTTGCCTCACTGTGGTTAGTTACAGTCGCCCCGTCGAAGATTCGCAATGTATTGCCACGCTATGCATGTAGAATCTTCGAAATTTACATCTCAAACCCTCCTTCTATTATTTTCCTATCTTGAAGTTAAAATTTGTTAGTATCCAAACCCACAGATATATATAATTAGAAATAAGTTAGTACCTTTACACAGAGGTCAGAAATATACGGAAATCACAACACCTGTATAAAAATACAAAATAAATAAATTTATGGTGAACCCTACGGTGTAATGTATATTTATACCAATACTAAGTAACTGTTAATGTACTAGTACTGAGTTTAGACCATGGAATTCTAACAGAGAACTGATACAACCTTTCCCCACGAATTCCCAAGTCGTAAGAAGTATGTGGTTGTGAGGCACATAGACTCTAGTAATCTGGCTTTGGTGGTTCGCTCCAATTCGGCGATCACATTGTCCGATCTATGAATTTGACTTACATTGTCCAAGCCATAAGCGAGCAAGCAAAAACCCCCCCAAACAACCTGGGAACACCTTTCGATGAGGTACCGGGAAGCTCTTAAGTTCACTATAAGTATTCGATCCTTCCCCAATCCTAAAACACCTTCAATCACTGTTTCTTGGTGAATGTTTCACGTTGGAAATAAACTTAACTATGTTACATGGTATGTGTTATGTAGTTTGTTATACACAGTAACAATCAGCTTTCCTATGAGCACAAAGTGTATATTTTCCGGCAAACGTACACTTTCAAATCATTAAAAATCAATGAAATCTTTTATTTCATTTAAATTATTCTCTATACTCCATATCCATGAATAAACACTAAAAATGGTAATAAGTATTGCAACTATCTTAAAATTAAACTTTCATTGTTGAACCATAATAATATTAATAACCAATGTTCTGTTTTTTTTTTTTTAAGAACATGATTATATGTGATTTTGCACTCTGTCTATTTCCAACAGTGGATGTGTAAAACCCATTATTTAGTCTTAGCTTCTTGTGCAGTGTTTGGCTTTCACAAACTGTCACTAAAAGACCTTATCGTTGTAGCGATAACGATTCTAACCTAAGCATCTAAGAATGTGCCAGCCAAATTGTGTAGTATTGTGTAAGTCCGGACACCAACAAATCCTGTTTGATCATATACACAACATCGTCATCACGAAAGGACCCATAATACCTACTTTCTATAACACACAGTACACATTACGCATTACCCAATACACATTATACAACACACATACATCTCTCACATTCATTTGCCTTATTCACACATAACTAAAACACCCTTTATTCCTTCCTCTTTTGCCTGTTCGCTCGATCCCTTCGATCTGCCAACGTCCTTGATATATGATCAATTTGAAATTAATTATCCAACAATTTATTATTTACTATAAATAAAATCAATGTAGCCCAATTTTCCCTAGTCTTTAAACAAAATTAGATATACTAAAACCTATGATAAACTGAAAACTTTACTAACTCAACCTTATATCAAAACAATAACAAAGCAACATCACTAAGCCCCCACTAATAAAGCTCATCTTTATCTTTTATCTTTATGTAAGTAAATCCTTTTTTTTTTTGCAAGGGTACCGCGCAAATATCTTATTTCTACGCCCCGACAGTCCGATACTTTTATAATGTACCTAACGCCCCGATGACACAATAATTTTACGCCCCGACAGTCCGATATTTTAATATAACGCCCCGATGACACAATAATGTAACAACACGACACGAGGAAACAATAATGTAACGCCCCGACGTCCGGGTAATCTATAAATCTACGCCCCGATACTCGTTACCAACCATCTATCTACAGCATAGTCATGTTCCGCGTCTTTTACAACTTTAAAATAAAAATAGTACTTAATAAATTCGAATACGGGACCCTAATAAAACTATGTAACAATTTGTCTATCAGCAAATTAAAAAGTATACTTTTTTTTTTCTTCATTTTAGTAATAATCACGGCAAAATACATTCTAATAGCTAAATATTTCGTAAACGCAAAAAGCACGTATTCATCTTATAATTTTCCACTCGAATGTATTTGCATTTTTAATCTAAACCACCTCTGTATTAGATTGCTCTTAATAAACCACGCACTATTATAGTAACTAACTTTCATCCAACATACGCATAAACTATCACTATATTCAATAAATACTCTTTGTATCGCGAATTATTAAAACCATGCTTCAAAAATTTTCACATCTCAACTGTCCGTAAACGTAACTAATCAAAACAAAAATCGCAAATAAATGTCTAATCGTGTCACAGACAACACTATGTCTTAAGTCGAAGACGTAAGAGTCATATAAAATCTGCTCTTTAACAAATAACTAACGTGACAAGAAACAAGATGTTCTTTGATTTATACGTGTACTACATATATATTAATCTGTGATTTATACCATAAACAGTAAAGTTATATAAAATGTTCCTAGATAGCGTCTATGAAACCACAGAATCTACTTAACACTTCTGATCATTAGGTATACCTACAATAATATCAATATTAGTAATAATTAAATATCACAATAACCAAATATCAAATTTCTACATGAATTTGGCAAAGTATAATTTTATAGAAATATTTTGACATCTACCTTTACAATCTGTCTTCTTTACACACAATGCCATTAAGCCGCACGCACAGTCGCACACTACCTATTAGTGCCTATTAATAAACAACGCATCGTACTCGACCCCTACTATCACCAATCGATCTCAAGAAAACCAGATGACGGAACACAACAACACCACCTTGCCGACAAGGTTTCCTATGTTAACTCTGGCTACTACAACCACAAGCTCTTCTATATGATTCGAAGTTTGAATTTTATTATTGCTAAGTTGTTATTTTTTCACCGACTGAGAATAAGTAGATACTTAAAGTGAATTCAGGTTGTAAAATTAAATGTAATCTACTTGATTATATTTTATTTAAGAATTCGAAATCCGACCAGTCCATACTCCGTTTTTCACGTACAACAATTGTAGCCTAAACGGCTATCTTATCCTACTACGGCTACTAAGGCACCTAACGCAACGCAAAGCCTCAGTATCTTTTAACTATTCTATACCTACTATCCTGGTCACGTACATTAATTGTAACAACCCCCCCTCTGCTACTAATTAATAATTTAATTCTTTATAATACTTTATTCTTACTTTAATACTAATCTTAATACATTTAATTTAAACTTAAATATTTAAACTCCTAATTTGATATATTTATTTGGCCTTTGATCGTCTAGTGTCAGAATCCTACATTGCACCGCAGCACCCATGTCTTTTATATGGAGCATAGTCAGATTTGGAATTCTTCTAATTCTACAAGCCCTAATGATTCTCCTATATTTTTTAAAATATAATTATATAAACTACCGTTCCTTTATTAATCTCACTCCTAATTAACCTACCCTGACCCTTTACTTTATCTAATGTCTTTAATAATATTTAATTACTAGCTGTTACCCGAATACCTAACAAGTAATATTATTCCCTACCTATGTGTTTAAGAGAAACAATATAAATATATTTGCCCTACCTAAACCCCTACCTTGAAATGAGGCCGGTTACAGCGAGAACCTATTTGATCTTAGGTTTATTACTACTATGGTATGGTATGGTATGGTATGGTACTATGGTATTTAATAGTTATTTGAACTGAAATCTAAAATCAAATTAGTCCTTTCTTTGGATGGGGTCTGGCCTCTCTAAAACGACCTATGACAGTGTTATGTGTATATTTTTACACTTTAGATTCCCTTGGGAATAGCGTGATGTTTCAACCCCTAAACACTAGCTGATGCCCTTAGACAGTGACGGCTGAGTACGTGACTCGGTAGTTTTCCTAGTTATATTTAAATAACAATTTCTAATTTATTACAGTAAAGTTTTCCAGTCATTTAACCATTTAATTAATACAAGTAAGTACTTTAATATAGACGGGGAGACCTCTGTCAACGTTACGTGTATTTTTTTACACTTTAGATTCCCTTGGGAATGGCGTGATGTTTCAACCGCAAAACACTAGCCGATGCCCTTAGACAGTGACGGCAGAGTCGTAACCCAGTATTATGACGGAGAAAACAACAGCCGTAGAAAAAGAAGACAGTCCAACCCATAAATATCACCTGAATTTTACTAAATGCAGAAAGTCTACAACTGGAAATATTTACTTCCTGTCAATCTTATATGAACACAAATAGTTAAATAAAACGTGATAATCTGAGAACTTCTCAGAATAAAATCCTATGTAAATATAGTTAATTCCCCAAAGTCTATATTTACGACGATTATTAGATTAAATTGAACTTCTATTTATATGCAGTGGCAGTACAAGACCAAACGTTAACAAGTTTAAAGGCTAATTTTTAGCGCATCCTAAACTATTCCTAAATAAAATCCTACTGATTAAATACCTAAATCCCTAATACCCTAGTCAATTGATTCTACCCTAACTCCACTTATAAGGCCCACTCTACAAAGAACTACATCCTAGAGGCTTACCTTATCCTCGTAATTAGCTAGTTCCCTAGGTAAACTGTAAAGTTCAGCCGGGTCTGCTGAGAAAGCAACCTAACACCCGTGTGATTGCCACCCCCCTCACACAGACCGAAGTCCAAGACGGTGAGAGTATGACGCCCTATTGTGTGGTTTAGTGTATATAAATATATAGAGTTTTAAGGAACCAATCCTCAAACTTCCCAGAGCTTTCACGGGTGCAATTGCATGCCCAACCTGTGGACCCCGATCCCACTCCAGGCTGGCGAATGAGAATGGTGGGCTCTTATACAGATGTCTGTGTTGGTAAAAAGATCATCTGGGCTTGCCCGAGGCTCTTTTAGAATTTAATAGTTCCGAACCAGACCCGTTTGTCACCGTTATAAGTTAGATATAGTTCGTCAGATACACTGTTTGTCTAGTCATAGTTCTAGCGCGAATAATGCTAATCTAGCTTAATACAAATAGCAAAACAACCTCCCCACAAGAAATTGTCACATTAATCCCACACTAATTTATTAATTATGCAACGCGCTAGACACTAATGACAACCAAGAATTAGTCCACCCGCAACTCCAAAGTTAGGCTCCCTCCTAATAAACTTCCTAATTTTTTTAACAATTAAATAAAACGAATAAACAAAATCTTCGCGACTATAACTCAAATGCAACGCAAAACTACCTATTTCCTCATATAATAAACCGAGGATATACGATACGATCCCTATTAATTTCGAAACTAAGAAACCGTATTTTAAAACAACTTGAACAATTAACTTTAACCATAAATGCTTTGAACTAGCCGTATTTTAGTGTAGGTATTTCAACTAAACTAAAATAAAATCGACACAAATCATTAAAACTGCAACTAAATGTATGAAACTCAACCTTTGAATAATATAATAATGAAGTTAATTATGTATCAAACATAACCCGAAAAGAATCCTATTTTAATAACCCGCACGCACAAAACCGTAAGAAAACATTATTATTTACAATATAAAATTTCACTACAAAATGAATGAGTTTTACCCGTTAAATACAGTGTCTATGCAGCCTTATACTGAATTATAATCAATTAATCGATGCAACACGATATTAAATGCAAACATGAATTTAGCACAACATAAAAAAGTAAGCACGTAACCGAACCGTAAATACCTAGATACCCCTATAAACTACGCGACGCAGACCCTAACACGACAGAACCCTTCTCCGACGTCAGCTGTAGGAAAATAGACCCCGAATCTCACTAGGTATGAACACTATAAACAACGTTTAAGTTAAACCGTAAACGTAACTTGTTTCTATTATCCGTTCATTACCGCGGCTATGTATCCTTACAATAAGCACTATAACGACCGACGTTATAAATTAAACCGTAAACGTAACGCACTTCTATTTCCGTTAAATACCGTGACTATGTATTCCTACACAAGATAATTATAAACTATGATCAAATGAATCAACGAAACACGATAATAAAATCAAACGTGAATTTAACACAACGTAAATAATAAGCACGTAAACGAACAGCAAAATACCTAAGTATCGATTTAAGCGAACGTGAGGAAGCCCTTCTCTGACGACAGTTGCTGATCTTCTGGACCCCGATTTGCGACTGACATCCCCTTTTATAACCTTCGTAATTGTGGAAAAATCCAGAAATTCCACAAGATTACGCTTTTTCATCCGTACCTGTTATTGCGCAGCAATAATAGGAATTGCCTTATATGGGCATGCATCCGATATCAAAGTTAAGTCTCCAAAAAGCACGAATTTGCATTCGAAAGTGAACTATATATCTTTAACCGTAAAGCTCAAAAACAAAAAGTAGCGCGCCCTGTTGCGAAGTAGCTGAACTTCTAACTAACGTTGTAACGACAAGTAACGCCACTCGCCGCCAAATAACAGTGCACCACTAACATATGGAAAACACGAAGTTGTACTCTATTTGACAACAGATGGTATTGTTAATAGCGGTGGATATTTTAGAATCACGCGAATATTCTAGATCCCGGAAATGGATTGTTGACAGAAGAACTTCCGCCCACTTTCTTTTGTCCGTTTTATTAGTAATAACGTTGTTTTTGTTCTGCAAATTCCTCTGGTCGGAACCTTAGGTCGAGCCTCTCTTATTTATACTATTTTTTATGCAGTTTTTATCTTCTAAAGTGTGTTTTTCGAGATTTCGAACTATACCTACTGAACGCAGAACATGAGTTTTCTTTCTCGAAATCACACCTAACTAACATTAAATGGTTTTAACATAATACCTAGATTATCCAGGAGCCCTAATTGTGTCCCCGAAGGCCTATCATCTCCAGTGCAATCTATCGGTGCGTAGCGTACTAATGTGAACTACTCGACATGTTGATAGGTGTCGCTTTTCACTTACTAATGATTACTAATATAAACGCCATCTAACGCTATCTGTGTCAACTATTAGCCTATGTTCAATACGTAGCTTACTTAAATCCTTCCCTCGCAACAATGTATTGTAATTAGTTCTAGATATAACCGCTAGATTGCGCTGCAACCAAATCTCTATGATGTTACCCTTTGTGTATAAGATACAGATGCTCCCCCATCACGATAGCCTTTATAAAGCTACTTTATTACTTATTACAAATAGAGTTTGTATACTAAACAACAGTGTTGCCTCACTGTGGTTAGTTACAAGCTACCCCACGGTTATTCCACGTTTAAATAAGTAGTAAAGGTGAAAGGTTAGTAATTTTCGCTAGAGTTACGTGTCCTTCCCCTACAGCCAAAACTACAAGTAATAAAAATCAGAAAAATATCTTATCTACACTATGCTTGTGTCCAGTTTATTATGCTAAAGGAGGTTATCGAGGCAGCAGGCCACCTGATGATAATCAATCGCCCACGGCAACACCAGCAAAGGAATCACCGAAGCAAGATCCCTAAATCGTATCGGTCCAGAAATACCGCAGCTCAAGATAGGTACTTACGATCTTGACTTTTTTCGGCACGATCGAGAAGCTTGTTCGGTCGGTGGCCGTGTCTTTGCAGTCTTTGGTCCTCAGGATTCCGACAGCGGCTGTCAGGAATGTGTCAACGAATGACGTGTCTTTCTCACGGACTGACATCATCTGCCATTGGTCTATGGTAGGGTAGTCTGGATAACAAAGTAAAATATATTTTCTATCATTTTGGTGGCAACATAAATCCTAACATTACAAAAACTTCACCATTATACATACATACATAAAGTCACGCCTTCAATCCCAGAGTGGGGTAGGCAGAGCTACAGAATTACCAACAACTCTAAAAAACTTGTCAGTAATTCTGTAACCATATTTTGCACAAGTAGGCTAAGATGTTTACCAGTGTATTAGTGACAGGTTGCAAGCCCATCGCCTAACAGTACTACAAGCCGAAGGAAATAATCCCTTAGTCGCCTCTTACGACATCAACGGGAAGACATGAGGTGGCACTGGTCTTCTTCTTGGTATCCGCTAAATAAAGGATTTTACAAGGTAGATACAAATTTAGTTTAAAAATATAAATAAGGGCTGCTGTTTCCGTCTGCCAGATGTCACTTCCTTTAGTTGAGGTAAAGATCATTGCCGCCATAAAGGTTAGAACCCAATCAAAAGAAACAATCACAGTGTTTTATATCGGATCTGTTAAACGGCACTCTAAACCACTTCCAGTACCATTATCAGAAGAAAATGAATTTCCTTTAATTACATAACATCAATTCTAAGACCATGGTTCAACAGTATTAGGAAGCGACCACGCCGGAGCTTATCATAAATTAAATTACGATGTAATTAGTATGACCCATTCTTTTGTTTACGCGTCGGTCCCTTAAAACATGAATAAGCAATTACCTTCGCAATTGCTAGCGATGACGTGATTCTTCTCCACACCGAGCAGCATCACTAACACCTTATCGACCTTGAACAGCTCCATGTTTGTTTCATTCTTCAAGTCCTCCAACTTTGCCGCGAGGTTTGGACAAAGGATCACGATCTGCAGCTGCGATTTGGATAACTTCTCCAGCTTTTCTTGTGCGTCACAGGACATCAGTTCTTCGACTGTTATTGGGGTTACTCTGTACACAAAGTTTTACAGGATAAGAAATGGGTAGTGGATTAAAGCAGATTGAGGACCTAAGAAGTTAAGAGACTCAAGACCTAACAAGATTTAATAGCCTTCAAAATTAATTTAAACGAAAAGTTAGAAATTTACTTGGAGACTCATTATAGAACCCTGTCGTAGAAAGTCACGTAAAACCAAAATATGAATTCGGTCTCGTTTGCGCTCTATATGGTCCTAAAGTCAAATGACATAACACTTAACAATTTAAACATTAAATTTCATACATTTGCCATAAAATGTCCTACTGGTTATAAGCTAAGAAGCTTCTTACAAAGCTTGTTATACTTATAACCAGCTGGTTATAAGTATTACATTGCCTAGTGATCTAACCTAGTACACCTAATTTGATTTGCACTAATATTAGGGTAGATCGGCGTCTTCCAACAAAACGAACTGTTACTACAGCTCAGAACCGATTTTTTATTAAATAATTGACGGGAATAACGAATGACTATTAGGAAACATGATCATTAGTACTTAAAACAAAAGTGCAAACAAGTATTAGGATATTCGATGTTAGGGTAAAAATATAATGGGATTTACATTAGGGCAAACGTTGCTATGGCAAACGATCATTATGACAAAAGTTATTATGGAATGTACAAAAAAGACAAAAGATATTATGGATTCTAATATAGACCCTATGAATTAACTGTCTCTGGCATAGGAAAAATCCTCACAGATGTAATAAATGTACCAGGGAGGTAGAACGTGACAGCGATAACAGCCGAGTACAACATCACTAATACTCTAGTTTTACTTTACCTACCTACTTAATACCTTACTCTGTGACTTGACTTTGTCTTAATTAATGATGGAGTTCTCAAAATTATTTGCTTGCTTGCAGAAAACAAGTAACTCAAAAGCATCTTGAGTTATTTATTGTAAGTATGCGTTATGACGAACCCGTTTTAGTTAGTTTTTATTAAAATAAGATACAATGAAACAAAGAACGTAAGAAAAATATCAGAAAACTGATATAAAAAAATGTTACCTATAGTGGTGACGAGCTCGCTGCGACATAATTTTGTCGAAGCTGGCGACAAGGTAGTCCGACCACAGCGCGCTCTCGGGAGACCCTGAGCTCCAGAGGATCGCGATGTCTTCCATTTCTGCAACAAATTCGAGACGTGAATAGATATTTAAAATGGTAGGGTTAAGGTTAGGTTAGGTTAGGTTAGGTTATGGTTAGGGTTAGGGTTTTGGTAGAATCCCAAGGGACCCCATTGCGGTTACTACGTACCTAAGGCCCAAAGAGGGAACGGCGAGGGGTTTTAGTGGGTAGGACTCCTGCCCCCCTTTCCATTAGGGGAAGAGGGTGGGGGAGAGTCCCACATAACCACCGCACTACTCGAATGTGGTGGTATGCGCAATGCATTTCCCCTCGTAAAAAAAAAGGTTATGGTTAGGGGGAATTATGATATTAGCGTTGAGGAATAACGAATATCATTGATATAATAAATTATCGAAATTGCATTGAAGAAGTGTTGCTACTTTCGTCAAGTTCCATGAACTGCTTTTTGAGGTTTAATATTATATTGTCACAACAGCTTCGTAAAAATATTTCACCTCATTAATTTTCTTAACTATCTTAGTAAGACAAAAATGGCGATTATCGACTTACTCCGGGTATGCGTAAGAAAAACGGCGTACATTTAAAATAGGACATTAATTTATGAAATGAGGTACTCCTTTCGTATCATTTTAATTTGATGTCCTGCCTAACTACCTACTTTCTAAATCTTTTTACTATAAAATTTTGTAAATAAGGTTAGGTATATAAATGTGTATCTGTAATAACAGAGCGTCGGTGGCCTAGTGGCACAGGAAAACGACAGTAGTCGATAATTTTTATCAACTACTGTCGAACAGCATCTCTAATGTCGGGAGTAAGAGGTTTTTACCCCACTGCGTCCGAAAGAGGGTTGTCTTTCGAGTGTATGTATTAACTAACGAACAAACGACGTTTTCTAAAAATTGTAATTAGCCGGGCAGATGAATATTCAAAAATAACAAGATCAATGAACTTGCATATAAAATGCTAACCGCAAATAATAATTCTGAAACTCGATCTACAGCATCATATCAAGTTCTGTACATCAATCAGATGATTGAACTGTTTTAATCCTAAACTCAATGCCGGCTTCTCAGTTTTCGTTTGAAAATGGACCCATTGTAGTGTCGTTGGCACTCAGTACATTCCACATTCACTGCCAGTGAGTGGTATTTGTATGCAACTTTGATACGACGGATGTGTCACTGGCACTGTAAATTAACTTCTCCGTCAAATTGGTATAAAATGACGTTGAAAGGAAGTTGTGAAGGGATAATGGAGCATGAACGATGGTCTCTCGGCATCGTCGGGTGCCGACAAGTTCGTGTCACCGAATTTATAAAACAACTTACCATTATCCTTCAGTGGTCTGATTTCGGTATCTACTTATTATTTTGACGAAACCCATTTTAACGAACGTGGGCGTTTTCCAAAAAAAGTAGTTATGGGCAAAAATAAAGAACGACATTTTTTCCATTACCTACGTCACGAAAATTAGTCTTATATTTTTATATTGCCCTCATAAGCCAAGAGGCGGTAAATATTTCAAATTAAATAAGCATAGCAGATTCAAACCTCACCGTTAGTAAATTAGTAATATGGTTAAACTTGCTACAGGATTTTAGTCTGAGATGTCTCTATATCTCTTAAAGTAGTAATAGTTGATTTTCGTGAAGTAATGGAAAAATTACCGTTGGTAATTTTCGTCCCTAGGCAGGGATTGTAAAACCAGTTTTATTCAATACCTGTATTTAAAATGACAAATTGTTACCGCTAAAAAAGTAATACCTATATTCGAATTAGAGGTATTATTGTCATTCCGTTTTTGTTTTTATCGCTATGTATAGACTATTTACAGTATTAAATACCTGTATTCAATACCGCTATTCATTGCACCTGATAAGTAAGATGTCAATTGGAATGTAATAAATTGTAATTTCAGACTTGTCTAAGGCGTGTCTGAGTTTTTTTTAAATAACACCAAAATCATTTACGGAAACAAATAAGCGAGTAGGTATTGACACTGACAGGTTTATTGGTTATGGTTTTTAGGGGTAAAGTATCAAAAAGAGGTATTGTTTTCAATTGGCGAAACCGATAATAAACTTGAATACCGGTATTTATTATACCGCTAATCAGAGCTTTAGCCACATAAATAGCGAAATACAATTATAACCGGTAATACCTCATTTAAAACCGGTAGTCAGAATACCGGTAACGATCCCTGCCCCTAGGTATAGGTACTTTTTTTGAAAACGCCCACGTGTCATTACGTAGAATTTTCATTTCATCGAAACATATTTTTCGCTGCACTATATAAAACCTATTAGGTACCAATGATTTAAATAGTTTACTCAACTTTGATTTGCTATGACATCTTAGCAGTTCTACATTCCATAAAGAAAAGAAGTCGCGGGCAAGTTCCTGTGTTGTATAGTTATTAATAGAACAGCGTTGCCTTATATACGGGGAACATCGGGCGGAAACCGAAGTCGAGAAGCTTCGTGTAAGGTGAACTGACGCGCCTAACCACCAAAAACTTCATAGAAACGTCATAAATATGTACGTAAATTCACGTCATTTTAATTTATACGTGCTATGTTATAAGGCATTTTCCAAAAAAAGTGTAGGTACATCGTTAAAGACAAAATTAAGAAAATTTAACTTTTTCCATATCGTCATGAAAATTGACGTATCTAAATGTATGGCTAGTTTTCGTGACGAAATGGAAAAAGTTAAGTTTTCTTAACTTTGTCTTTAACAATGTACACATTTTTTGGAAAGCGCCCATTATGTTTACATATACAAGATACGCAAACGAAAACAACTATGATCCTAACCTGTAACAATAGTCCAAATTTTCTTATTGCGTTTATCCTAAAAATATGATAGCTATTTTTGCTGGGTCTTTATTATTTGACCTAAAATCATTTGTCCTAAACTTTAGCTAAAGCTACACATGGCATATTTTTAGGAAAATGATATGTAATGCTCAGGAAGTGCAATAGTTATTAGGTACAGTATCCAACGATTAGAGATTAGGAAGTACATTGCAAAATCGTAAAATAAAAAAATAACCAAGACCTCCGCGCAGTGCCACTTGAAACCAATTAAATGAGCATACCCAACGATTCATTACTGTACCGCGTGATACATTCCCTATCTCAAGATTGAATGCACCCAGTTCACAGGGCACCCATAAAAGGACATAAACAATGATCATTGACGTTGTAGAAAACCCGCTAATTATGCTTTGAATAAAGTAAGAAGTAAATAAAAAAGTATCGTAGGTGGGTCGTAAGACCCAATATCTATCTAGTAGCATTGCAATTATTGCAATCTTGTTGAGTTAACAATAGGATATTATGCCTTTTATGTTTGGTCCTTATGACCTCAAGTGACAAACCTGGGGACTCGAGAGGCCAAGTAAGTCAGATTTTGTATTAAATAAAGTAAACTTGGGATGTGGGAGTATAGGGACGAGTCGCGCAAAAGAGAAGAGGCTTTTGCCCAGCAGTGGAACACTAAAAGAGGCATTTTTTTGTAAAATATAACAGAAAATTATGTAATTATTTTTTTCATAAGTACATAAAACAAGGTAACATTTGTTTTCATAATTGAAACGGCTATTTATTGAAATTAAGCACACATGTAGGTACTCTCAGTTTACTTTATGTATAAAAAATCTGACTTTAGCGGGGTGTTTACTTAAACACCTATTTGGTTACTTGACTGACCCAGCTTTAGGTTGTTTAGGATTAGAAAAAGTAATTGAGATTGTGAGATTATCTTTTGAAGTGTCAAAACTTGCTAAGTTTTTTATTTTGGCTTAAGCATTTACATATCTATCTCTGTCCCTTTCACTTTATGGAACTCGTTTGATTTTGACAGCTCATACCAGCTACACATCTAGGGTGTTATTCTCTTAAAACACAGCGCTGTATCGAGTGGTCTGTCAAACGAAATGACAGCTTCGTTCTTCACATCACCACTCACCACACCTTTGTTAACAAAGTGCTATTCCTGAACTTAGCACAATCTTATTTCAATAGCATAAGGTGCAAAAGTGGATACATGTCTTTGTAGTTGACTTTACTTACTCCTTAGAGGTACCTAGTAGTAGAAGTCCACAAAGAAAGGGTATTTAAAGTCCTACCACGTCAAGAAAGGAGATATATATCAAAAAGTTGCGAGAATTCGTTGGAAACTTGCGATAACAGTGGTTAAGTAGTAATTAGTTTTTTCTTATCGGTGACCTTCGACAATGGCCTAAATTGGCGAGATAAAACGTAGCTTACATCTGTCTCCGACAACTTGAGAGGCGTTTCTGTCCTATATATACCTTTACCTTGAATTACAGTGACCATAGTACCTACTTGCTAGAGTTGAATGCTCTGTCCCTCACAGTATTGTAATGAGTGTGAGGGACAGAGCATGCAACTAGGTACGCGAGTAGGTACAGTCACTATAACTCATGGTAAGGATACTGGTCCTATTTGTATCCGTTTTTTTTTAAATTACGTAGGTATGTATCTAATTAGTACAGGTACAAAATTTAACATGGCATGGATTTTTTTGGACACTTACTGTAGAACTCGATATGGGACATGATTTTTTAGTACCTAAGTAGGTAGGTACAGTAATAAAGATAAGTTTATTGATAGACCAATCACAAGAATACATACAAGAAATATCCGTTGGACTCCAAACGAGGCTGCGCCTGTATCTTAGGGCCCTGTGAGCCGGTTTACAGCAAAGGTATATAGGTACAAAGTGAACTTAAACGAACAATAGTACAGTGAAGAACAAAATTCATGAGTTATACTTTAAAACATATAAATATAATATATAATAATAAATAATATTAAATTACCACCGCTGCTACTATATATCTACTCAATTGCAATATGGTTGAAAAACGAAGCCTTTTTTTTCAACAATTAAGTGCCGTTATTTTTAGTCATTATCACGAACAAACAGACACTTTCGCATTTATATTACTAACTATTGTCCTAAAAACATACTCCCATATCCCTGAACGAAAACATACGTCGGCTGTTAATTTTTTATTGCATCCAAGCGTCGCATACGCATCGGCTGCTTACAAAAGGCCATTCAAACTAATACCAACCTTATCGTAGCTGGCGTGTACGCTGTTCCGATAACCATTGCTGTTATATTCGTATAGAACCACTAACAAGATCGGCGGAGCCGCTAGTAGCTTTAAAGTCCTTTTAGAATTGAACGGTTAGAAATATTCTATGCAGCACCCGCGCCGGAAACCCCTACGGATTTATACTTGCCCACCTCTCCCGCCAAATGCAGAGACTAAATGTAATATCCGCTTCCTAAATAGACGCGTCTATCGCCCCGGAATAACTATGCACGGTGCACCGTGCAAACCATTTTGGAATAACTTTTAACACGTGGTTTTGGAGTCGTTAAACGTTGGAGTTCTAACGTGTAACGTTTTCGTTTTATTCGGTTCAGGCACGTTCAGGTAATCATTATATTGCAGACCGTGCCATGTTCAATTATGATGGGGTAGACATTTACATTAAGTAAGTAAATAATTGTTATAATTTATTGCACATTGCGGTTTACTATTTAGAATTTGGCTTTAATTAAAACTTATAGAAACAACACTGTTCATAACTGTATCTGTTTTAATATTGTTTATCTTATAAGTAAGTTGGAATAATGATTGTGTTATTTTATTAAGCATTATTTGCATAGCTTATTAGTCTAACAATAGAGAAAAAAAAATGCAAGTATAACCACCTTATACCAAAACAGAAAAAAAATATTTTTAAGATTTAAAAGGCGTTGAAAAACCAAACCAAATCCACAAATTTCTGATAAGTTGATTCAGTTGATTGTATGAATAAAATGTAGGTATTTTAAATCTACACAAGATTGAATATAACCAGGATTTTTAAACGCGTCCCGTACACTGCTTTAAATATAGGGTGGAAACGAAGGAGGAAGCAGGTGCCAGAGGTTCCTCTTATTAAATCATTTGTAATAGGTACGCCGTTCCAGTATACTAATAAAATAACTTTTTAATTTTAGGGACAACCTTTTGTTGCCGACGGTACTTTTTTTGCAAAGTAATTTACTGCTTTTCAAGACCAACCTAATGACTCCAAACACGGTGGGCCTACTTTAAATAGGTATAGCGTCTCCGCTATACCAAGTGAAAAGTGGTGACAGGGTCTGCTCTGTCACCACTTTTTAATTACATCATCAATCAGACCAGCTCGATGATGCCACATTATTGTACGAGTATTTTCTCGAAGTTACGTGGGTATACCAAATTTCAGCTCAATTGGTTCCCGGGAAGTGGTTCAAATCTTCCTCACAAGATTTCACCCTAACGTGTACGAATTAAAGACCCATTTAAAAAAACTGCTTGAAGTTGTTAATGTCCTTAGAGATGCCTTTGCAACTTAGAGTTCTTACAGGAAACTCAACCTTATTGCTGTAGAATGACAGATTAACTTTGGACCTGTGGTGGGTCACAAATTGAAGTCTTTGACTGTATATACCAACCTACAAACATTGCAAGTTAATAAAATGCTTGTAATAAACCTTAAATACAACACTCTACAGTCTACCCAGCGTTGCCAGACGTCCCGATTTTGGCGGGACGTCCCGATTTTTAAATCAAAATTAAATGTCCCGCGCGGGACATGCTCAATCCCGCTTTTCGGGGATATCTCGGCCGTGCGTGCAGCGTGCTATTTTTGCTACCTATTGTTAAGTAAACGTAATTAAAACTCAAATAAAAAGTTAAATATTAAAAACATCTGATTATATAAGTCTTTTTTAACTATTTCCCGCGTTAGACGAAAGAATCCCGCTTTTTTCACTCAAAAAGTTGAAAATATATCTGGCAACGCTGGTCTACACTAATAACTAACTAGAGACGTGCACCGCTTGCACCACGCGTAAGCACTTCAGATTATTTTTACTCGGACTCATCCAAAAAAGGATGTTGCGCAAAGCATCTACAAACCAGAGCAAAGGTGTACCATTTCTGGCTTAGTTACCATCTGACTCGTCTTGTAGCTCCACACATTCGTTGGAGATCGTTAGGGTCGCGGTTATAAATAAGACTAATACACACCTACTTGCTCAAGCTTTAGTCGATTAAAGTAAGCAAATAAATATTATAGCGGCATTAGCGGCGCTTCAATTTCCTCTCGGTAAGGTAAAGTTCGCACGTATGGCCAGCGGCTTTATATCAATTCTTAGACTAATTGTCATTTAAAAAAATTGCAAAATGTACTTATTACAGCAATAAGTCGCAGTATATATATAGCTAAAGCAGTAAAGAAGCTACGAACAACGTTCGAAACGACGCACTCACACAGCCGCACGCCTCTACGAGACCGCTAATAGCCCTTTTACACTAGCGTTTTTTTCCGGCGGTTTATCGGCGGAGCTGGAACGCGATCGGAACGCTGTGTGCACGCGGCCGTGCCGCAACGACGACGTGCACGACGCGTTTTGCAGTTCTTATTATAATCATTGGAATTTTAAATTAGTAATTTATATTATCTGAGATTTCACATTTCATACGTGTGTTGCACACACTGGGCTCTTATTATTTTCGCCTTTGTCGCGGTGGATAAAGCATCCGTCACTCTTGCACTTACGTACTAGTCAGAAAGTGACACTTGTTTTGTCTACATCGAAAAACACGGCCACAAAAAAGCCTGGGGGGTTATCATGAGCTACCTTTGCAGTTCTGTTTACGCTCAGGGAAAAGGACAGAGCTATATAACCGCCATAGCTCTGTCCTTTACGCTGACCGTTAAATGAACTGCAAAGCTAGCTCATGATAACCCCCCTGTAGTGCCGTAAAGAAAAACCTACTTTATCTGAATGTGTGCATATCTAATCTTCACGTTCGGTGTACCACACCAAAGGCTCGTTTGATGCGTGAAGTGAAATATTGCAGTTTCCTATTAACGTATTCCGTCAGGTCCGTATGTGATCTAGTTCATAAATATTAAGGTTTGTTGATTCTTCTTTTACGTACTCAGGTGGCCATACATCCTAGTAAACGACAAAATTAAGGAAGAAAATCGTCAAAAAACTGAATCAACGTCAATGTTTAGTCCGCAAATTGTTATTTATACTTAAAGGGTCTTATTTGTTATTATTCGTTTGATCGAAAACAGTCTTTACGATTGATACGATGATCCTTCTAAATATTATAAAAAACTAACCTAACTTAATTGAACTAATCTACACAATAGCTGTTTAAAAATTCTGTAATTTCAGCCTTAAAGGATATTAGGCGAAACAATTTTAGCCCAAATAATCATCAGGACAAACAAAGATTATGACATAGGATACAATTATAAAGCGAGACAATGTACATGAAATAGTTAATAAACAACGTTGTTAGCCCAAGCAGTGGGAAGTGACCCGTTTAAATGAGTAGTTCGAGGAACGACGGAAGTAACTCGTAGAGCTGTAGTAAAACTGTTTATCTCGTTAGCGATACTTAGTTCGCCAAGTCAACGTTTACTTAGTTTAGACATATTTTAAGAACCATATTTTTGCTAAATTAGACCGGTAGCGTTTGTTTTTTAGTCAACCCACTTGCAATCTAATAATATGTTTTTCATGACACTTGCTCGTAAAGGGTGTTATAACACACAAGCGTACCTATAGGGCAGTTATAGCCTATTTACCTTCCAAGGGAGTCATGGGTTTCGTTTTAAAATATACAGGGTGTCCCAGGAAGTAGTGTCAAGCGGAAGTCCAGAGGTAGTGCACCTCAAGGGGCATCTGAATCACCCCCATGTATGTTCAGCGATTTTTCGTAGTTTCGGAGTTATTGATCATTTTAATCGGAATTATTGTAATTTTTCCTTATGTCCATGTTTCGAAAAACCCTTAAGTTCATGTATTATGTCATAATTTTTTCAGTGGATTCTTAAATCGACAAAATAATTATGAACAAAGGATGTTTTTAAAGCTACTTGCCAATATTTTTTTATGTCAACTTTTTGTGTAATCACACAAAGTTACTTTCTCCATACTAATTGAGCCCTAGTTCCCATTTCATCTAGTATGGAGAAACAAACTTCGTGAAATTACACACAAAAATTACTTGAAAAAGAAATTGGCAAGTAGCTTTAAATACATCCTAAGTTCATAATTATTCTACCAATGTAGGTACCCAATGAAAAAATATTTAAATAATACATGAAATTAAGGGTCTTTCGAAACATGGACATAAGGAAAAATTACAATAATTCCGATTGCACTACCTCTGGACTTCCGCTTGACACTACTTCCTGGGACACCCAGTAGAACCCACAAATACATAATTTCAGACTAAGGAGGTGTAGAATCAGCTAAGGTTTATTTCCTACTTTCAAAACTTGGCTACAAACCAATTTTACTGATTAAAAAACTTATACGGCGCATTTATATTTTATTATAATTTCAGAGACATTTATAATTATTTTTATTAATTTTTATATTGAAAATCGGTACAACGTGGCAGTATGGCCTGTCAAGTTTGAAAACTAATAGCAGTTCTTAGCATTATCTGTGGAAGACTATATTGAAAAATCTGTGGAAGACTATCTTGTTATCATGCAAATGTGATGAAAAACATTGTGTGTATCACGGGCAGTAAGGGGACAACAATCCCGAGTCCGGCTTCTAATACTCTCGCTGGTTATCCCCTCCTTACTTCCCTTGATGCACAATGTACTATTAACATATTTAATTTAATATAAAATACTCTTCATCCATTAATCAGTTCGGAAAATGTCGTTGTTTACTCGGATCCAGGCTTTATTTTATTTTTCTACGCAGACGGAGTCGCGGGCAACAGCTATAATGTATAACCCCATTTATACTTACCTGCCTAAACAATATTTTTTCCTCACATTCAGGCCACAGCCACACCATTATTAAGAACTAACGAGATCATAACAAACAGTATTGAGTGCGCAGCGCTCGACCTGCGCCTGCGCATGAACCGCGTGATTCACCAAATTAAAATAAACATCCCTTTTTAGGGTTCCGTAGCCAAATGGCAAAAAACGGAACCCTTATAGATTCGTCATGTCTGTCCGTCTGTCCGTCCGTATGTCACAGCCACTTTTTTCCGTAACTATAAGAGCTATACTGTGGAAACTTGGTAAGTAGATGTATTCGGTGAACCGCATTAAGATTTTCATACAAAAATAGAAAAAAAACAATAAATTTTTGGGGTTCCCCATACTTAGAACTGAAACTCAAAAATTTTTTTTTCATCAAACTCATACGTGTGGGGTATCTATGGATAGGTATTCAAAAATGATATTGAGGTTTCTATTATAATTTTTTTCTAAACTGAATAGTTTGCGCGAGAGACGCTTCCAAAGTGGAAAAATGTGTGTCCCCCCCCCCCGTAACTTCTAAAATAAGGGAATGATAAATGTAAAAATAATATATGATGTACATTACCATGCAAACTTCCACCGAAAATTGGTTTGAACGAGATCTAATAATTAGTTTTTTTTTAATACGTTATAAATCGTAAACCGCATTTTACCTTTCATTCAATCAACTCAAATATAATAAAGAATTAAGAAAAACATTTAATTTTATGAACATAAACCTTATGCATAAACCGTGAACCATTATTTTCTAATACGAGTAAGAAATCGGTAATAGTTTCCCAAGTAAACAACAATTCGCTTGGGGCGTGACTTTATCGGTAGCGGGAGCGCGCGCGGGGAGGTTCCCGACTACGCTTACCCGAACGGGCAGCCACGTGAGGGCAGCCGTCATTGACACTCGTGTGCGCGGAGTTATTGTCAAACTGGAATATATATTAGCTTGTTTAGCTATCACAAGCCTATATGGGCTCGCATATAGTACCTAATTATAATGTTTACTTATCAATATCTTATTTAAAAAAAAAAACACTATTATTAAAACATCGATCAAAGTTACAACGAGGTACAAGAACTTTTATATTATGTATTTTTAATATCTACGTTACAAATCCTAAACCGCATTTTACCTTTCATTCAATCAACTCCAATATAATAAAGAATAAAGAAAAACATTTATTTAGATGTATAGTTGTACGGAACCCTACGTGCGCGAGTCCGACTCGCACTTGGCCGGTTTTTTCCCGGTTTTGCTTAATCGTGAGATCTGGCGCCAGTGAGATGATTCATTATCGCACTTTGGTACAGTCGAGTCATTGGCACACTTTAATAACTGGTCACTTTTTTAGGGTTCCGTAGTCAAACTAGGAACCCTTATAGTTTCGCCATGTCCGTCCGTCCGTCCGCAGCCTAGCGCAGAGACTTAGTACTAGAAAGCTGTAATTTGGCATGAATATGCATATTAGTCACGCCAACTAGGTACACATAACGTAGGGGTTTATTTTTTTTTCTCGTCTACCCTATAGTGTGGGTTGTCGTTGGTCGTCTTTCAAAAATATAATGGGTTTGTGAAACCTGTTTTTCGATTAAGTAATCCGTTTATGAAATATTAAGCTTTAAAGCGCTAACTTTTGGTAGACTCGTGTCCCAACACAGCCAAAACTACAAATACTAAAAATCTTAAATGAAAGAGCATATAACGAATTTTAAAGGAAAACTATGACGACCAAGTAGACATCATTGGTTCTTGAGATACAGGCGATTAAAATGTTTATACCTACTAAAATCATCTAAGACGGCATGACTTGAAATAGAAAATTAGTTATTACTTATTGATGTTTATGTTTGTAGTACTTAACGGCTTCGGAACCCTACACTGAGCATGGTCCGACATGCAAGAGCCCGGTTTTTCAATTACTTGTGACTGACTATTGAAACATGACTTTTAAAATGGTATACTTTATCATAGAACCATGGCGTAATAACAGCGTCAGGGCACGATAAATAAATTGATACACACTAAATAATTTGCTTTCTGCGACTGAATTTCAGAGCGGCTCCGTAGTACCTAGTCACTTTCACTACTTTGCCACATCCGAACTGTCGCAGTATTGTGACGTTAGTGCGGTAAAGTACTAAAAAGATCATCTACTTTTGCTGTTGACTGTACTAGTGTATGTATGTATGTAAACTCTTTATTGCACAAAGTAAAAATAACAATAACAAGAAACTTCGTACATAAACTTAAGACGACGACGACGACGTAGTGTGACGGTATTTCAATTATGGGTAGGTAACTATAAATTTATCCAAACTCCTTTCAACAAACCTTTTATTTTAAAAGCTATATTCGTTGGTATTAATGATTGCCGTCTAAAGAAAACATCCACTTTAAACTGCTAAAGTTCTCTCAACGTCCAGTGGTCAACGGGGCATTCTCAAAATATTTATAATGACTCAAAGCCAATTTCTCACTCATGTTGGGTATTGAAATTTCCTCACCTTGTTTACTTACTTTTTTCATGGTGTCATAACCAGTACTTAATTACATCGATAATCTTTTTTATCGATATAAAATCCCTAGAACTTGCCGCGCGTTATCCCAGGGCTGGGATTCTACACGGTAATAACGATATCGTCTTTAACGTGTTTCCGTACCTATTGTCAACGTTTTGATAACTCTTATGTCATTTACAATAATGGCGGCCGGATCATAAACGATTCTAAAACACGTCCAACGCGATATCGTAATAACGCAGTAGAATAGAGGCCCAGGTATGCTAATCGTCATGCTGTAATGTCATTCTCTGTATTACCTTACTATAAACAATGTTAATGTGTCTGTAATTTGTTACTAAGTCTCATGAATAAATAAATAAACGTTCTTTGTGCGTTACTTGCGTTAGTACTTAATCCACTAAACGTACCTCTTTTTATTTTAACCTTATTTTTTCGTTTTTTATCTGTTTTAAGAGCTTCAACCCTGCGGAAGGGCAAGTCAAGTGCTCACTAGCGCCAGGTGGCAACGGCAAGGCGGGCCAAAATGCAAACAGCGAAAACTATTACAAACATAAAAAAATCTGTAAAAGCTTCGATCAAAAGGCGCCATAAGAATGTCTAAAGTCTTCTTATGTCCACTGACTTCTTTTATTCAGTAAACACTTTTATAACCTCAAAATGTATAGTTTTTGGCTTAAACGGCCGTTTTAAAAGCAACTAGACACCAAATCATGCAGAATATTTTCCTGATTTTACAGCATGGATGGTTTTTTATGACAAATTGTAATTTTAGGCGAAAAGGTAACATTTTGAGGTTATAAAAATGTTTACTAAATAAGACAAATGACAAGTCAAATGGCATGGAGTGTAGTTCCACCCTGATCAAGGGTTAAGGCTGAAGCTGTTTATTAAATACCTGCTTTTTTGGAATATTATGTAAGATATTTTAAATAACAGATACCATATCGTCACTACTTTGAAAAAACCTCGTATCTCATATTTCGCATTGTACGATTTTAAACTTATTTCTCTTCATGTTTAAGTTTAAAATCATACAAAACGACATATGAGATACGAGGTTTTTTAAAAATAGTGACGATATACTACAAATACCACATCACTTTTAGAATTATAGTGACCTAATTCAAACATTTTCAGGTTTCGATTTCGAGTCATAAATTTAGTGCTATAGAGACCTAAGTCGCAATTCAAAACGCGTGGATTAGGTCACTATAATTCTAAAGATGCGATATTACCTTGAACTGTAGAACTTTACTAAAAGCAGTGCTAGTTATTGACATACGTTAGGGTACTACGGTAGAAAGTTCATGTGATATTGATTTAGCGAGCACTCTCGAGTTGATAACTCCTGTTTGGCTAGCTTCGAAGCGATGCGGTTATAAGTCCTTGCAAGTTAAGTTAATGCCAAGTTAGGTTTAACAGTTTAAATCTCTTAGGGCCTGTTTTACAATCAACAAATTAATGCATCTATCAAATAAAGATATCCCTCTCTTTGTCTATTTTCAAGTGTAAGAAAGGCTCAATGTTTTTGACAGATATGTTTTACTTGACCATTGTGAAACAGGCGGTTAGTTAACAGCTTAGCGCTGTTCTAGTTTGAAAGTTAGCTAATAAATTTACATGATGTTAGGTAACTATTAAGTAAGATTTTGAAATAATTAGCTACATATATTATTTTTCTCTCACTGCACTGGAAATATGTTTTTTTTTGTTCTGGTTTGGGGTCAGAAAAAATCACTTTTATGACAGCCCATTTTATACAAAATAAAATTATTCTTAGTCTATTACTAATTACGTAATTGATTATTTTAATGTTTTATTTCTTTGCAGTTGTTGAGAAAACCACTATGTCTGCCTCAGCTGAAAGTGCAATTTATGGACTTGTAGGTATATTATATGACTCGTTCATAAATCGCGTACTTTCTACTCTCGACAATAATCTTCTTAAGTATTCTTACACAAAGGCGAAGTGTTTTTCAAGAAGCACAACGATGTGTCATAAAAATTTGAGCTTTGCATGTGCAAGTTTCCCTACCAACTTAGTGAGAAAATCCACTGCGTGTTACTTGTGAGATCAGGGATCAAGTTGTACTGACATGTTGTACAGTTGAAACAGTTAAAACATTACTTAGCACAATTGTACGTACGGTTGAACTCATAAGCAGCTAAAAATGCAAGTACCATGGGCCCATTTCATAAAAGCTTGTAACTTGTAATACAAGTGGAAGTCTCTTTTAAATAAGTAGGGGAGACCGAGGAGAGTTGTAACAGTGTTGAGTTGTGACATAGCTAATTTCTCTCAACCTATGACAGTGTACCGAGCTGAAAACTTCGCAAATTCGTCGCTCTTTCGACACTCTACAGTTTGCGTGAAGTTGTCAGCTTGCTAATTGTCATAGGTGCAGAGGTATCGGTTTTATCACAACTCACCTCGGTGTCCCCTACTGATGAAAAGATAAGTACTTCACTTGTATTGACCCCATGTCGCAGCTACTGATATACTTACTAAATTCAAACTCTCAATTTAACCTCGAAACAACCACCATACTACAAACAGGGAGATTTTTCCGAATAGGAATTAGAATCTACCATCAAGTTAATAAAACTTGCCAATTTCAATCTTGAAACAAACAAAAATGAACTTTGTGCTCATTAAATTATAGTTTAAATTAAAATCTCTCAATAGGGAACATGCATTTTTTTCTTACACTCTCTGGAAAGTGCAATACAATACAATACAAATACTCTTTATTGAACACCAAAAATAAAAAATAAAAACAGAACATGGAACAGTACATTTAAATCATAGGTATACAACAGGCGGTCTTACCGCTAAATAGCGATCTCTTCCAGACAACCTTGAAAGTGCTATGAAAAGGAGGAATAACTGTATACGCGAAATAAATGTCGTGTAATTTTTCATAAGATATGAAGCTTTAAAAAGTCATTGTTCAACCCCCTGCAAAAACACTATACAAAATCGACGACAGGAATGACGTCACAGCTGTTGTTCCATGTTTAAAATATATGGACCAATATAAAGAAATATGCATTTATTTCAGAAATGACTATGTTTAAGCCAATTATTGAATTAAAATATTACTTAAATAAAATGAGGATGACAAAAACCAATCTAAATATTAAAAGAAGTTTTAACATTTTAATAACTTTCGTTTCTATATTTTTTTAATAAACGGGCCAAAACTTAGTGTATTGCGTTTTATATGTTTATTTTTACATTTTCTCTTAAATCGTATCAATGAAACTTAATTCTAATTCTCATGCATGTTCTCTATTATGTATCTTCTATAGCACACGGGTCTTACGAGTTTAATACGTAATTGCGACATGGTACCAAAATACACTCATGAGTTCAACTGTACTTAATTGTGATCTAAATAAATGTACGTATTTTCCTCTTAACATATTACAAGCTGATAAGCTAAATTCTTAGACAAGCTATCACGTGAGAAAAATAATATACGGAGTAAATTATACGTAGCATTTGTAGGTGCTCATTAGTAAATAGGAAGTAAAATAAATAAACCTATGTACACAAATCAGCCTTGAATGCGGTCAGATGCGATAAGCGCGGGACTTGGCGCCGGATTCGAGCAATAACTCAACACTGTCTAACGTGTCGTCGAGGACAATGGAACTATAGGACATTAGCGCGGACATAAGGCTAGTAGGCTAGGATGGAGTTATAAAACACTGGATAACCATTTCAAACAACTAGATAAATAAATTATGAGTTGAAAGAAAAATAATTACTTTTTGTTGTTTCTTTTTGAGTAAACTAAAGGATTTTTTAGAAATATTTGTAACGCTTTACCTAAACAATTTTACATCATGCTTGCCTTAATCAGAAATTATGTTCCTGTGTTCACAATATTGCTTCCGTCTAAATAACAAATTGTGCTTATTTTTACGAAGTCACTTAATAAAGATGAATAAATGACAGTCTCTGAAACAATTAGGTACTTCCTACGTGTTAAATCTCCGGGAATAGCTAATCTAAATTGTAAATTTATTTCCCTAATGCTTTGCCTCTGATGTTAAAATCTACAGAACAATACCGTGCCTAAACCGCTTTTGTACGAATTACAAAAGTTTCTAACGCTTCACAGAAATAAATTTAGTTGATCTTTTGTCACACATGCTAAGCATGCGGCTTTATATTGAAATAAAATGATGTTTGTTGATTCTGCGTGTACCTTTAACTCTCCTTCCCGCCCGTATTAAAATTCACTGCGCATACACATTACGGGAGAGGCTTCGGTGCATGTAGATTACCCTATGTTTATTCAACCACACTACAACCCCGCAAAGGTAATGCGTACCATGTAACTAATATAAATTAACCTCTCCATTGACATGTTCTCACCTCTATTGTGGATGTTTAAAGTCTAGATTCGTTGAGATGGGGAGTCGAGGTAGGTTAAGTTAATTTGGTTACAAAGTACGGTGTCTCTTTGACAATGATTTTGGGCCGGGCTGGGACACCTTATAACTACAAAGTGTACCTCAATCGGCTCAGTAGGTTGTGAGGACCAACAATGGCGTACAGAATACAATTAGTGACCGAATACTTTGAAACATCGAAAGTTTTGAAGTCTAAAGGAATTTAATTAAACATTTAGACAGCCACACTACTTTGTAAAAGATTTTAGCAATACAGTTTAAAAAATCAACAATTTTTATACTATTAGACAGGTTCTTGAAATTGCTTTAACACTGAAAAACGCTCTCACAACTGCACTTTCTAAAAAAATTGACAAGAGGTAGAATCTTACCAGACACTTAAGGCTTTTAACTAAATAATAAAAAGGTACGTCCTAATTCACTTGTATACATGATACAAACATAAATTAAAAACGGCAGTCGCTATTAAAATAAAACAACAAAAACTCACTTGTATCAGCCTCCATTTTCAAAAATACGCACCAACCACTAACTACAACATAGCACTGCGCAAAAGTCTACGAAGTGTCCGAGAGCGGTTCGCGATCGTGCTAATGTGCGGACGACTGGCGTCTTGCGGCGCGCGCGCACACACTTCGCATACTAAAAGCGCGATGCTAACCGCGAGCGCACCCTCCGCGCGCCAAATCAAACAACGCCATCTACCGTGCAACCCCGTAAACAATTATGCAAGTCGCGTTCGGTGACATTTAAGGATATACCGTTGGAAACTGATAAGCTTCTGAGTGAGTTATGATATGAATATAAAATATTAATTGACCGATAGTTTACGATCGGCCTAGTGTTGACACTGTTTGACTGTATGCCGGATATTTTCTAGGCGCTTGAATGATATGGAACAATATAGGATGTTTAACTGAGTCTGTTTCTAGCAACTATCGAATCTAGAGAGCACTTATATTGTATTTGTCTTAAGATGTATTTGTGCACAAACAAACTCAAGACACAGTTTTAAGTGTTTTAACCTGAATAAGGCCTTGAAGTGTCACATTATACATCTTTTTTAATTATGAATTGTGCGGCTAATTAGATGCATTACAATTTTATTGGTGCACATTTTTAATTTTATGATAATGATTGCTTCTATTGTTTGAGATAATAGCTGAGCAAAGTTCAAAGATTGAGCATCAAAGCGCCGACGGAGTTTCGGGTATTCTTAAGTTTATCAGTAAAATTACGGCCGTCCAATAGAAAACCGCTGTATTGGAGTATGTAGTCTATACCGCATACGGTGTTTGTGCTTTGAACGCAGCATGAGACCGAAGGGGGCGCATAAGGGAGCAACGTCCTTTGATATCTGCCCAACGTCTCATCTGACATGTTTATGTGCATCCATCATCTTTATCATGAACATATAACTATTACCTAATAATAGATCTTAGTACGTTTCCTTTATTGTTGATCTTATCTGTACTATAAAAATATTTATTGGGCCGATAACGTTATGCACTCTCGATATAAAGGACCAGAAACAATATTTGGTTTTTGATTGTACTTTCAAAGACCTTTTGATATTATTTGACACGTTTAGACTACTCAAAGATAAGGTATTTATCAAAATAAACAATAATGATCGGTTGTTGGTGAATTTTCACTCTGAAACGGTGGGCCTCAGACGATAAATTTGCGTAATAGTAGGAGTAGTAAGTCTAAAAGATGTTTATGTTCTGGAATATTATTAGTGAACTGCTAATAGTGTAAAAGTTACTAGGGCAGAATGGAGGCATACCCTACCTACGAGTACTAAATTTGGGTAAAACCATTGGAATACCTAAAAGCACAGAATCATTTAGTATTGTTGAAGAAAAAAAAGCACTTGAAGGTAAATTGGAAATGATTTATCTTCGTGTTATTCTTGCTAGACTAAGTGGACTTACCTTTAAACGGGAAGTTCTTGGGTCTTCGTCTCTTGACGACCTCATCATCCTTCTGCCCGATCCTCGGAGCCGGCATTTTTGGGACCTCACTGGGGACAGACGTGACCTCCCCTGCTCCCCCAATTCCTGAAGTTAGATACCCTCCTACTGAATGTCTTCGTCGACCCTGAAGAGGTATAGTATAGAACACCTCTTCGCGTTCCTGTGGACCTTCTGGTGTCACCACTGTTGTGCTGATTTTTCCTTTTCTGTGAAAGGATACTTGTAAATTTGCATTGTTTCTTTAACCTTATAAGAAATATAAATGTTTTTGTGCTGGCGGAAAAAATGAGAGCAAAAAGGGACCTTATCCTAATGTTTATCTTTATCTTTAGCAACGCGATTCTGTTTGCGAAGTTCAAAATCGCATCCATCCGTGAAGACTTCGTTTATCGCCTCGAGGATTATCACGTGTTTATATTAAAAGTGACAAATAAACGTATAAATTTATCAAGGTTTCATTTAAATTAACACGTTTTGTTTATTGTTTTGTTTGGTTACTTATTTACGTGTTACATTTTCAATTAGCTTACAATTTATAAATCAATTTAAACAAGTTCTCGCTTTCGGAATATGCATAAATTTGAATGCATGTGCAAAAAACATGCAAACAAATATGTAAGTGATTTAATTATCACATCAGCTTTTTTGTTAATGGTCGGAAGGTGGCAGCAGGATCTCTGCGCACTTTAAAACAGAAGCTTGTCTCTAACAACATATTTTCGCTATACATATCCACGTCCATATCACCCTCGACTCTAAAGATAGTATAGGATAAAATCATAAACAATAATCTTACTTTATTCTCGGCGCAGTAGAACTGTGCCTCATGTCACTTGGTGCGCAGTCCCCTGGTCTGGGCTGCCCTCGAAGAAATGCTTCCGCCTGTTCCGGCTCCCTAGCGGACAGAGACCGGAGTAAAGCCCTAAACTCCCTCCTCCTTGGACTCTCGGGTTCCCTTTTTCTTGGGGAACCAAGGGACCTGGCATCAGCCCAGACGCGCCCGGGTGCAGAACGGGAGCATGGCTCGGCCTGGGTTTCCACACTGTCCAGGACATCCGCGTTGGGGAACGCGAAATATGATGGGTTATCTGGGGAAAGAACAGGATGTTAATATGGTTCGGGAATGAGCCAGCATATTCTGAGCTCCTATTTCAAACAGTTGTCATAATTACTCAGGTCGCAATAAAATGGTTTTCGATAGATTTGACTTGTCTTTACCAACAATCATCGATGCGGCGTCGTTCCTTGCCTGGCACTATGCGACTGCGCCTCGGGGGAATTATCCAATAACGGCAATGAAATAACGGATCACGGTCTCGAGCTGACCCGATACGGGGTCGATTTCGTATGCAAATTGAAGGGTTTGGCGTTAAATGTGCTACGTCCAGTGCGGGTGGAGTCCTACTTTCCTGAGCAGGAAAAGCAAATTGAAAGTAATCGTTACCTAACGTAGACTATGGGCCCATATATCTAGACAATACACTATTAGGTTTATCGCTATTCTCTGGAAAAATATTGAAATGAGCAGTTTTTCGGGATATACATTGTGTAAATTTCATACGGGCATATATTTTAACAACAGTTAATGTGCATACTAATTAACATAAAACTAGTGTAATAGCAACATTAGTTAAGTTTATTATTTTCTTACTAATTAATTCAGCAAGCAATGTATCACACATTGCGCCAATTAAATTAAAGCATCTACGTAATAGTCATGTCATGACTCATGAATTATGGTTCGCCATTTCTTTACTTCTCCAATAAAAGTCAAAAATAAAGATCATCAGTGCAGGTTCACTCGCCTGAGATAGGTATATGAAATAGGTACTTATTTTCCACATTTAGTCCTTGCACTTGGATACAGGCAATACATTGACGCCCGATGGACGCTCGCACACTTCGTAAATTGCTACTAAGACAAATTTTAAAAAAAATGCTCTTGAACAATAAAAGTTACCAGATAAATATATTTCTCATATGATTTGTATGATCGTTAACTACGACTGGATAAAATACAGTTCGGTGACGTAGAACTGTATTGACGATACAAACAAAGTAAGAAACTCACTTCTTATATTTAAAATAAATACCTGAATGCTAAAAATAATGAATAAAACAAATTTTTTATGCCTTTATGACGCAGTCCTAGACGTTTTCATTTTCAGTTCAAATTTATTGCATTTTCCCAGAACATGAACTATTTATCCAGGCAAAGTCAGGCGGGGGCAGTAATAGACGAGCTGTATGCACTTGGTGAGCCAGGAATATAACGTCGCCTATACCTATAGTAGTAGTTAACCCTATTTATTTAAGAGACCGTATACGATTTTAATGTGCAACATGAAAGATAATTTCGATTTTCAACGAATGTATGAGCTACTTTTTTGTGAATTTTGGTTTGGAATATCGCATATTCACGAATCGTTTTGACGTCTAAAAGGTATGAAATAATTACATTTTGCAAAAAATGATTTTGATTCCGGCTACTTAAAACTCTCGTTCATAAAATTAAAACAACAGTCATAAAAACAACAACAAAAGAATAAGAAATAGCAATGTATAATATTGAAAACAACCTAAATCTCGCATTAAAATACTCGACAAAAATAAAAAAGTAGCTCATTCATTCGTAACTCATTTATTCGATCATAACTGAAATGACATTTCATGGTGTGCATTAAATTTATAGAAAAGCAGTATTTTAACTGTAAAATCACATAAAGAAGGAAAACCGGCAAACTTTCGTGTACGGCCTCTAAAATACTTTTCCAAACTATAAATAGAGGTACTAGAGGAAGACCGCGACTTAGTACGAGTTTTTTTTTTTTTCCGCTACTCCCCCTATTGGTCTCTAGACTCAGCTGATTGGGCTGAACGGTATATGTCAGTCAGTCAGTCGGTCACTCAGTCAGTTTCTTATTTCAGATTACAAGGAAAATTTACTAGTATTAATCAACTACCACTAAGCTTGGTGAGCAAAATAAAGACCATTACGCGGCTTAGCGTAAGTATCCTTTACGTGCGAAGGAGCTATTCCAGGGTATTAATAGACACAAAGGCTCGAGGAGGTGCAGCGAAGCAGTACCCCCCTACAGGGTGGCTGGGAGATACCCCGAGTATCCTTACAGATTCAGCGGCATGACCCGAGAACAGGTCAATTTTGGATGGGAAATTGGGAGCGGGGCGTTGAATGAGTCTAATAGAGTTAATCCCCGTTTATCGGCTCACGAGGGCTTTATTCTGCTTAATTTGGCTTAACCTATCTGGGTCATACCCGCTCTTAAAAACTTGTGTGTATATAAGTTATATCTTTATATGATGGGGTCTAAAGCAGTCCTGCCGCCGTTTATTCGGAAGTGGGCTAAGTCAGAAAAGTAGTTCTTAAAAGCGTTCAATTTCGGTGTGTCCACAGGAAAGACGATAACTTAAATCAAGTATTGTTGACGTCATGGTAGGTCTTACTCAATTAACAGTAAGAGCTATCAAAACGTTAACAATATGATTAAGTACGTAAAAGACTGTACAGATGCGCGTGGAGATAACCTGATGCGCTTGTTTAGTCCACAAGAAAAAAAAAAACGAACAAATTGTCGTCCCGTGTGATATTTATTTCACTAATAAGGCCATGGAAGTGTGTATATATAACTTAACATTGACACCTTAAAAGGAGTGAAAACTGTTAGAATTAAAAATATACAAGTAAGTACCTTCGTAAAATATAAAAGCGAAATGGGCATAACCGAAGTACTTTGAAATCTTAGAATAAAGTGTTAATATTTAAAAAAAACTATTAAGTTGCAGTGTTGCCAAAAAAACCTGATGAAAGGACGTAGCTTCAACCACGGAAAGGAAATTAAGGCTCGGAAATTAACTGTAGCCTTTTACAACAAAATTTTCTAGCTCACTTAACCGCTCGAAGTCCACTTCACTCCAAACTATCTCCCGGCCGGATAATTTTACTTAAAACCCCGGTTTAATGGCGTTTTTTAGCCCGCATCTGTATTATATTCCGGCCGAGGGCGGAGTCCCTGGGAACATGTGGCGCGCAACCGGGACGAACAATGCCACTTCCACGTACGACACAGATTGAGAATAAATGATGGAACATTAACATCCAATAGTATTTAAGTTGTGACAGTAATTTTATTGATGGGGATTTTGTTGAATGATAAATATAATCAGTTAGTGCTAATGTTATTAATGCGAAAGGAATTTGTTTGATTGTTGTGCTTTCACAGTTAAACCGCTTAAAAGATATTAGTAAAATTTCAAGATAGCTTGAAACCCTAAGATATAAATTTATTTGCAAGGTCGCGTGAGGTTATTCCGACTGAGGATTAAATGCGTATTTTTTTCTAGGGAATGCAAATGTAATAAAACTATTTTTGTACCCTTTTGTAGTAGTTTAAGTACCTAATTTACTATAAAAGAAAGCAAGACTAGTTTAAGAATGTGTTATTCCTTTAAAATCTTTAAATGACGCATTACACAGACGCTGTCGGAATAGGCGCACGACCTTACATTACATTAAGGGTACTTTTTATCCCGGAAAATAGGACAGTTCCTGAGTGAATAGCGATAAACTAACTATTAACATGTAATCAAATCATGTAGCAATGCGTTGAGCGTGATGGATCTCATTTTTTTTAATGGTTTGCATTTTGAATTGTGTTAATGTTAGTTTTAAGCTGTATTATTTTTATGTAATGTTTTGTTCTTTTTTTATCTTTAGTCTTCTACCTCATAGTGGTTATATACCTTATGGTTCAGCTGAAAATAAGCGCGCCGGCTCCCTGCTTATAGCATCACGCTAGTACAGTTGGCCTTACAATTAGCTGCTCACATTAGCACTTTGTCACTTTAACGTCAAGTTTGAACTGCTGTATTGATCTGTCAAAGGTCTTAAAGCAACAGGGAACAAAAGTATGCAGCTACTTATACGTCCGCCTGTCCATCGTTTTGGCTGTTTCATGTTTTTAAGAGAGCGGTCTATTTTAGTCATCTAGTTATTTATTTTGTTATTTTATAGTCTCAAGTTTAAGTTTTAGTTGAGAGAGCTGTATAAATATTTTTTTATTTTTCGCTATGGTAACAGCTTGCTGTTAATAAATACCAACTCATAAAGGAATAAGATAAGTTGATAATTATAATAGTAATAATCGTGGTAGTAATTTTTAGTATACTTGAAGTCGAGGTACGCAGTTAAAATGAGTTGGAGAGAAAACGGGTGCATTAGTGTTTTTTAATACCCAAATAAAGACTTTTGAAACCAATAAAATACCGGCAATAAACATCATTAAAATCATAATAACAATAAAATCGTAAACATATTATCTCCGATCAGGCATTAGGTATGATCTTTAATTAAACCATTTAACAAACCAGCATGCTGTAAGAAATAAACATAAACGAGCCCGGCGCGTCTAATGAATTAATCATTATTCTAAGAAGCCATGAAAGGAATCTCTAAATACTCGTACGTTATAAACATAATTTGTTTAAGATGTTCGCGTTATGACTAATTTTGCCGTTCCCGGTATTTTGTGAGTACCTCCTGACTACAACATAATTACACTTATCTTTATTAGCGGCAAAACTTAAACCAACGTTTATTTATTCACGAAACAAAACAGAAAACATGAACCATTTAAAACTTCCAAACTTCACAAATTCTTGTACAAAAGCGCGCGGAAATTAGAAAAGTTTCGTAAATAATCTCCGACACGAAATCGGAAATTATAAATTAAAATTTTCACTTACTGGTAGCGCGGAGACAGTAGTCGAATTGGGGTCCCATGGTTTACGCTTCGAGCGTTCGGTGCCCGGAACTAGGAAGTGTATGTAAGTTGAGCACGCTATGCGTGTCACTGGGGCCGAAAGTGACACTACGCACGACACATCTCGCCGAACGCTTGGCGGGTTCTGCCGTGTAGCTACAGTCTGGACCGGCGCGGGCGCAGGTGGCGCGTGCGCACACGTGCGGGCTTTCGTAAGCAACTTTTTGAGCTTTCTTAGCACGAGCGGAAGTCTCGTATACGCTGGAAGTTAGGGCGTTGGGTTCCCTACTTTGATTTTAAAGAACCGTGTATAGATCTCGGGTTCAGTTTATAATATTATGGAAATCAAACTTCTATATAAAAATCATGATTTTTATTGATGTAATACTAATTATTAAAATTTATACGGTTATGTATTTTCGTGAATAATTCATAGGGTGGTTCACCTCTCTTCGCAAATCGTTAAGGAAAAGTAGTGGGCCTAAAGCAATACCTTGAGGAACTCCGTACTAAACAAGTTGTGCAATGCATTCTTATTTCATGCTTTTATGATTGATTATGTGGGATAACGCTAACAATTTCTTGGCGATTGATTCTTTTGTCACCAAAAACTTAACAAGTCGAGTTAAATTTTGAATTATTTTATGCAACACCAGAACAATACGTCTTATAAGCTAATACGGGTCTTGTAAACAAAATACCTGCCGGGTGCTCTTATTAGGCTATCGAAAAACAACTAGAGGAAATTGCAGGACCAGACAGATAGACAGAGAGAAGATAGGAGGCCTAAACACCCTGCGGTGGATTTATGGGGCCTGACGGATCAGTAGATGGGATAGAGACAAATTACAATGAAATTCGGCACATATGAGTAAATCCTGCATGAATTGTTCCTAGAAATAATGTTCTACGAGAAATCTCCAAGTACCACCAATATAATAGACTGCTAGGCGCCTGGGCAAGCAGCCAAGATAAATGAATTCAAAACTTCATAATATACTCGCTGAAATAAGATTAATATGAAAACAGTTCGATATAAGGCTGACATCATTTTATTGGGAAAATACTTAATGCAGTTTTTGAGTGTAGTAGTAAAGTTTACACAGTAAGTGGCGCACTCACATCACGGTGCTTGTATGAAATGAGTGTCGTTGCGATGGATGTGCCATTGTCATATATATATACATGTGTGTAATCACACATACTTAAAAAAGAAAAGGCGGAATTGATTCTAGCCCTACAGTTCCTTCTTAATTAGGTAGAGCTGTTAGTAAATAACAAAACCAAATCGTATGTTGTGCAGCAAGCCTTGTAACCTCTGATAAGATACTTAACTGAAAAAGCAAGATAATACATATTATTTATCCTAAAAAATACGTTGGCATTTAAATATCCACTATATTTTCTGTAAGAAGAGCTGGATCAATAAAAACCAGTGATTCAAATCGGGTCAGTGCGTCTTTCGATTCAGGACCGATGACACGGTACGCTTGGCTTGTTCAAATTCTGTGAATGTTTTATGTAATCCTTGTAGTAAAAATATTTTTGTAGAAAACTGGAGGTTGTCTCCGTACCTACCTAGTTTTTCTTTCGATATGCATAACGTGTAATTAAAAAATCTACAACGTATTTGTAAAACATAATTCACGTTGATACGCTCAGCTGTTATGAGTGTTTTAATTGTCTTTAAGTTAATCAGCTAGAAACAGAATAAGTCATATCGAATTTTTATTACTCCAAATACGCGTTGTAAGGCTATTAGTATTGTTTTTCCTAAAATGACGTTATAAATTACTACACTTTTAGTTTTATATCACAACTGAAACAGACACCAAATGAAATTATTTAAGGCGGTTGCTCTCAAACAAACGATGATACAAACTAAAATGGTGCATTAGATCTGATCAAAATTATGGATTACTCATAAGGACATACCATTAATCCTTAGGACAAGGGTCTTTATTCCACCTTGTTTTAGCCCATCTTGCTTTTACATCGTGTATAGCTCTTATGTATTGCTCTTACTGAAAACAATATGATGAGAAGTAGCATTGGCTACAATTAAGTGGAATATACGTTAAAGGCAATAGCGGCTCTGGTTACATACATACATCACACCACCATTCATCCCCAGAGTGGGGTAGGCAGAGCTACAGAATTACTAACAATTCTAAAAAAGCTTGTTGATAATACTCTAGTCGCATTTTGCATAATGAGGCATGATGTTTACTAGTGTTAGTGACAAAACCTATCGCCTTATTCCCTTACGGCCGAACCCTATATTCAAATCGCGGATAGAATTTGTCCATACAAAAAGTGTCAAATTTTAACGCGAAGTAAGGCTATCTGTCGCTGTCGGCCGTAAGTCGCCTCTGGTTAACACATCGAATTTGGTTCAGAGTTTCAGTGAAGGATCCCTAAGCCGTACGGTTCAGTTAGGGGAGCACGCCGGATTTGATCCAAGTGTTTATGCGCAGTGGCATGTGTGCATTTCGGTAGCACACGCTAGGCGTCAATGTTAGTAAATATAGCCTGAATGTTGACGCTGGCGTCTGCGTCTTTTCATTTCGATCGGGCAAAGTGGGGCAATTTTTGAAGCTCACCGGCGAAAAATTACTAATTTTAAAATCAATTTGTGCAGCGATTTACTTGAAAGGCGGTTTCATCTTTTGGATTTGATATGATAAAAGGCGTTATGACATCAAATCCAAAAGGTGAGCCCGCTCGTAGATTAAACCGGTGTACAAGTTGATTTTAAAGTTAGTCATTTTTTCGTCGGTGAGCTTTAAAAATTGCACTCCAGGCCAGGGGCTCTAACCAAGAAGCCAACGCTACTAACGTTTTCAGGGTTTCGTAGTCAAACTAGGAACCCTTATAGTTTCGCCATGTCCGTCCGTCCGTCCGCAGCCTAGCGCAAAGACTCTTAGTACTAAAAAGTTGTTATTTGGCATGAATATGCATCGCACGTCAACAAAGTGGTACAATAAAATGTAAAAAAATATTTTTTTAGGGAACCTCCCCTACGCATAACATGGGGATGTATTTTTTTTTCTCGTTTACTCCTATAGTGTGGGGTGTCGTTGGATAGGTCTTTCAAAACTATTATGGGTTTGTAGGAACAGTTTTTTTCTTAAGTAATCCGTTTAAAAAAAACCGCATTCAAACCGGTTCATCCATTTAAGAGCTACGGTGCCACAGACAGACACACACACACACACTTAACACGTCAAACTATAACACCCCTCTTTTTGCGTCAGGGGTTAAAACATAGTTTCCGAAAAAAACACGGTAAGCGACTTCTAAGCGAACGAAGTCGCGGGAAAAAGCTAGTGAGTTCAAGTACCTTTAGTAGCCGAGCGGTGCTAATATACACACATTTTTTCCAGAACATTTGGTTTATAGAGGCCATTAGTCAAAAGTTCACGTTTCACTGCCATTTCTTATTTTAGCCGAACTTGATGTCCTTTTAGACTCAAGTTCGAAGGGTTAAACTCCTCATCAGTTACGCTGCTTTTCTGAAATAAAAGGACTCATCTGCAATTTAAAAAATATAGCAAATTATGCTTTTTATGGATATCAATAAGGTTGCACATGCAATGATCTTTATTTACGTTACAGCATCTTTACTTAGTTTGCTACGCCAAAGCCTAAAGTCAACCGTGCGTGACAAAGTGTGTTATTTCATGGAATAACACTGTCTCAACTTCACGCTACATTTTAACTAATACCTTATAGTTGCACGTACCATACACCATCTATAATATTATTTAAAACGTTGGGCATAGATGTGATACGTCTTAGTACAAACTTTACACGATTAACTGAACATAGCTTTAAGACTTTGTTGTCTATGTTTTATCTATTTCTCGCATTCGGTCTCTTCCTACCACCACCATGTAGCAAACATATAATTTATATCATCCGAAATTCACGACAAAACGTACGCATAATTTTCGGAATTACCTACTGTAACTGACATTCAATTATACACCAACGGTGGTCGTAGGATCTTGTCCAGGGTCCGTCCGGATTGCTACCACCATCTTAACCTTTACCCTACCGTCAAACAGCTGCAGTGATTGTAATTTGTGTTCTGGAATGGGGATAGGGTAACTGGTGAAATTTCTAGTATATTTATAGACATTCCATCTTAGACAATAGGGTTGGGGTATGCAGTCTTATCTTTTAAAGTAACAGAAACTATATAAACAAACAATAATGTAGGTAACGCCACTAAAATAGACTTGGAAACTAAAATGAATAAACAGGCAATACCAAATAATTCTCAAAACCATTTTATAGACAGCTTCTAAGAAGAGATCATAAATTCATATTTATTCAAACAAGACTCTGGCGTAAAAATATCTACTCTATAATAAATCCGTACCATTATCCACATTAGACTAAAGGGCTTAACTAAAACTGAACGGTTAAATCAAATCAGACTTTCTTTCGTTATTCATAAAATCGCATTTAATATAGCAGTTGTAAAAAAAGTAAACCGTTCGACTGAGAAAGGGAGAATAGGTAGGTTAATAATTAATAATTCATACAGCGTAAGTATTCCATTTTCGAAAACTGTTTCCGTGTACAGTCAAGTTCAAAAGTATGTATACACTTTAGTACCTTGTCACTTTAATCGCTTGGATAATTTCATATGGCAGTTTAAACATGTCGTTAAATAGACAAGGTACTAAAGTGTATACCAGCCAGTTGCTAAGCGAGCACCGTCGTCAAAATATATGCTCTTCTGCCCTTGAAATTAGAGTTGTGTATTGTTTTTGGTCGCCCAAAGTGTTGTTGTTTGTTAATATCTATGTAACGTGTGTCAACTTGTTATGTTAATCATTAAAATGTGTCTCCAACTGTGATATCTCTTAATTACCAAAAAACAGTCTAAAGATTTTTTGTAATCAAGTCACGCTGCACGAATTAAAATTGGTTGGTTCCGTGAAGCATTTTTTGCGTATAACATTATGTACTTACGTGGGATACTGATTCTTATGTAAGTGTTCAAAACAACAGAGGTTTTTTGTTCTATTTGATCGATTAAATTGGTATTTGGCGAGATTTGAACTCCAAAAGAGTCCCGTTTTAAGAGGATTGTAAAGAAACGCATAAATCGCGTAGCTGTCAAAAAGGTACATATCATAATTATATACTTACTCGTAGGTACAGTTCAAAACACATAATGGGTCATAAGTAACAATTAATGGTTGGTTTTATTTTTGAAACTGTAAAGTTTTCAGGATTGTTATAAAACAAACCTAACCTAATCTAATGGGTTCTATGTAATGACCGTTTAAAAAATCCTGAAATGTTTACGGTTACAGAAATAAATCCTTTACATATTGTGACCATTATGTATTATGACCAGATATCGGACAAATGGGTGTCATTACTCGCAATAATGTGGACATGACTCCATAGATTTTAATTAAACAAATTATATTACATTAATTGATTACTCACCCTAAAAATAATGTTGATCCTTTGCAAGGCATGAGGCAATAAATGATACAAATATTTGTTATTGTGTAAGTATATTTATTAAAGCAAATAAACAGGTACATTAATATTTGGTTATTTTATTCATTTTCACGGCTAAGATAAACTTATGAGGTGAAAGCTCCTTTCGCAATCCACGGATGTTAATGAAGCAAACTTGTGTACTTAAAATTAATATAATATCAATGGCCACTCTTGAATTATTTATTTATAACTATCCTGCAAAGGATCAAGATAAGAAATAAATAAGAAAAAATAATAGTTCAGGTAAGAAATAAATGAATATACTAAATGAATGTTTAATTAAAATTGGAGTCATGTCCACATTATTGCGAGTAATGACACCCATTTGTCCGATCTCTGATTATGACCCATTATGTATTTTGAACTTTATAATTCATAATTCATTTTATTCATTGCAGTTATGGGTTTTACAAGATCTTAATAACTAAGCATACAATACATCCCAGCATAAACCCTGTTAGGGTACAGCAACACAAAACTTATTCTACAATATAACCTAAATCTCACCATATTCTTACTCAGGTCATACATTATCTTTAAATCTAAAATACTCTTGAAGGCTGTAAAAGCAATTTAAAATTAGGAAATCCTTCAATTTATTACTAAAAAATTGAACCTTTTCTATGTTTTGTATTTCTACAGGTACCTACATTATTATAAATTTTTATTGCCATATGGTGTGTACCAGAGTTAATTATATGTAAGTTGGTGAAAGAGCTCATTAATTTGTTTCGTCTCCTAAGAGTGTGAGATCTAAAACAATTATCCCTGGTTTTTTTTTTTTTACAAACTCATATTTCAAACATGTACAATGAAGCCAGCGCGAGTATCCTAATGTTTATGAAAAAAGGCCTACAGCTTTCGCGCTCAGTAATATTTACAAGTATCCTTATGCATTTTTTTGTAGAATAAATATTTTTCCAACCTCTGTGCTATTTCCCCACAAGATGACACCATAGCTCAGCCATGAGTGAGCGAAGGCATAGTATGCACTAGTTGCCGTGTTCAAATTAGTACATCTCATAAGCAGGGGTCGGAAAAGGCAGTGCCTATTTGCCTAAACTTCGCGGGAGGACGTAACTAAGAGTGGTTACAACTACCAAAAATAATGATTTCTTTTTATTGAATGCGGGAAAATAATAATATCACAAGTTAAAAACATTTATTGTATACTTTCGTGCACTTTGTTATGGAGCGTCCCCATTATCAGCGGGGTCGCATAATGCAGGTAGTAAAGTACACGGCTAAAGGAGTAATGAGATAAAATATTATATATTACGAAATACTTTGTTAGATTAATTACATCAGAAATAAACCAGAAATGTCATTTGTTCATGTTAAATTGTATACTTACGATAAATGTTTTTAGCATGTAATATTGAGTTATAGTATCAATTTCCACATTTATGCATTATTAAAAAATCCCGCATTCCCTAAAAATAAATCGTTATTTTTGGTGGTTGTAACCACTCTTAGTTACGTTCTCCCGCGAAGTTTAGGCAAATAGGCACTGCCTATTCCGACCCCTGCTCATAAGCTCATAGAGGGCGTATGTGAATTTGGCCAGTTTTCCTGAGATACGATCCCGTCAAAAAGAAACCACAAAAAAGTAACGTTTTTCACTCCCTGATCATCATGATTTAGGGAGTGAAAAACGTTATCACCCGGAGAATCAATCAATCAATCGGACATGTGGATATGTCCGATTAGTATGATTGTTGAAGATGTTGTAGTTATTATAAAAAACAGGTTTGTATGCTTCCTTTTTTTCTTCCAATATTAGCATTAAAATTAATTAGCCGTTAAATGAATATTTAATAATTATGTTTTAGAAACAAACGTTAAAATTTAAATAGGTAAGTACCAAAATATGGCTAAGAAACAACATAAGCTTGTTGAATTACGGTCTTGTTCTTAAAGTAACCCTAAGCCGACAGTGGAAGTAAAAAAAATACGCCAGATGTCGGGTCGACTGTTTGGTTGCATCTGCTGTAAGACAACACGGCTCGGGGGGTTATGCTTTTACGAAATCGAGATCGACTTTGATTTTATCGTAAACTCGTGACGAATGTGAATGCGTGACGAGAGCGTTACGAAACATGTGATCGAGCGAGGCAAACGGAAGGTGAGAGGGAGATATAAGTTAGTGAAGATAGAAAGAGAGAGAGTTACGTTTCGTATATTACTGTAGGGGCAAGAGAGAGGGGTGTACGCGCACACATTTTCTTCCTCTCTTCCTCTCATGCCAGAGCATCAACATATATATATCAGTCATTAGTTCGTTTGCGAGTTTGTTAGGGTAACGCGAACGGTGATTTCTTGATTATTGAAGTAAAAAGTCTTTATGCACGCATGACTTGGGGAGTAAGGGTGAATGCGTGACGAGAGCATTACGAAAAGTGGACTCGTTTTAATCTTTGGTGCTTAAGTCGTTTGTATTTGAAGCCTAAAAGGGTATCGCGGTGCGGGCGGTATTAAAACCTTTGACGACACGGTGGCCTAGTTGGGAGTGTCCCTGCCTCCAAAGCCAGCGGTTCTGGGTTCAAATCTCGGTATTTGCAGATATTTGTATGATGAGCGCGAATATTTGTTCATGAGTCTTGGATGTTTTCTATGTATTTAAGTATATATTGCTCTATATGTGTATGTTTATCGTTGTCTAGTACCCATAGAACAAGCCTAGAGCTAAGTTTGGGACTAGGTCGATTTGTGTGACATTGTCCCCTGATTATTATTATACTTATTAGAAAAATTGTTAAATTCGATCAATTTTTCCGCTTCGATTTAGTTTATTTCATTTTAAAAACTCCTGCGAGTCTGAGCTCAAAATACAATACTGCCGTAATACCGACAAAGGCTAACCACAAAGTAGTAGTCGATTCGATACTCTATTTGTAATCATATTAAGTTCAAAATGCTTACACGATTAATATGTAGATAGCCGCCTTCTTTCGTATTACGGCGTTTCAGAGAAGTCGACGTCGAATCATGCCTGTAAAGAATAACAGCTGTACCTACCGCCGAGGGATGAACTAATTCATAAACAACATAAGGTTAGTCCAAACAACGAGACGAGATGAACTTTGTCCTTTCTAGATACGTTACGATTAGTAGGTAGGTAAGTATGGGTAAAAAACTTATGAGACCCATATAAAAAAATAAAAAATAAGTACAATGTCACACAAATTGACCTAGTCCCAAACTAAGCTCTAGGCTTGCACTATGGGTACTAGACAACGATAAACTTACTTATATACATACATAAAGTCACGCCTTTATTCCCAGAGTGGGGTAGGCAGAGCTACAGAATTACCAACAACTCTAAAAAACTTGTTGATAATTCTGTAACCACATTTTGCACAATCAGGCTAAGATGTTTACCAGTGTATTAGTGACAGGTTGCAAGCCCATCGCCTAACAGTACTACAAGCCCTTATTCCCTTAGTCGCCTCTTACGACATCCACGGGAAGACATGGAGTGGCACTTAATTCTAACCCGGCAAACACACGAAAAACTACTTATAGAGAAACTAGCAACCCGCCCTCGCTTCGCTCCGAATTAAAGTATTATACATATAAACCTTCCTCTTAAATCACTCTATCTATTAACAAAAACGCATCAAAATCCGTTGCGTAGTTTTAAAGATTTAAGCATACAATGGGACATAGGGACAGAGAAAGCGACTTTGTTTTATACTATGTAGTGATATATTAGCTACTTACGCACCATATGTGAAATGCTTTAATTGGTTTTGTGTTTCCTATTCATGTTTCATATTTTTTAATTGTAACTATTGGATTTCCTACAAATAAGTAAATATATTCTTAAATACATAGAAAACATCCAAGATTCAAGAGAAATAGGATAAAGTCGGTAGTGTTCCACAATGTGGATCTCAGTTAGTAACTAAAACGCCTATGTATCTGTTCTTTGGATACCTATATTAAACTTGATCAGATTTCATTGAGACTGTTAAACGTGAATACACGGTTAAAACAAACTCCTAGAGTTTTGTTTTTCAAACATGACACCTTTTTCGCATGGTTTAAATTGATTTTCCAAAATCCTATGATGTTTAGCGATGAGTTTTGATTCAATAATTGATTATTTGTAATTTATTAATCCTGTTAGGGGTTAGTGTGGGTTAGAATAGTGCCACTCCACGTCTTCCCGTGGATGTCGTAAGAGGCGACTCAGGGAATAAGGGCTTGTAGTATTGTTAGGCGATGGGCTTGCAACCTGTCACTAATACACTAGTAAACTTCTTGGTCTGACTGTGCAAAATGTGGTTACAGAATTATCAACAAGTCTTTTTAGAGTTATTGGTATTTCTATAGCTCTGCCTACCCGACTCTGGGAATGAAGGCGTGATGTTATGTATGTGTATGTATGTATATCCTGTTAAACCCAGCTCTACTCGTATTACGTTGTAATCATGAAAGACAGTATTTTTTTAATTGTCTGATGTATGACGCATTACACAATGAACATAATACTCGTACATATACCTACCTACTCGTACCTAGGTACTTGAAACTTCCCTTTGCATTCCAACAAAAAACTTATTTAAAAGAAGGAACGAATGAAAAACATTTAATTTTATTCGTGACAAACAACAAAAAAAACAGAGAAATACGCACAAGAAGAATGTATCTAATCACGAACTGGTCCCAACGAAGCATTATGCTGGCATTTGTCAACGCTGGTGTCAATGAGAAAAATAAAATATAAATTAAATTATTTCTTACTTACATTAAGGACAAACAACTCTGACCTAATTGGTAAGTAAATATTTTATTTGAAATACTACATCATGCACAAATGCCTGCGGCTTAGGGGAATGCACGCGGATTTATTTTCGCTCGTGAACTCTCATTGCAATTAAAATTAAAACGATGCATTACTCATCCCAGTCTGCAAACACTCGTTATTTCGAGAAACATAACAAACATACAGACACCTATATGTGTTGGCCTGAGGCAGTTCTCGCTTCACAAAATATTGTGAGTTTGTGAATTAAGATCACTATATTTTGTGAAGAAAAGGGTTGTAAAATTCAGAATTCAATTCAACTCAATATTTGTTTTAGCATCGAGCAACTGCACGTATTCTTAAGTCTATGTATTTTTCTTTTAGATTTTTACTTCAGTGGTTTCGGACAAGGTGTATTTATTTGCGTTTTACGTTAATTGCCCAAATATCTCACAAACACTTAATATTAAAAATCTAAGAAAAAGTATTGTTATATTATTATCTTATTTAACTTAAGAGCTTTCAAATGAAATATCACATTATAGGTTATGAAGTTATGATTTTCAGTTACTCGTTTTTGTTTATTGCTAATGTAAATAATCTCAAATTTCATGTTTTCATGATAAGTTTTAGTTTGGACCAATAAATTCTAAAAATATACCAAACTGAAAGCTTTTGGTTTGGCCGCTTCAGAGAAACGGCTATTGACAAACAGATGGACAGGCGGACAACATCATCTTATAATATTATTATGTGTTCCGTTTTTCAGTATTTAGTCCGGAGCCTTAAAATGGTAAAATGGCTGATTTAAAAGTAGATAGAAGGGTCATACAGACTCTTAAAAACAAAAGTTGTCTCTCCTGTGGTCAATAGTTAAGAGCTTGTGTGCATATAAGTTATGTTTTTATATGTATTGTGTATGGAGGCCGAAAATGAAACACCAACATAGATTTAAACTGAATTATAAGGCGCTCGCGTCCGCGTGTCATAGAACAAAATGGAACTGGCGTGACTAGTATTTTTGAGGTTATGGTTGGGAAGAATTCGTCCGCGAGCGCCCTCTAAAGATTTATTTACGGCATAATAAGGCAAGGTAAGTAACAGATGGCGTTGCTATGCACTTCATGACTTAAAACTAACATTACAAAGTATACACACAAATGTATAGGAACTCTGTTATTTTGCAGATGTGTAGGTTTCCTCTCAATGTTTTCCGTCAACAAAGATGATGCCGTGATTTACATACTAAACAAAATAAAATATGAAAACATAAAAATAAAAATGTATAAAATGGGTCGTATCGTCTACAATCCCGCCCCCTAGTGCTGAGACAGCACTACTAACTATCAACAGGGGACAGTAAGGCGACGCGTGTGACAGGCCGACGCAGCGGTCCCAAGCGCGTGCGCACGTCTACGACTCGCACGCGGCCGTCGCGGCCAGTGTGTGCTGCGCTCACCACCCCGTGCCGCCAGGAACCGCGCTCTAAATTGGGATCGGCAAGTACGACATAGTCCCCCACTTTTAAAGACCTAGCCTCTTTGGTCCATTTTTGCCTAGGTAAAAGTGTCGGCAAATATTCCTTTGTCCATCGAACCCAGAACATGTCAGCAAGCCGCTGGGCTATGCGCCACCGTTTTCTAAGACAAAGGTCGACGTCTGCGTACTTACCAAAGGAAGCTCCAGTCGACGAACAACCAATTAAAAAATGGTTTGGAGTCAAAGCCTCTGGGTAACTAGGGTCCGTTGAAACGTGCGTTATGGGACGGCTATTAATTAATGCTTCCACTTCGGCAAGAAGCGTGGATAATGTTTCCGGGTGCGGGGCGCGTTCTTTTAAAACGATTTTTAAAGCTGTTTTGACTGAGCGAATCATCCTTTCCCAAGCGCCTCCCATCTCCGGGGCCCCGGGCGGAATAAAATGCCACTCAATCCCCCTCACTGACCCGTCATCACGTAATTTATTTAAATTTAAGTCCTCTAAGCTCTTTTTCAGTTCAGTGTCTGCTCCCCGTAGGTTAGTGCCATTATCAGAGTAAATGACACTAGGTGTTCCTCGACGGGCTGACATGCGTCTAAGCGCCATTATTGCTGAATCTGTACTAAGTGTTTCCGTCAACTCAATATGGATTGCACGGACAGTAAGACACGTAAACAGCATGCCATATCTCTTTTGTCTGCCACGACCGATTGTTGTTTCCATTGGGCCAAAGAAGTCGACTCCACAACAAGAAAATGGACGTCGATTATGCTGCAAACGTGCCGAAGGAAGATCGCCCATGCGCTGCGGCTGGGGCGCCGCGCGGCGATAGCGACAGAACAGGCAGCGCGCTGCGACGCCGCGCACGGTCGGGCGCAGTTTGACAATCCAGTAAAGCTGCCTCAGCTCGTTAACAACATGCTCATTAGCTACGTGCATGGCACGTCTATGGTAGTGCTCGACTAAAAGGCGTGTGGTTTTATGTTTGCCATCTAGTATGGCAGGTCGTGTCGCAGTCACGTTAACTCCTACGACTTTATCTACGCGACCACCTACACGAAGGATTAAGTCACTATCAAGATACGGTGTTAGCTTTATAAGACGACTGTTCGACGGTAACGGTTCTCCGTGAGCTAAACACGATATTTCCGTGGCGAACGTATCATTTTGACATTTTTTAATAATGTGTTTTTCAGCAATCGCCATTAATTCTTTATCTAAATAAACTGTTTCAGGATCTGATTTATTCACTCTCTGATTACGGAGTTCTTGACATTTTTTTATGAAATAAACAACTCTTGCAGCGGTCCGTAGAAGTCTGATCCACGAGGAAAAACGTTCTTCATCAGGCACAGGTAAGTAGTTATTTTCTGTGGTAACTAAATTAACATTTCTTTCTTCACAGGTTGCCTCATCGATCACCTTTGAGTTCTTCAGGTCCTTGGGCCAGCGGTCCTCAGGCTGTCGCAAAAATGCAGGGCCTTGAAACCACGTATCGCTGTACTTTAATGGCGGAGACTCGGTTTTCGTCGCCACGTCAGCTATGTTCAGAGCAGATGGAACATATCGCCACTCATTAACATTTGTGAGCTCGTCGATCTCGCCTAGTCTATGTGCAACAAACGTTTTGTAACATCGTGGGTCACTCCGTATCCATTGAAGGACGGTGCTGGAGTCAGTCCAGAAGAAGCGATTACTAATTTTTACGTCCTTTTGCTCTGTGCCTATTGTTTGAGCCAGACGGGCACCGAGCAGAGCTCCTTGTAATTCAAGCCTCGGAATCGATACTGGGCGCAAAGGAGTCACACGACTTTTACTGGCTACCATGCAAACAAGAACGCAGCCATCCGCGCGGGTAAACCGCCAATATAAAACCGTGGAGTACGCTTTGATCGACGCATCGTTGAATATATGTAGTTGAGTATCTACAACCTCGCCGCCGGACGCCGAGCCGACCGGCGACTCGTAGCACGGCGCCCAGGCGCCGGAGCGCAGGCACCAGCGTGGGATGCGCAGCGCCTCCAGCTGACTTAACTCGATGAGCCACTGCGTCCAGCGAGTATGTTCTTCTGGACGGATGCGGCATTTCCAATCGACACCACTTCGATGTACATCTTGAAATAAAATTTTACTTTTTATAGTAAATGGGGTTAAAAACCCGTGAATGTCATAAACTGACATAATTATACTTAGCATTTGAGCCTTTGTTGGTGCTATGCTACCATTTAATATCTCAACCGGAATTCGATTTAAAGATACTTTTATACTAAATGTGTCATCAGCGGGATGCCACATCAATCCTAGTGTGCGCTCAGTCGTGTTCATGGCTCCGTCTTTAAAACGAACTGCTGACTGCGCGAGCGCCTCGTCGGGGATAGCCTGCAGTACTCGCTTACTGTTGCTAGACCAACCACGTATCTCGAAGCCGCCGCGGTTATGTATATCAGTTATTTCGCGAATTAATTTTATGGCATTCTGCTCACTTTTTGTAGAATAATAACAGTCATCCATATAATGAGAATTAGTTATAACGTGAACAGCTTCGGGATACTGGTCCTCATATTTCATTGCATTCTTGTTTTTTATATGTTGTGCTACGAATGGAGAACAGGTCGCGCCAAAAATTAAACTTTGCATAACATACGTTTGAAGTGGAGCCTTGGCAGACGCTTGCCATAAAAATCTAAAGACGTGCTGATCCTCGGGGCGAATTTTAATACGCAAAAACATATCTTTTATGTCGCCTATAATTACGAATTCGTTCTCGCGAAACCGCAGCATGATGCCCATTAACGAATTGTACAGGTGAGCACGAAGTCGTTCAGGCATTTGTTGTCGACCCGTGCCGCGGCATCGAACACTAGACGCAATTTACCAGGTTTGTTTGGGTTTTGCACCCCAAAGTGCGGGATGTACCATATGTGGTCGGCCGAGAGTTCATTATCCTGTAACTCACGCGCATAACCCTCATTTACTAACTTATTAATTTCTTGTTGGTACCTATTAGCGTAAACATTGTCTTTCTCGAACTTATATAATAATGATTGCATCCGAGATCGTGCATAGTTATAGGTACTAGGCATGGTGAACTTATCAGTTTTAAAAGGTATGCCCACCTCCCAGCGATTACCAACTTGACGTGCAGTTTCATCAAGAATTTGCAGAGCACGCGAATGTGCCGTATTGTCGCGACGTAAGGTTGATACTCCTATGGACTCTAGACTAAATGTATGCTTAATTAGGTCATTCAATGCATTGGTGTCGTATAAAGTATTGTCGATCCCATCATTAGAGTAAACAAGATGGCAAATAGGGTGACTTACGTGCGATGTGGAGCAGTGAGCGCGACCACAGTAGCCGTGTATGGACCATCCCAGGCGACAGCGAGTTGCATACGGTGCATTTCTTCCACCGTGAATCACTTCAAGTGGAGCTATAATAAAATAATTATCCTCGCCGATTAGCAAGCGCGGCACAATATATTGTTTACAAACAAGATCTTTAACTTTTGATAACCTGTTACATGACATTTTATTAATAACTGTTAAGTCTTGTGCAGGTAAATTTAACTTTGAAACTTTACGAAAACTGATATCATAGAACTTATTGTTTTGTCCAGCTATGTTGCCACGCACTTTTGGCGCATCTGACTGATACACTTCGAGACCGAACGCATCTATAAACTTAATCGCACTAGTACTCTCGCAATTTAAACCAAGTTCATCGGCTAAGTCGGAGTCTATAATTGACACAGACGCTGCGTCGTCAAGTAATGCGTAAGTTTGTATTTCACCTGCGGGTCCGCGCACTTTGACACTAACCACCTTCAGCATAACGTTCCCTTCGGGCGCCGACGCGGTGCCGCCGGGCGCCGCGATGTGTGCTACCGTAGCGTTGGCGGTGTCTGCGCGCGGCGGGTCGGCTGGCGGGGCCGGCGGGAGCGGCGCACGCGGCTCGTCGTTACACACTTCGTCAGTTTGCGGCCTTTTCCAATGTAGTAAGCGATGGTGTGCGAGGCCACAATTGTCGATGTCGCACACTGGCGCTGTGCACGTATCTTTATCATGACGTGCAACTAGACATCCGAAACACAGTCTTTGACTTTTAATGAACTTCCACCTATCTCTGCGCATCGCGCGTTTAAAGACACGGCATTCGGGCAATGTGTGTTCTTCTTTGTGACAAAATTTGCACTTATTTGACTCAGCGCGCATAATTGAAAGTACCGGCCGAGTGTAGCGATTTTTTTCTTCGGGTCGCTTTACAGGCGGGTCGCTTGGCAAAGTTTTTTTACAATCGCGCATTTGAACAGCTCCAGCAACTGTAAGCATTTCAGCTTCTCTCTTTAAAAATTGTGCTAGCAATTCTAGCTTTGATTCACCGGCTTGCAATTTATCATAAGCGAAATCCGTCCATTTTCCCAATAGTGTGCTCGGCAGTTTAGATGCAACAGCTGACGCGAGCTCTGGGTTACGTAAGTGCTCATTGTGGTTAAGGGCACGGATAGTGGCTATACAATTGTTTACTTTCATGGCAAAGTTAATCAAATCTTGTTGATAATAAATAGGCAGTGGTGGTAACTTACGTAGTTGCGAAGTAATATTAAATATTATGGTCTCAGACCGTCCAAATTTTAGCTCCAGTGCTTCAATAACTGCTGCAGGCGGAGTGTTACCAATTAAAAGGTCAGTCACTGCTTCTTTGGCTTCGCCTCTCAGTGCACGTCGAAGTCTGGAAAGGTTCTCGTGATCAGTAAAACTGCATGCAGTCGATGCTTCATCGTAAGCACTTTTAAAATGTAGCCACTCGATGCAATCTCCACTAAATACAGGCAGGTCACGCGGAGTAGCGAGGCGGCTCAGTAGCCGCTGCTCGCGATGTGATGCCGTCTGGTCCATCATGTTCTTTAGCGTGCTAGCTAACTGCAGGATGCTGTCGGCTTGGTCCGTTGGCTGCGCGGGGGCTGCACGGTCGGCGAGGGGCGCGACCGGCTCGAGTTGCACAGCCGGGTGGTGCTCATCAACATCCTGGCCTTGGTCGGTGTTTAGCCAGTCGGTAACTCGATCAGGTGGGACATCACTTTGGCTCGCGACTTCAGATTCTTCATCCTCAGCGTCAACGACAGCCAGGTCTGCTTCGAGGCGCTTGTCTATTAGTTCCATCTGTATCCGGGCTTTAGCCTCGGCTGCTTTGAGCTCCAATTGTTTACGCTTTGCCAACGAGGATGCCGTCGACCTTTTAGATTTATTCGTGCCGACGGAGGAAGGCGGAGGCAATGCTTGACACTGAGACTCACTTTGCGGCTTAATATTTAAGGGTTGGACAGCTGGCGTTGATCCCTCAAGCTTCATGTTGGTCAGCTCTGACTCAGACTTGGTAACTACTTGGCCAGCTAATTCGCGGTACCGTTGCCGAGTTAATACCATCTTCGGAGGCGTTTTAAACATTAATTGTGTCACTTATTATAGTAATCCGTTTCGAAGACCAGCTTATTATTGTGTATGGAGGCCGAAAATGAAACACCAACATAGATTTAAACTGAATTATAAGGCGCTCGCGTCCGCGTGTCATAGAACAAAATGGAACTGGCGTGACTAGTATTTTTGAGGTTATGGTTGGGAAGAATTCGTCCGCGAGCGCCCTCTAAAGATTTATTTACGGCATAATAAGGCAAGGTAAGTAACAGATGGCGTTGCTATGCACTTCATGACTTAAAACTAACATTACAAAGTATACACACAAATGTATAGGAACTCTGTTATTTTGCAGATGTGTAGGTTTCCTCTCAATGTTTTCCGTCAACAAAGATGATGCCGTGATTTACATACTAAACAAAATAAAATATGAAAACATAAAAATAAAAATGTATAAAATGGGTCGTATCGTCTACAATATGATAGGTCCAAAGCAGTCCTGACGGTGTTTTTGCGGGACTGGGCTTAGCCAGAAAATTAGGCCTTAAAAACGTTAAATTTCTATGTGTCCACGGGAAAGACGGTAACCTAAATCTGTGTATGACCCTTTTATCTTTGAACGACAATATTAAAACATGCAATCGGCTTTTTAAGCTTTATTCTTCTTAGACATGTTGAGTACTTTTTAGAATATGTGAAAACTTAATCAATTTCAATATAAGTACACCAAAAACAAAACTGGAGTCCCCTCTCAAAAACCAATTCCGGAATTGAAAGCTTCGAAATTGCATGCCCGACCCGAGAACTGCTTCACGAACGCTTCAACAAGATAAAACATTTCAAAAGCGACATTGCAGTGCCAGCTGCATATTGAATGCAGTTCATTGTCAGCTGAAACAATGCCTAGGCTGCATAGTTGCATACCCTCGGGAGTAGGCCAAAGACTCGGGCGTTAATAATACCGGGTGTGGCCTGTAATAGGAGCAATAAATTGAGGGATTGTTTCTACTCTATAAACGTAGCAACATTTGTTCTACAACTTAAAAATATGTAATTTAATATTTGCGATTTTTTCGAACAAATTTAATAGCATTTTCAATGTACTCCATCCAATAGTCTAGTTGACATCAGCTGTCAGCCTACAAACTTCGTAGTTTTCGCAATACATTGCTTGCTTGGAAAATCTAAATTCATTAATATTTAGTAAACAACAAGTTATTTTCAAAAGTTGTAGAATAAATGTTGTTACGTTTGTGGTGTGGGAACGATCCCTCAATTTATTGCTCCTATTACAGGCCACACCCGGTAGAACTACGTATTTTTTTTATCCACGGTATACATATTAAACAGACCTAGGCTAGGGGTTATAATGTCATTATTTTTTTGAAGATTATTTTTATACAGTGATTTTTTTATGTTCATATTTCTTTTGTTTTTTTTTGCCATTCCACTCTTATACGGGGCCAGCGGTGATTATCTTAACACAGCGCTCTGTCCGACGCAGAGGTGAACGTAAAGCTCCGCTGGGCGACCGAGCTCAGGGGAGTGATTCTCTCAACACAGCACTGCGTTGCAAAGGCGAAGTATTATCCGGCAAGTTTAAGAAGTCCCGCCGGAGCGTACAAAACACATTTGAGCGCGTGTCTAAGAAGACACTGCCTAATTAAGAAATTAGGCAGCTTTATACGACACTGAATTCGACTCACCTGCCCCCTGCCTAATTGAGAAGGTACGCGGCTCCCTCCGTGCCCCAGCACCACGCTTAGCTGGCGCACCGTTTTGAATATTTTGACTTACTTAATTCGTTTTTTTCCCTCAATTATGTGTTTTTTTGCTTTTAATTAATTAATAGCTGAATATAGTAGATTGTTCAACAAGGGACTAAAACAAGCCATAATGACACGAGATGTTTAGCCACGCGAGCGAGCTTGCGAGCGAGGGTTGCTGTAGTTCGAGTGTCATTATGGTTGTTTAGTCTCGCGTTAAACACTCTACTTTTCACTTTGAATGCGAGGAAAAAAACGACGTTCTAAACAATATTGTTTTTGTAACAACGTACGCTCAATACAAGTTAAGAAACATCTATTCAAAATACAAATAGGAAAAAAAAGTTCCGCGGTTTTTTTGTAAAGTGATGTTTTAAATGCTTGCATATTTAGCCAACAGATTCAAACTTGGAAACCATTTTAAAAGTAATTGGACCACGCATAATAAAAGAGTTCGGCCTTAATATTATTAAATAGATTCATATTCGTAATAATTAATCGTGTTTCACGAAATTAAATCCTCTTTTTTATTTATTTGCACAGTTGTCATTTAGAGGTTATTTCGACACCCAAAAATATGGTCCATACACAATCACTGAAAATGGCGATATTCCTTCATTCATAAACACCGTGATTGGTTGTTTAGGGGTTAACAAAGTAATTTTTTTTTTAAATACTTTAATCCCTAGAGATTAATAAGGAGCTTTAGTCCCGATTCGCAGAGATTTAAGTAGAATTTTAAGAGCATGAGAAGTGAAAAATATATTATATTTCTTTTTCTACACAGCATAGCTATGCAGATCAGTTTTCGCTGAGAGAAAAGGACAGGGCTACATAACTGCTATAGCTCTGTAAAATGAACTGCATAGTTATGTCATAATAACCGCCCTAGTTGGCACGCCAGCGTTGGCTATGTTGGCATACATTTATTTATTTAACCGTATTAAAAAAGAGACGTTGAGGAGGTTACTCAGCCTACTGGTAAATCCACCACTAGTTTATTTGGTCGTCTGGTAGATCATGTATTTTTGGCAAATTTAACTCTGCTTAAAATATGCTTTTCACATCACCTATTCGGAAAGGGGACTTTTCTTCCCTGCTAGGAGGGATCAAAGTGGCAAATTACATAATTTCAGCACTTTTAGAGAGTGTAAATAATTAAATTTATTTTATCACTAAGATTTTTTATTTTCCTCATAGGTGATGTGTAAATTAGTATGTTTCACACGATAGCAAAATTATTTCCACCTTGGGAGTTAACACTTGAACCCCTCGCTCAGGATTCAATGTAAGTACGACCTCGCCGTAAATATTTCATTTTGCTCCCTTGTAACACAAATAACTATTGACCTTTTCTTTTCTTAAGACATTTGAATTTGACAGAAGGTGACAGAGCATTCTTTCGTTTATTGTTCATTTATGAATAGGGAGATAATATTTTATGAGGGTAAACCTAACCACTCCGTAACACTATGAGCACACATACCCCGAACTAGAATAGTCTTTTGACTTGTGTAACATTATCTCTGACGTTACAGCACATGTGGAACTCAGCTTATATAAAATCCATGAAAAATATCAACAAAGGCTATTTTCACAGAAAAACAGTGAAATAAAATCTAAAATGAAAATGGTTCGCAACACAAAACTGCCCTCATAAGCCAATAAGCAGTATCTCAAATTCAATAGCCAAAGCAGATTTAATCCTATCCCGTTAGTAATAAGATTGCATTTGCTACGAGACTTTTGTCGGAGATACTGCCATTACTGGCAGAAATCACATCAAGAGGCAGCCTGAAATGTAGATAAGCTAAAAAGGTCGGGTCGTATTATTTAGTTACCTACGTTTGACGCATGAAAAATCTGCAAATGTCAACGCTTGAATGCCAGCTATGGGCGTGTGATAGAGACCTTGCTCTATAAGAATAGACAACGGATGCGACGTGGCCACTTTTATCTCGGCTTTGTAGTTGAGGTACCCACGGTAAAATGAAGTAGGATGTCAATTCCGACACCTGACATCTCAGTACAAATTATAACCTCAAACCCAAGAATAGGTTATAAATTGTACTAATGAGAGATGTCACGATCGACTTCTTATTTTCTTTTTACTATAATATTTTTTAAGGTAGTAAAAAGGCAAACGAGCACATAGGTCTGGCCTCAAGACTACAATCCTAAGACTGCAAATGCGTCGCCAACGCTGAGGGCTAAGGTAGAATGCCCTTATGCTAGTCTCATTTTAACCAGTCGTTTTATCCCCACACCAGCACACAACAATGCGATAACTGGAGCTTGGCGGTAGATTGAAGGATAAGATGGTAGAAGCGATTCGAACGAACCAAGCACAAAAATGACAGTCTGTGACACAGCGTTAAGGTGCGCTTACACACACAGTACGGGCGTCTCATTTTATTACAAAACAGACAAAATGCACAAAGAACATGCATTAAAAACCGGGCAAGAGCACGTCTGACCATGCTCAGTGTAGGTTTCCGAAGCCACATATACACATACACATACATAACATCACGCCTTTATTCCCAGAGTGGGCAGAGCTACAGAAATACCAACAACTGTAACAATAATTGTTTATAATTCTGTAACCACATTTTGCACAAATAGGCTAAGAAGTTTACTAGTGTATTAGTGACAGGTTGCAAGCCCATCGCCTAACAGTTTTATAAGCCCTTATTCCCTTAATCGCCTCTTACGACATCCACGGGAAGACATGGAGTGGCACTATTCTAACCCGGCAACCACCGTTAACATGAACATAAAAATCAACAAGTAATAGGTAACTAATTTTCTATTTAAAGTCAATTGGTGCCGTCTTACATGAGTTTAGTAGGTATAAACACTTTAATGGCCTGAATCTCAAGAACCAATGATGTCTACATTTTGCGAATCTATCACACATAGGGGATATTTTGTCTAATCCATATAAATTAGGTTTAGGATAGATGCTCCGCCGAAAAAGTTTGATCGCATTTGCCTTCCCGTGCACACAGGGACATGCGACACGGTCAACTTAATGGTAATTAAAGTCTTTCGTCAGATTGCATGCGATTCATCCCCGAAACTAGAGTAATTACAATCGGGCCAACCATACCCCTGGGGTAACAATCCCGGATTTTAACTACCTCGTTGAACGACCACATCAGTGGTGCCCGTATACAGGGTGGCTCATTTAGATCGGTCAGTATGGGAAAGTCTGAAACTATAAGACATACGAAATCGGTTCTTTGGAACCATGTCATCAATTTTAATAAGAAGAAAAACTGCATTCATAATTTTTTAAAACCTGTACTAGGGATCCGAGCCGGTCGTTTTGAATAAAAAAATAACTTAAGTACACTATTTCTATTTAGATATCGATTGTGCAGGTCTTAAGCAGTAAATGGCTCTATACAACATAATGTCTAAAATTAATAAAATGGATTGTTTTACATAGGCACTTTAATTTAATTTATTTTAGTAGAAATGGTGTAAGTTTTTTTTTTTTAAACAACCAGGTTCGATTCCCGAGCTGAGTACAGGTTTTTTTTTAATTAATGATTGCAGTTTTTCTTTTAATTAAAATCGATGACTGGTTCCTAAGACCTAAATGAGCCTCCTAAAAGTATAGGACCGATTCTGATTCTGTTCGAGTCCGTTTCGATCCCCGAGCATAATACAGGTCAATAGACAATAAGGGTTATGCCGGCCGCCTGTCGCCGTCGCACACTGAATTGACTACTTCCGGTAACGGAGTGGACTGTACTTAAATAGACAGGATTGTATTATACGCTACAACATATGAATATAAAGGATTACATTGATCGTTTTAGCTAACTATTAGCGTAAGTACGTGTGTAAAAACTAATCGAAGCATTTATCTCTCACAAATACACAGCGTGTGTCAATTTTGTTCTGGGCTGGGATTCTACACGGTAATAACGATATCGTCTTTGATGTGTTTCCGTATTGTCAATGTTTTGATAACTCTTATGTCATTTACAATAATGGCGACTGTGACATAAGCGATTCTAAAACACGTCAAATGCGACATCGTTATAACGCAGTAGAATAGAGGCCCTGAATGTCGCTGTTACAAATAAAAACCGTAAGCCTCTAGTGATTTACAATAGTTAATCAGCTTAGTAAAATTTTATAAAGGCTTGAGTGTTCTAAATTACTGCCTTTTTATGCTCTACTATGATATGTGTTAAAAATATATGGAGATGACAATTTATATAAATATAATAATGTAGGTAGGTATCGTATTTGTTTTCTATGAACGGAGCGTACTAAACATATTTATCGCGTGCCTTCTCAATTAGGCAGCTTTATACGACACTGAACTCGACTCACGTGCCTGCTGCCTGATTGAGAAGGCTCGCGCTCTAATGTGTTCTATACGCTCCGACGGGACTTCTTAAACTTGCCGGATAAAACTTCACCGTTGAGATCGACGCAGCACTGTGTTGAGAGAATCACTCCCCTGTAGTTATTTGAAGGTCGTAGTTCGCTATGTAGTTACCTAAGATCGTGTTTATTCAATCAACTTCACTTTCCTCAATCTTCAAGCAATCGTCTATATAAAACTATCTCAGATATAATAACTACATATAAATGTGCATTTAATCAAACATACGAACTCGCAATAAGTACATTCAATACCGGACTGACTAATTCTCTTACGAGATGCCCTCGATTTTGATTCTGCGGCACCAAATGGGTTAACCTCAAATGTTAGAGTTCATCGACTCATATTGGACGAATACCAGATCACCATCCAACGACTTACAGACATAGTTATATCGAACCAGTAATGGACAAGATCCAATGATGGACACTTGACTCTTATTTTACAGACAATAAAGGTTATTCATTTGTTTTGCAACATTCAATTTATAACCTTATGATCTTTGAATTAAGAGTAAAGTGTCCATTATTGGTGCCTGTCAGCTTAAAGTGTCCAACACTGGTGCGATCACCCTAATCTCTGTTATTCTACCTTTAGCGCGATATCCGTAATTTTTGGAAGAGATTCGAAATAATTCAAAACAAACGATTGGTATACCTCGCGGTTACTCGGTATCTGATTTTGCTGTTTAGTGCTCTTGAATGATTATGAAACTCGCCGGACATACACTTGCACAGTGTTGCAAACTAACACACACGCACACTTACACGTATCACACGTAAATGCACGCACAAGCACGCCAATGCATGACAGTATGTTTTTGAAATAGTATTATCTTTTTCTTTTTGTCTGTAAATTTGCTTGTTGTAGCTCTGTCGTTCCTCGGGGTTGTGGCAGAATATCAGCGTTTGGCTCATGATGAGCAAAGCTATACGCTGACCCATTTCCATTTTGCACTGCTGCAACGCACACATTCTTTTGGCAACTTTTTGTGTGTTTTTAATGTAATTGTGTGGTTTTTAATTACCTTTGTCAATTGTGTGTGTGATTTGTAGTACGCAAATAAACGTTTTATCCATCTATCTATTTATTTAATTTTACTGATCTTCCATAATTGAGTAACGGGGTCATACACACTCTTAAAAACAAGTGGTCTCTCCTGGTCAATAGTTAAAAGCTTGTGTTCATATAAGTTATGTTTTTATATGATAGGTCTAAAGAGGACTGCACCTCATGGCGCTTTTGCGGGAATGGGCTTAGCCAGAAAATTAGGCCTTAAAAAACGTTAACTTTCGGCGTGTCCACAGGAAAGACGGTAACCTAAATCTGTGTATGACCCAACGATACTCAACGAACTTTACGCAAGAATATTAAAAAGCTGATTAATTTGCTTATTTTTTCACCTAATGGCTACTTTATGGCGATGTGTTGTTTTAAATAATAATAAAAGTACTCCTCAGTTTAAAAGTCACAATTGTTAATGTTTTAAAAAATAAAAAAATAATCACAGGACAATGTCACACAAATTGACCTAGTCCCAAACTAAGCTCTAGGCTTGTACTATGGGTAGGTACTAGACAACGGTAAACATACTTATAAAGAGAAATATATACTTAAATACATAGAAAACATCCAAGACTCAGGAACAAATACTCGTGCTCATCATACAAATATCTGCCCTTACCGGGATTTGAACCCAGGACACCTAGCTTCGAAGGCAGGGTCACTCCCAACTAGGCAAGCGTGTCGTCAAAATATAGTAAGTTTATGATTAAATCCATTTTTTATGTTGTGTAGAAGGTACACCACCACTCCTCAGGCCACCTGATGGTAAGTGGAATCTGAGACCAATAGACATTTGAATTCTTAAGCCTGCAATCCTAAGACCTCAAGCCAACTCTGCTCAATTTCCGATGTCAAATAATGATTTTGTCATTTGTCATTTATTTTTCGAATCAAAAAGTCATGCAATCACATCATTGGCGGAGTTCAAATAAATACGACCTATAATAGAGAAATGGGTACCTACACATGAAAAGTCACAAAACAAATAGTTAATATATCAAATGTGACAATAATAATACTTCTTTAGCCAGGTACATATTAATGGTAATCACACCATTTACTAGTAGGTTTCAAATTTATATTAATGGCCTACGTGTTCGACATATTTCTTAGATAAGTTATAGATTCAGTATGGAAATTACATACAAAAATACAAATGGGAAATTGACAGTATAATCATCACATTTTCTTGATGGTTTCCTGCATAAAATAGTAGATTATACACCGAGGGGATAAAGCACAGTTTTATGTCACGGGCGCGATATTGAATCCTGAACGTAACGAAGGACTCCAGATTTAACTCCCGAGCGCAGCGAGGGTGTTACGAGCTAATTCCCGAGCGAAGCGAGGGAATTAAGAAGAGTCCTGAGCGCAGTGAGGGGTTCAAGCGCGCCCAAGACGAAAACAGCTTTATCCCCGAGGAGTGTACTCTACTTTTCTCACCTTTTGCGAGACAATAAAAAAGCGAGTCTACTAAAAACAGCGTTTTATTATAGTAAATTAAAATTAAAAGTGAAAATTTATATTTGAGACATTTGTCCAGTTGTGGAAAGACAATATTTATTTAAAACTTTGCAGTTATCACCAATGTATTTTATTGCAGCGTCTTACAATACTCGCGGCTTTTGTTTAATTTCAAATGTGTTCCATTCAGCTTGCCGTGGCCAGCTCGATTTTAGAAAATGTTCGATTTTCAAATTAGGTTCGACGCGGCGGTGGCGGCGGCGCCGCGCCCGGCCTTCGAGTATTAGTTGATCTTTTATTACGAAATTAGACTTTAAGGCCATTGTAATAAGAACTATGAAAAGTGAAAATATTACAACCCAGCGAGTTATAATGAGATTCAGTACAACATTACACCCCGGCTAAAGCCAAGGGCTTTAATGAGTTGGTTTGCGTAAGGTTTGCATGATATGTAATTTGGCATTGTCGAGCAGGTGGTGTGAAAAAAAATATATTTAATTTCAGTTCGTACAAACACTAAACCCTTTGATATTTCTCGAAATTTATATAATCTGTGTCTCCGTGGTTTTCCCTCGTTTATTTTACCTGGTAAACTTAATTGTCAAAATTAACAACAAAGGTTAATTTGAAACAAAATGTGCCTTCAATTCTAAACAAAGCCTCAAGAAAGCGCTTTTGATCTGTTAAATTTATTAAAATACTGCGAGAGATTGACGAAAAGTCTACCCAATTAGTATGTCATAACATAAATAAAAATAAACTTTGCTCATTAAGTATTTACTTTTCGAAAGTGGCAAACGAGATTGGAACTTAAAAACTGGCCAAGTGCGAGTCGGACTCGCGCACGAAAGGTTCCATGGATACCATTATGTATACAACATTAGACACTATATTACAACCTTTTTTAGGGTTTCGTAGTCAAACTAGGAACCCTTATAGTTTCGCCATATCCGTCCGTCCGTCCGTCGGTCCGTCCATCCGCAGCCTAGCTCAGAGACTCTGAGTATGGGAAAGCTGTGATTTGGCTTGAATATACATATTATTTAGTCCCGCCAACAAAGTGGTTTTTTTTTCATTACTTTGTTGTATGGGAGTCCCCTTTACATATTTATTTTAATCTATTTTTGGTATTTGTTGTTAAAGCGGCTAAAGAAATACATCATCTGTAAAAATTTCAACTGTCTAGCTATCACGGTTCATGAGACACAGTCTGGTGACTGACAGACAGACAGACGGACAGGGCCTCTATTCTACTGCGTTATAACGATATCGCTTTAGAAGTGTTTTAGAATCGTTTATGTCACAGTCGCCATTATTGTAAATGACATAAGAGTTATCAAAACGTTGACAATACGGAAACACGTCAAAGACGATATCGTTTTTAACGTGTAGAATCTCGGCCCTGTCCTAGTAATAGGGTCCCGTTTTTACCCTTTTGGGTACCCGGAAAATTGGCATTTCTGAGACATTTGTTGACATCATGGTAGTTCCTATTTTACGCCTCTGAGTTATATTATGGTAATTCACATGATAGAGCATCTGCACTAAATTAAATTAAAATAATATAAGATATGGAGAAGCCGAGAAAGCACCTGATGGTAAGCGGGATCCGTGACCCATATACATTTGCACTCTCAAGACCATAATCTAAGTACGCAATCCTCTCTTGTTCTTTTTTTTAGAACCATTCTCTTGTCGGTGAGTAGTCGCTAACCGCTCTGGTCCTCCGTCAACTGATCGGCTTTCTGGTGCGACCCAACCTTAACCTTCTCTTTTATCTGCTCAAAGTAATTTCTTCTTGGTCTTCCTCTGCCTCGCTTTCCCTCTATTTTTCCTTCTATGATGTTTTTAAGGAAAAGGTCATCTCGTAGCAGGTGTCCTATTATTTTTCATCTTCTATTTTTTATTGTTGCTATTTAATTCCTACTTTCATTTAATCTCTTGCAATCTACTGCAACCCTAAGACTGCAAAATTAATTATTTATGTGCAATAAAGAGTTTATGTGCATACATCATTTCGAACGTATCCTGATTTCACCAAAACACGTATCACAAACTGATTAATTTCACAAACATATCATTTGGCAAACATTAGGTTAGTTTTATAAAAATCTTGAAATATTTACAGTCTCTAAAAAAAATGCAGTTTGCCAAATTATATGTTTGTGAAACGTTTTTTGGTGAAACATTAGTGAAACAATTTCGAAACGTGTTTTCGAATTGTTAATCAACTCCAAAGGTATCGTAAACAATCGAAGCTAAATGAAAGAACAACAAGAGTGACTCTAAAGCTTAACAAGTTCCATCCGCGATGAACAGTTCCGGCCGCTAAGCGGAGGCACGCGCAAACAAAGGCGAGCTAATTAAAGTTTTAATTGATGGCAAGCCGGGGTTATTCTCGACAGGGTCCCACAAAATAACTGTTCGTCGGCATAGAAGGAGCGATAAAATAAAAGGCAACATACAGATAGCTGATATGCACAGTCTTATTGGGATTGAGTGCGCCAAAAAGAGTCAATTCTATAGCCATCGTGGTCATACACTGTTGCTGTCGCACACTGTTGCATATATAATCTACGACCATGGTGTCCAGTTGGTGTCGTTCGAGACCGTTTACGGGAGTTGACGATACCTTGGTATGTGTACGGATATTTTTTTCCTTGTGTGGTTGCCGGGTTAGAATAGTGCCACTCCATGTCTTCCCGTGGATGTCGTAAGAGGCGACTAAGGGAATAAGGGCATGTAGTACTGTTAGGCGATGGGCTTGCAACCTGTCACTAAAACACTGGTAAACATCTTAGCCTACTTGTGCAAAATGTGGTTACAGAATCAACAAGTCTTTTTACAGTTGTTTTTTTATTTCTGTAGCTCTGCCTACCCCGCTCTGGGAATGAAGGGGTGGTGTTATGTATGTATGTATGCTGTAAGTACTCTATACTCTTTCCTTTATTAACTTATTAAACATTTATATTGAAATGTTAGAGACAGGTATGGATTTGACGCTTTCGTTTTAAGGCTCCTTCTGTGCCTTTAGTTTTTATTCTATGGCTGACAATTCATCATATTAGAGCACAGAGCATGTTTCTTTTAAAGTTTACTGCTGTTTTTTTGGTCGGACTTTAGCACCTCAATTTAATAGGATAAGGTTATAAAGCGTATACATATCTCAGAACTCGACTGTATATTTGCCTGACGATTGTCGTCATTTTGTCTGCCGGACAATCTCTATTTTTTGTCGTTTAAAAACTGCTACTGCGTAGTTAGCGACAATTTAAACGTAAAGCCCACCATACCACTAACAGGGAGATTCTTGTTAGTGGGAATTTGAATTTACTAGCAAGTGTATAAAGTTCAATTAGCTTTGCACTATGATACCATTTTCAAATTTGAAACATATAAAAATGAACTTTATTGTTATTAAAATATAGTTTAAACTTGTCTTGATCATTTTCCTCCTATGGCATACCGGGTCGCGATCGGGCATGACTCGTTTAATGTGTGAGATTTTATCTACTTGTGGACATAATGCCAAATATAAAAGGCACCCTATTGTTAACTCCACAAGGTTGCAATTAATATTACTAAAATAGGTTTAGGTCTTACGTACGAGGGGGAGCCTTTCATTTCATCAAAAACATTTTTGCCAAACTGATTAATTTCCCAAACATATCATTTGACCAAACTGTTTTTTTTCCGATACCGTAAATAGATAGAGTCTGTCAAACGAAAGCTGTCCCAGAGAAACAGCGGCAATTTCAAAAACCTGCAGCTGTTTACACTGACTCTGTACACTGAATAGTTACAGAGCTCTGTATAGTTTGGGCAAATGATATATTTCGGAAATGAATCAGTTCGGCAATAAGTTTTTTTTTGAAACGAAGGTAATCCTTACGAGGTTATTGATTTTGGACGACAGGGTGCCTGATAGAGTTTTAAAATTGAGTTGAATACCGCACTATATCGAGAACGGTCACTAAACGTGGCTAAGACTAACTTCGACGAGCTTTACAAAGTGCTATTGAAGAGCAAAAGTTCGAGAGTGCACTGGTTGCGCTTGCCAAAAGTGCTGTGTCTGGTTTAACATTAAAAGACTTTCAATTTTGGTGGAACTGTCTAAGCTTAAGAGTAATTTAGTGATGACGATATATCTTAAAAATTCATCTGCAACAATTTCTCATACACACGATCTATTAATTTACTAGCAACTAAATCGATATTATATTTCTATGTTTCTAATCTTTATAACTTAACTTAACTTATCTCGGTGGAGTGACTCATTCTTCATCTATTCTTGCTATCTATGTAAAAGTCATAAATACGGGCTCTGATATTTTTCATCTAATATTCTTTCTCCTATCTATTTATGGGTTTAACTTTCTAGGCGTCTATGTCCGTTCCCAATACCTATCCAAACCGCGGATCGATTAGGAAACCTACTTCAAGCTAAATATTATGTCAAATTTGGAACAGAAGTTACCTCACTATCCACAGTTTGAATATGGAGACCGGAGGTTCAAACCACCCAGAAATAAGAGCTCCGCGCCAGCGTAGCTCAGACGACATTGTCTAATCGATTTGAAATAAGAGTTTTGTAATAAATCGCAACTAGTTACGAACCTCCGATTACGTACGCGGCCGAAGGGGACGGCTCTCAATTGGTTGTCTTAATAAACTTTTGTCACTGCAAGAAAGTACAAACTTAACACAAAAAAAACCCAACTAAGTACATGTTTTGATCATTTGTCTATGTATTAAGTTCCCAGTGATAATCGCGATGCTAAGTCGAATCTAATGACACCTCGCTTGTCGATATCATATCCAGCCAAGATGAAAACGCTACTTAGATTTTTCTTTTCTATTACTCAAAATGGATGACATTCTCGTGCGTTACGATAAACCACGTGGTCAGCTGTCATCCCATACATTTTAGCGATAGAATAGAAAATCCTCAGGAGCGTTTGCACATTATGCCCGTTTTATGGTTGCGTTTATCGCGGTGGATAAAGCATCCGTCACTCTCGCACTGTACTTGTCGCAAAGTGACGTATGTTTTATCCACATTTAGTCACGCGATAAACACGGCCATAATTAAGCCCCCAGAACGATGTGAACAAGTAAATAACGCAAACCGATTCATATCCCAAGTTCACGACTTAAATTAACTTTTAGTGATCCTTTAACAATGTCTATAAAATTTTACAAAATAAATTAAAGATGACAAAAAATAAAATATTCTTAAATTGAAAGAAGCGCTAGTAAATATATCTAATTATACAATGAATGAATACCTCGATGATAAAATTACGATTGTTAATAATTGTCATTATAATCAAATTAATTTTATGTCACGCTTAAACAATAAGCCCTCCTCTCGTTTAATGTTACTGTGCCCTGTCAAAGCTTTTGTCAACCCTGGTTCAAAAACCGTAGTGTTGTTAGATATTTCTTAGAATAAGCCATGCCATTGCCAAAAAGCAATAAATAATCGAATGTCTTCGCCAGTTCACTGCCATTATTTGCAAGTTTAAAACTTAGCTAAATTAATATGATATGGCACAGCTATGGTCACGCACAACTCTTCTTTAAGATAGACGAGTCGCCTCTCCAGCGTGAAGCGGTTTTATTTTGGATGCTTTAGGCTGCATTTCCACCAGAGCTGTGCGAGGTAGCGGAGCGGTGTGCGAGGAACAAATCCACCAATAGGAGAGCTGCGCTGAGCGAGGCTAGGAATTCTATTGGTGGATTTGTTCCTCGCACACCGCTCCGCTACCTCGCACAGCTCTGGTGGGAACGTAGCTTTATATGGCCCACAGAGTGACCCTGCCTCCGAAGCCATTCTTTAATTTTTACCTGGCATCGCAAGAGCCTAATAAGTTAGGTTAGGTTTGTTTTATTACAATTCTGAATAGTTCACGGTTTCAGAAAAAATGCCTTTATGGCAAATGAATATTATAGCACATTATCGTTATGGCATATAAAAGTATGTCAAATGTAATTCGGGCAAATGAACTAATTGCATATGAAATTCGGTCAAACGATAGATAACCAATATATAGACGACATAATCAAACAAAACATGCAGTCAGGTTTTAAAACTTGGCTTCTGTTATGTTAGACTTGTTTTAATTGCTTTGCACATCTCATGTATTTTAAGTTATAATAGTTGTGCGTGGCTGCTCACAATTCAGCGACGCTGCGCTGCCATAGTTTAACGCGTGACCACTATAGGTAAGTTTCTACCTAAAGTTTTATTTAGAAATGACGGATAATTTTATTCCCTTTTCAATTATCACGTCCATAATTTCTTTTTGGATCTAGATTAGCTGTATGGTTTGTCTTAATCTCATATTTTGAACTATTTTTTTAATTTAAAAAGTTCCAGCGCTCAGCGCTCAGTGGCTCTAGCCAAGATGCGTTCGCTAACTAGCGCTTCTATTCGTTTTGTTTTTTAACCAATCGCGTCACTAGTAGATCACGTGACTTTTCGTATAAAGTGATCAGAGGCTCGCGATTGACGCGATTGGTTTAAAAACAAAACGAATAGAAACGCTAGTTAGCGAATGCAGTAGTTTTATCTTCTTCATAGAAGTAATAGAAAAATCTTACTTATTTAAGGCGACGTCAAATATTAAGTGTTTCAAGAGGATATCACCGTTTAAAAAAACTGTGATAGAGAATAACACCAAAGAGCGACGCGCGGGTAAACTGCCTGCCTCCCGACCCCATTTAACAGAATCATCCGCGACTCGATATGGAGTCACTTTTAAATCTAAATCAGGAATCTGGGCACAGAAAGAGCATCAACTCGTTCAGTACCGAAAATCCCAAACTGGGTCCATTTTGTGTAAAAATTAAATAGCTTGGCGCTTTGCCGTTTAAAATGTTGCCAAGTTAACTAGGGTGACTCGAGAATGAGGTATAAGCGTGAAATAATTCCGTTCCCAGTAAAGCTGCAATTCCGGGAAAACGAAGGGAGAAATTAATTTTGACGTATTTTCAGCATGAGACGCGTGCTGAGTTTTTTACGGCGAGATGAGAGGTAAAATGCTCATGTAGATAATAATATTATAATTGTAAATGTAAATTGTGAACAAATTAAATAGGTTCATTTAACGAGCGAATTTTTGTTTGGTCAAAAGACAAAACCGACAAAATATCTAAAAACTTACAATTTGAAAACTAAAACTAAAAAGCTAAGTCTAAAAACGGGCTCTCTGGCATTGTACCGAAGATACTGGCAGCATTTCCTCGCTGAATAGTAAAAATGCGTTGACCGAGGAAACTGTCAGCTCTTCGGTCTCCAGTGATGTCAATGAGTCTCTTCGAAATTTCTTTGAAGAGGCTTAGAGCACTACCATCCACGGATATAGAATATATATTACACATATTTTGTGTTATTCCGACCTCTAGAGCCAAAGGAACTAGGAAATCTGTTTCAATCTGTGTTACGTTAGTAGCAATGGGAAAATATTTCGTAACATCATATATTTTCTGCGGTATAGCGAGGATTTTTAGTTCCAGGAAACATATTATTCAATGAAAGTTATCGGGGCCTATATTCTACTGGCTTAAAACGACGTTTTGATTACTCTTGTTTACATGACAATAATAGCGGCCGAGTTAATAACAATAACACAAAATTGTAGGTCCCTACATAATAGGATAGTCCAATTGATGTCGGCTTTTTGTGTTGAAAATATTGTGGTCGCCGACTTCAGTTGGCCTAACCTATTAGGTTGGTTTATTTTTAAGGGCCGAATCTTAAGTACCCGAAATCGAAGTGCATGCATGACTCGATGTATGAATGTTGAAGAAGCGAAAGAGATTTGTCAGGATCGTAGCAGGTGGAAAGAAGTCGACTCTGCCTACCGCTCTGGCAAACAGGCGTGATTTAATGTATGTATGCATTTTTGCGTTCATTAAATATTTATTTTATTTTATACTTTTTAGTGATCATAATATGCTGTTACGTAGTCCCACTTCTTAGTTGATGAAACTTCAAGTTATTTCAAGCGCGCCGCAAGCTACGCCGCGGGAAAGTCATGTTTGCCTACAATATTTGAGGAGTTCCCTCAATTCCTAACTGATTCCCTCATCAAATTCAGATTTGGTGACAATGGAACCACCTCGGAAGTATACTCTATCAAATCAAAAAATAATTTTAAAATCGGTCCACAATTGACGGAGTAATCGGTGAACATACATAATAAAAAATACATACAGTGGAACGTATAACCTCCTTCTTTGTTGAAGTCGGTAAATAAATAAATAACAAAGCCAAGCCGCATTATGAATACTGCGGCACTATTCAACGTAAAAAGCCTTGTTGGATGTTGGACAACATGTAGCCTAGAGCAGTATCAAATCGATACAAATCTGGACACAATCCGATGGCTCTACAAAAGAGTTGCGGCCGTTGCGGGGCCGGTCGACCTTTGTCCGAGCAGATATTGGTTCCGAATGAGCGCTCGCAGATATTGATACTAAAGGTGTAATGATTTGATAGGTATCTTTATGGTGATACTATACGCAGGTACGATCAGCGTTATCCCTTAATTGGTCCTGGCGTGATAGTTGATATTAGAGTGTTAAAATTAACGTGTATTTTTTATAGGGGCAAAGTATAAAAACACTATTTTCTGTTTTTATTAATTTGTTTTTGTAGCACAAAAAACAATGTGGGAAATATACTCCCTCTGACCTCTATAGGTAAATGACTTCTCCCCTATTAAAAATATGTTCACTCTCCAATAGGGTCAGAACTCCTAAATTGAAACGTTTCTAAACCAAGCACTACAATATAAGGGTACTATTTGCGTGGAAAATATACACCTTCAATTAAGGGTTATAGTAACTGTAGACTTTTGTGCTTTGTCGCTTTAACGTCATTTTTGAACCTACACATACATACATCACGCCTTCACTCCCAGAGTGGGGTAGGCAGAGCTACAGAAATACCAACAACTCTAAAAAGACTTGTTGATAATTCTGTAACCACATTTTACACAATCAGGCTAAGATGTTTACCAGTGTATTAGTGACAGGTTGCAAGCCCTTATTCCCTTAATCATATTTGAACGGATGCACTTATCTGTCAAATACGTTAAAGAGACATTATAAATGAAAATAACTTTATTTAACGCACACAAAAAACAACAAAAGGTCAACAAAGGGGGTTTTGTATGATTAAAAGGTATTTTAATCATACAAAATCTGAAGGAATAATCCAACAAACAAGCAGAAAAACGTAGGCGTTAAATTACATACAACATTGAATAAGTTGTTTTGCGGCGTTAAAAAGGTTGCAGTTCAACATAAATGCAAGTTAAATGTAAATTATTAATACTAATAAATTTGTTGTTTCCCGTGTGGTTGCCGGGTTAGAATAGTGCCACTCCATATCTTCCCGGGGATGTTGTAAGAGGCGACTAAGTGAATGAGGGCTTCTAGTACTGTTAGGCGATGGGCTTGCAACCTGTCACTAATACACTAGTAAACATCTTAGCCTGATTGTGCAAAATGTGGTTATTGAATTATCAAGTTTTTTAGAGTTGTTGGTATTTCTGTAGCTCTGCCTACCCCACTCTGGGAATAAAGGCGTGACTTTATGTATGTATGTATGTAATAAATTTGTACACCTGTTTACGCGATGCACAACCTTTCACTTTTCTCAATCTCTCAAGGGTTAGCTGGAAGAGATCGCTTAAAGGGATAAGTTCACCTTTGTACATCTTTTTATTATTATTCATTGTATTGTTTTGGTTTTTCTTTTGTACAATAAAGTGTTTACATACATACATACATAAGCTGACTTGTGATATTGAACAAGCATCAATGATAGGGAACAAGCATATTTTTTTCTCAAGCTCTCTTTAAAATGCTATTTTTTTTTATAAGATATGAAGCTTCAAAAAATCATAGTTCAACCCTCTTGCAAAAACACTCTATACAAAATCGACGTCAGGAATGACGTCACAGCTGTTGTTCCATGATTAACATATACTAACCTTACAAATAAATTAGCATTCATTTCAGAAATAACCATGTTTAAGACAGTATCATTAAATTTAAATATTATACGTAAATAAAATGAGGATACCGAAGAAAACAATCTAAACCTAACGACGAGTTTCAGAATTTTAACAAGTTTTGATTCTATATACATTACATTACATCACGCCTTCATTCCCAGAGTGGGGTAGGCAGAGCTACAGAAATACCAACAACTCTAAAAAGACTTGTTGATTATTCTGTAACCACATTTTGCACAATCAGGCCAAGATTTTTACCAGTGTATTAGTGACAGGTTGCAAGCCCATCGCCTAACAGTACCACAAGCCCTTATTCCCTTAGTCGCCTCTTACGACATCCACGGGAAGACATGGAGTGGCACTATTCTAACCCGGCAACCACACGGGCTTCTATATAAGATCTTAATAAACGGATCAATACTTGGTGCCTACTAACTGCTATTTATATCTATGCTTTTTTTCATATTTTCACCTAAATCGTATCAAAGAAACTCAATTCTGAGTTCCATGCATGTTCTCTATTGAGTTTATGGATATAGCAACTCCATACCTGTCATACAATTTTGCCCCGTAGATTCCTATGTCTGGTTATAACATATAAAATTCATACATTTTGTACTTACCGTCAGGGACTGTTAAACCGAATTTATTCCATACGAGTACCTGAATAATAAGCTGTCAAACTATTACCGGTTAAAAATGAACACCACCATTCAAATTAGAGTTGAGTCCGCTGTTGGGATTACCGCAAGAAATATAATTTTTACAAATTTCAATACCGGTATTAAATAAAACCGGTAACATTTGGTTACAATAAATATGCCACTACCACAGATATTAATGTAATAATTAGCCGATAAGAAATTTAATTACCGGTAAAAGTTAAACCGGTAACAAAGCTTGTAGACTGTACCATCCTTACTACCTATGTTTCAGAAATAAAATTTGATTTGATTTGATTCGATTTGATTTGCCTTAGCCATATAATTAATGAAATGCAATGATAACCGGTAATACCTCATTTTAAACCGGTAGTTATACCGGTAACGTTCCATGCTTACTGTACTTATCCATAAGTTACGCAATTTCAAATCATGAAACTTTTTTAAAAATCACGCGTTACACGATATCTCTAGATTGTTTACAACCGGAGTATTTGAAGATTTATTCTGATAAACATACCTGACTCGCTCTTTGGCGTTTTTCCAACAAACGTACTACTTCACCTGATCGACCCGAATACGCGTGGCAATATTATATTAAATAAGATGGTTGGACAATCTCACGTAAATTGACCTAGTCGAAAGAAGCGCCAGCTATATACAAGTACTGACAATCAAGAATTTGAATCCCACCAAAAACATTTTCATCTAAAATGTTCCCAAAACGAGACCATAATTATGGCTTGCACTGTCAATAAGTTACTAAATCACATGTAGAGCCAAGCTTCTAACTATACTCGCTCAAACTCTACGCCTCAGTCAAAACTCAAAATATGTGGCATACGGCCTTTTCATCGAATTTCACTTCAAAAACAAAACTCATGCGGCGAGGAATTTTTGATGAGTTTGTTAAAGGTGATTCGATTAAATTATGCAGTCTGCAATACACAGCTAAAGAAGCCTAATTTATCACTGTACGTTTATGCAATCTATTTTAATATTCAAATAAAGATTGATTGATTGAAAGCGGTGATCAGTTGTAAGCGGAAGGTCGGTCGGCGGACAGACATAGCGGACGCGGAGGGAATCGATGAACGAATAAACAGGACATGCTCAGCACTATTTAATAGGTTCAATCTCTTCCAGGCTGATGGATTAACAGCTCTTAAAACAAGGGAGATTGACAGTACTGCTGGACAGACGGATTTATTTTACAAGCTTTTTATTAACTTGCAATGTTATGTTATGTTTATGTATCTTTGGGTCAAGTATTGCAAGGAAGATTTGAACCACTTTCCGTGGACCAATTAAGCTGAAATTTGGTATGCCTAATCTCAATTCATGGAATGTATCACTTCACAGAATTTTCGTTTCGTAGAACTTAATGTTTTCAGATTATCTTAAGAATGACTTACGTAGGTGAGGTTAGGTTAGACCTGTGACCACCAAAAAATAATCTGAAAACAGTAAGGTTACAGCAGAAATTTGCTTTCTATGAAATTAAAATTCTGCGAATGGATACATTCTATGAAATGAGTTTCTGTAAAACAGTGTACCACCCAATACAATCATATGGCATCATGCGCTCGTCGGATGTTGGAGTCGGAAGGTGGTGACAGGATCTCCGCTATACTTAAAGTAGACCTACCGTGTTTGGACTCATTGGGTTGGTCTTGATAAGCAATAAATGACTTTGCAAGAAAAAGTACAGTTGGCCACAAAAGCTTGTCCCTAAAATGCTTTTTTTGACGGAAACTTTTTTGTGCTCTTAATCAGATTTAATTTGTTGAAACCATAAGCAGTAGGTATGGTTTTTGACACAACTAAGTTGTGACGTCACGTCACACGTTTGGAGACTGGTAGCCATATTGTAAAGTTTCAAATCCTGTCAAGTCTCAGGGAGTGAAAGAGTTAAGTATGCTTTTGTATTTTCATACTATCTTTTGCGCGCAACGCCGCCCGCGTGGAAGTCGTTTATCACTATTCCCTCAGGATTTACCGGGATTAAAAGAAGCAAATGTGCTATTCCAGATATCTATCTATCTCAGTGACAAACTTTTGATTTTGTATTAATCTCCATACAAGCTTATCGTTTCGATACTTCATAAGAAGTAGCAGATTTGACTAGTCACACACACCATACATACACATTATCACCCCACTCGCTGGACATATAGACCTTTCCATGTCAGTCAACTTACCTACAAAAATTAGTGAAACTTAAGTAGCATTCCAGCATGAACTTAGTTATTTCACGCATTTCTACCGTTAATATAGATCCTGGGTTCAATTCACACCCTAACCCCGGCATTCCTTTTTTCATGTGATACATATTACACTTAAAAGGCTGACATTGTTAGGATATTGTTGTTTTTTCCAAAGGAAGTAAGGACGATGCAGTGCTAAATATCACCCAGGTGCACGAACGTGCATTAGCTATTGATGATAGGACCCTGTCTTATCCATTAACCTACCGCTAAGCAGCTGAGTTCTGGTGTGGGAAAAACAACCGGTGAAATTACTAGCATAGAGGCATTCCATCTTGGTCCTCAGGGTTGGCAAGTCATTTGAGGTCTCATGGGTTCAGATTCCACGTATCATCAGGTGGCCTGAGTACTCGTGTGCCTTCTCCTTGCCAAAAAAAGCACTAATGTCCCATTAGGATACCTTCTGCCACTTCTAATTCGCCAAGGAAGCAAGTCATATCAAGCAACTTATGGTGACATTTACTTAAGTTAAAGAACGTAATTGCAACTGTGTAATACAGGTCTTTGTTAATTTTTCTTTAGCTAAGAATTAGCTCCATAATACAAACCTCAATAATAAAAAAAGGTTGACAAACTTTTAAAAGACACGGGACGAATAGGAAATGTGGGAACGTTCTCATTGTTGTCAAACATTCATATGCTCACCCATCGCCGGTACATCCGCCGCTACTTCCGCCGCCGAAGATGGAAGATGTAGTTCGTTGACAGCACCAAATTAAAAAAAAAAGTGAAGGCTAGAACATACATGCCTTACAATCACATTGTTCTTTATACACAAGCGAAGAATTAGCTGTTGTGTACATAGCTTAAACCGAGTGTAAACACTTTGAATTTGGAATAAGGTTTCTTACAAGGGGCAAACGAGGGAATAACGATAGGTTTGTTCAGCGCGAGTAAAAGCTTAGGTATTTTATTTGACACTCGTCTTTTATTTTTATTTAGCAGCGCGGCACGGCCGCAGCGGGCGGTTATCCACGGAAACTCACGATCGGTGTCTCGAGAAGCTATTTTTGATGCAAAAACGTCGGGCCAATGTCTAGTGCATGTGTGGAATATGCAATGCCGGGCCGTGTTGGTCACCTGCGCATCTTTAACACATTCTTAGTCAAGGACTCTGTGTGAACTGAATTTTGTTCGGAATTCGAAAATAATTATGAAGAAGTACATTCGAGTATTTTTTTAAAAGATGAGTCTTAAAAAATCGAGCGGACGAGTATTCTGTATCTTATTAATTATATTTATGTAAACAGAGAAACAGATTACCTACATGGTTTGGAGGAATTTAAATTGCTCTCTTGTATGTAAGTAGGAACTCCTTGTGTAATCCGATCTTTATAATCTTGATTATTCCCGCTTTTGCTCTATGCTCTTTCGGTCTTGACCAACCATAAATACAACACAGGAAATCGCATTTAGAGTTTTGAATCATACATATAAAAATAAAATTAGTAGAAATTGGATTTTTAATGTATTATGTTGTATTTTTAGTAAATAATGTAGAAGGGTTAATTTAATTCATGTTTATATTTACACGTTGCATGTGCGGCAGAATATGAGGGCACTGTTTTGTTTTTAAGACCTATTATATTACTGTACCATGTTCTAAGTAAATAAATAAATACAATACAATTAATTATCAACATGGGTCCCATTTCAATAGAATTCGAGAAAATTACACAGAAGTTACTGAAAAGTCGGGCAAATGCGAGTACACAAGGGTACCGTGTTATTCTTGTATGGGGGGCATTAATTTTAATTATTAGGTATTAATTTTTTATTAAATTTCATGTGTGTGTGTGTGTGTGTGTGTGTGTGTGTGTGTGGTTCAAGAGATACAGCATTTTTAAGGTCAAGCGAAAACTCCATTTTAATCACGTTTCTTGTATGGGACCCCTTAATTGTATAGAATTAATTTTTATTAATTGTTTTTGTAGCGATGATAGAATCACACACTCTGTGAAAATTTCAACCCTAACCTACCTAGTTCATGAGATACAGTCCGCTGACACAGACAGACGGACTACGGACAGCGTAGGCTTAGTAATAACCCACCCTTTGGGTACGAAACCCTAAAAAGAATCAGTTAATGGGCTATTAAACAAATAGGTACTCATTCACTGCCCACATTCAGCAGTTTAATGTATTAATTTTAATACGCTTAGGCTCTTCGCTGCCACTGAACAGCAATGTCTCGGAATGTTTGATCTTTGCTTGTCTTTTATTTCCAGGAAGGGATCAAAGGTTTGAAAAGATGTGGCTTATGAAGACCTTTTTAATCAAAGTTGCTACAAACAGAATACTTTTTCAGATAAATGTACTAAGGAACGCTTTTCAACAAACGTATCATTACTCAAAATTTTCATTCCATCGACAGACATTTTCACTGCATGAGTTAGTTTGTTTTAGTAAAAGGCTAATCTAACCTAACCAACCTAATTTATGTTTAAGATATCCTGAAAACACTATGGTTTCAGTTAAAAATATTGTTCGATGAATTATACAAACGATGAAGTGAACGATGTAATGATGATACCCTGAGGCGACAATTGCTTTTCGACGAAATGAAAATCCTACGTAATGATACTTTCGTTGAAAGGTATTTCGGCAAAATAACCCAAAAACATTTTCATGTAAAATGTTGGCAAGACGAGACCATACGGCTCCCACGGTCAAAAAGTTATCGGATCTCATGTAGAACCAAGCTTCTAACTCTACACGCCCTAACTTCACAAACTACACCTTAGTCAAATTATGTGGCATATGGCCGTTTTAGACGGACATAGTAAAACTGTAAAGGTTCTTAGTTTGACTTCGGAACCCTGGAAAAAAATCGAAACTAGACGGATACACTTAAAACCAAAAAAAACTGATCGGCAAGTTTAAAATATAAAGACGGAAAAGTTTTCGTAATTAGGTAATTACCTTACTTACCTACTTACAAAATCGTTAATAGAATATAGAATTGTACTAACTTTAGTACCGTTTTAACTTATTAATTTCATTCCACAATTTAGTGTGGCATTCCGAAATTTTAACACTTTTATTACCTACTCGTTTTGTGTAGCATTTTGAACATGAGGCGACAAGCGATATGGCGCTAACTAAAGATCCCATACATATTTATGATGCCGACGTTGCTAACTACCTGCGCTGTCCACTCGCGAGCCACTCAATCATCGTTTGTAAATGTAGCTAGTACACCTCTAGGGCTCTGTTATACCTACCTAGGTACTTACTCGGTAAAACCATTATTGCTTTTGATATGTTATCGTAACGTTAAAATACCCCTTCAAACATAAACAAAGATTCCGACGAACTGTTAACAACCTCCTTCGAAGTTCGGTTAGAAAGACAAATGGCATGGTATTATATTTCTACTGATTTTAACAGGAGAACACAGGATACTGACCAAATAACTCTTTAATTGCTTTATTAGCAATAATAAAAAAAAAAGTAAAAGATAAACAGAAATAAAGGCTTGTAGTACCGTTAGGCGATGGGCTTGCAACCGTCACTAATGCACTGGTAAACATCTTAGCCTACTTGTACAAAATGTGGTTACAGAATTAATAACTAGTCTTTTTAGAGTTGTTAATCGGGCGTGATGTTATGTACCTAAGTATGTGTAAAACAGTAATAGTAAAAGTCACTATACCAAAATATTTAATTAATTATCTATGAAATAAACAAGAAAAAAAAAAGGATTTTTCGGCAATCAAGAATCAATAATTTCACTAAAACTTTACGACTTATAACCAGCTCTCCTATTATTAAGTTACAGTTAAGATTTCTGTAAACAAAGCATTAGATAATCAGAGCGACATTAGCGTTTACTGTACATTTAGGTAAACATCGTGAGAACACTGAGAACTGTCAAATCAAAAGTGACACTTGTAGAGTGGTAAAACTGGTAAATAAGCAAGGGAATGTCCCCTTCACTTAATGACAAAAAATTATATCACGTCGTGGGTTTTTACACCTTCGTAATTAATTGATAGCTCCAGTTAGTGCTTACCTAGAAATTATTGATTGAAGGTAACGCGCAGGCGCGGCGCTCATTCAGCCCAGTGTGCAGTTACCTACCGTAAGCTTATGAACGTAGAGGCTGGTTTGAGTAAGTGAAGCATAATCGACGCTGTATAATACAACACAAACAAAAAGGAAACCTAGCGAGCCCTAGTATCTGTCGGGTGGTTGCAAGGGAGGGTCGTGAAAATGACGGGTGTGGATGAAATACTCAATTATCAGCAAAACCCCGACGACGACTTCTACGCGTTGCTCGGGTGCAACTCCAACTCCAGCGTAAGTAAAACTACATGCATCAAACCTCTTTAATATCGTATTGATTCTATCGCGCTACTTATTGACCTTAATCTGTGAGGTCGCAACTGTTGACCTACATTTTACTGATTCGTTTTTTTTTTTATTAAAATTGGACGCGCTGCGTAGATAACATGAATTTTAAGTAAGTTATTAAAACGTGGGAAATAGTCTTCTCTGTTTGATTGTTACTATTAATTTGAATAATTTGTTTTAAATTAAGATGTAATCATCATGTTACATTGCGATGGTAGAGCTGCAAATCCACATTGAAGTCTTTGTTTTATCAGGTGCAGTGTAGAATTATAATAAACTTCAACTTTAAGCTAAAGTTTAAAAAGTGACATATACTTAAAGCAAAGCTATTTGAGACTTATTGATACGTGTCTCTATGTGCATTAATATATTCAAATCAAATGTTTTATAGCTTTAGATACTTGCAACATTACCACTGGGACGACAACAATTTTAGTCTTTTTATTAATTGACTATGAAAATGTGCCGCAAGGATGCTATTAGAGATGCATGCTATGCATTATTGACCTCCTGAAATGGAATAGGATGAATACCCAGTGCTTCTTTTTTACTAACTTATGTTTTGTTGCATTGGGTAGTTGGGCAAATCTTCGGTTGATTGTATTTTCATCACTTTCATAAAAGATAAAAAAAGATTAAATTTGTTTATTCAGTAAGTAAGCCTTACGGGCACTTTTGCATTTCAAAATTTGACAATGATAGAATTTAACCTAGCATTTTATATAAAACAATAAAGATATAAATAAAAATATGCATAGATAAGCAGGAAAACATGTCGAAACTTGTAATAATCACAAGAGCAAATAAATAAAATAATAATATTACTATGATGGTCCAAGACAAAAAAAATAAATGTTTTGATACAAAAATTTTACAGCTCATCTTCAGGTATTTATTGCCTTGTTCTTTTTTTGATTTGTTACACTTAGTGCCAATTTCACCATACAATGTTGAATTTAATCAATGTTAATCAACTGTTTGTTCACACATTTTGACAACTGTTAACACTCATTGTCTGTTAAGTGGTTAACATCATAATATGGCGATATCGGTACTTAACATGAACCAGTTAAAAATATGTTGCTTAATATTTAATAATAATTATTAAATATATATCTTTTCGGGTATGATGTCTAAGTACTTGTTTTATGGAATAGCAGCTGCACCTATCATAGTGTTGAAGTGGAAATTTGTACAAAATTAAAACACAAGAGTGTAGGTAGGTAGGTAGAATATGACAGAACTGACATCTAGAAGATACATAAATAAAATACTTAACCTTGCGCAGCCCGGTTTCAAAGAGGGTAATTCCAAGGAAGACCCAGTCTCCTAATATTACAACAAATTAATAAACTCCTAAACACCCAGACCAAAAATTGTTCATGTCTTGGTAACCGCAACAGAATAGGTGTCATATTTTAGGGGTACCTCCGCCGTATTAACGGCAGATAACTAAAAATATTTTGTTCTAGTATTAGCACAGTGGGTTTTCACCCCAAGTCTCTATTTTAATACTTGGGCTTTGACTGCAAAGTGATTTTGTGCTAGTATTAGTACTTTGAACCTCAGAAGGTTAAACCTTTAAATTAAAGTGACAAAATCTAGTAGAAAATGTTTAGGAAAAATATTTATTATTAATACAATATTTACTTTACAGCTGATCAAGCTTTTATATTATAATTTTTCTCTTAGGTAACATAATTTATGTCTAAAAGGTTACAAATCAAGGCTACTGCAGCTATCGTATAACATTATTGTATTAGTAGAATGTAATTCTAAGCAGCATAATATGTTGACTAATCCAATGAAGTAATCATTGGAATGAAAATGGATACATCCTTTTGTCTTCAACTACCTGCCTCCGCTTATAGCTCATCATTATTAATTGTAATGACTCTAAGAGCCAAAATACTATTGATCTGGACTTCTTCAATCGTGATTGTGTATTAAATAATCATTATTTGTAGTTTTGTAAGAATAACTATATCCCCCATGTGGATGCCAGGTTAGAATAGTGCCACTCCATGTCTTCCCGTGGATGTCGTAAGAGGCGACTAAGGGAATATGGGCTTGTGGTACTGTTAGGCGATGGGCTTGCAACCTGTCACTAATACACTAGTAAACTTCTTGGCCTCATTGTGCAAAATGTGGATATAGAATTATATACAAGTCTTTTTAGATTAGTTGGTATTTCTGTAGCCTACTACACTACCTGCACTCTGGGAATGAAGGCGTGATAATATGTATGTATGTAAGTAACTATAGATTTCTCCTAATTGTACTTGTTAACTACAGGCGGAGCAAATAACAGCGGAGTTCAAGATCCTCGCTCTGCAGCACCATCCCGACAAAAATGATGGTGACAAGGAGGCCGAAGCCAAGTTTCAAAAACTGAAGGTAAAATAGTTACTACACAATTCAAATTAAAAAGGCAAGAGTTTAAAATAAACCAAACATATTTCTGCTAGCGTCCTGTAGTACAGAACTGAATGCAATAACCTCGTAAAATTCCTTTTCTGTTGTTAATTCCCTGCTGCTGCTTCCTCAGGAGGCAAAGGAGACTCTCTGCGATCCGGCCAAGCGCGCTCTCTACGATAAGTGGAAGCAGAGCGGCATCGCCATGGGTTACAAGCAGTGGCTGGGAATGAAGGACCACGTCCAACAGTCCATGCACTGGTCCAAGCCGAACACCAAGGACCGCATGCTGGAGGGAGACGGCCACGCCTCGGGGCCCTCTAGCCTCGGGCCGGCCAACTCTGCCGCCCGCAGGGCTTCGGAGGGCGGGGCAGCTCTTTGGGGGCGTTGGGGGGGAAACCAAGAACCCCCCTCTGAGGTCATTTCTAAGTTCCGTAACTATGAGATCTAAAACCTCAGACGGAAAACGTTTGAATTTACGTAGCCCCTTGTTTTTTTCGATCGTGTCGCAAATAAAGAGTAGAAGATATTGTTTTCGAATATATACTTTCTTTTTTCCCTTACAGAATCGTGATTAATTTTGAAAAGGGGATAACGTAATTTCTATTTTATTTGCGTTTAGACTCTGGGCTAAAATGTATAAATAACCTTGATACGTTAAACTAAACAATTATTACCATGTGGGATAGGTTTATGAACCTGACTACAAAGTTGCAAACATCTTAGTATTGGTAGTTTTGCTTGAAACATCTCAGAAGGGTAGGTAAATAGTTCAGGAATAATCTGCCATGGTCTTTATACAGTTTAGTCCATTTCTAACGTGTTATTTTAGAGATTCAACCCATTTGTGTATTTGTTCTACTTAAGAGGTTACTTGTGCCCTAATCTCTTGGTCTGTCGATGCATTTCATAATGTACTTAATTTTTATTTCCAGGCTATTTGTTAAACACTTGCCAATTTTATTGATGTAACTTACTTATAAGTATAATGTTAAGTATTAAATAATTTAGTGTTAACGGCACAATATTCATCAAGTCAGCTCATAAAATAGTTCTCGAATGTGGCTCGATATCTTTTCTGTGTTTTATTAAGTGTTTGGTGTGTTTCAAGATCTTAATGTACTGTTGTAGTAGTAAGTTGTTAGAACCCCGTCCCCGTGATGGCCTAGCGTCAGGCACTCTTTTAGCGATATATATGTTTAGTTCTAAGCTGTGCACATTCCTAAAACTTGTGAGTCTGAAGAAGTTTCTGCTGTAGAACAATATGTTAGTCTACTAAAGAATCTATGATATTTTGAAGATTTTATATTTTTGATCCTCCTTTACGACTCTTACTGTAAGAACTAAGTTATTTCTAATGAATGAGTGCGAGGAGTGGTGTTGTGAGAGACATACAGGGTAAGATGGCAGGCTGAACATTATGTTTCTTTATTCTATTGGTTATTTTGAATTCGTCATATCAAGTTTCTGATTAATTATCTCGATCTGATCCGTGGTTGTCCTTGAATAGGTGTTGTGTTCCCGTTAGAGTTGTGTAGAGTTTAAATAAATCATGTAATGATATGTGTTAAATGTGTTGTAAGTGTTTAATTTAAATGTTTAAATCAATGTTAAAATAGATGGAATACTTAGTAGGAATTTTAAATTTTGAATGTTTTACTCTATAAGAATCTCTATTAATAATGCCAAAATGAATAAGATGTTTTTATTTTTGATGTTAACGTCACCTTTGGAACAATAAAGTCTACCGTACATGATTTAAGATTTTTAGTGACTTCCTTTGCAACTCCCAAAGAAACAAGGGGGTATTATGAGTTTAGCTTGTGTGGCGTTCGGACGAGATATACTTATTCTTTAAAGAAAGCTTATTTTTGTGGTACTAGTGAAAACGGATACAAGTCGACTTAGCTCTTAATAAAAAATGGTAAACGTCATGTAAAAAGCATAATAATTATACTAGATTTATACCGTTTTTCACTTACATCTCGGTAGACTTGTATCCTTATTCACTTGTATCACAAATTTATAGTCATTAGATCTAGATTTGATAAAATTCGGTCGCCAACGACGCCTAAAGTAGTCATGAGCTGTGGTGCCTACAACGCCACCGACACTTATAGTTGTCGCAAGTACAGTTTAAAAGAGACTCATTTTTATTTGACTTAGGGCGTTAAAAAGGTTAAAAGTAGGTTCAATCAGCTGTGAAACTAGGAATACCCAAAGGGTACATGGGCAAGAGCAAAACATTTTTTTTTTTTTTTTCAAGAAAATATAGGTACATTTTATTTATATATAAATTCGCCAAACATAGTGTTGGCGAAGTAGGTACTGCACTTACTTTCACATTTGATATGTACCCAACTCTTTTACCCGTTTCCCATAGATAGACATGCCATCACATATCCATCCATAGAAAACACATAAATTTATAAAATAACTTATAACTATATGTCTAACTAGCGACCCGCCAGCGGCTTCGCCCACTGCAATTTTTTTTTCATGTTACTTGGGGGTTTGAAAAATAGATGCTGGCCGATTCTCAGACCTACTCAATACGCTCACAAAATTTCATGAGAATCGGTCAAGCCGTTTCGGAGTATGGGAACGAAAACTGTGACACGAGAATTTTATATATAAGAAGATTATAGGTAGTTAAATGGTCTTGACCATAAAATAATTTATTTGGATAAGGATTAATATAAACACATAAATAGCATGGTTTGAATTTGGTTAGCATTTTCATTAATGTTTAAAATGAAAAAAGTTGTTGTAGTGACATAACTACAATAGTTGGACATATGCTACCGCGGAGTTTTTTGTAGACATTATGATGTTCTTCAATATTGTTGTACATTATTTTGTTCTATCGCTAATAGTTTCGGCAGCGCATTCGACGAAAGACATTTTAAGACTCATTTTTCTACACCTTCGATTACATTGTTCAAATTTTACCAAGGATCCCTAATTTTTTTCAAAGTGAAATGTAGCCTTTGTCAAATTGGAAGAATGTAGCATTCTATTGGTGAAATAATTTTTAAAATCAGCCCAGTACTTTTTGAGCCTATTCATTACAAACATACAAACATACAAAAATAGGTACAAATCTTTCCTCTTTATAATATTAGTGTAGATGTATTAGTACCTACTTTGGAGAGCATTCGAGCATTGTTTCCCTCACTGACCTTACTGCCCACTACAACTATGATGATTTTAAGGTATCTAATAGCAACTTTTTTTAACCTAATTTTAAAACTATTTCTACTAATACATTCATCCTCTGAAAAAAATAAATTGAATATTCGCGGTGTTATGTAACTACGCATTCTTTTGCCGTAATAGTTGTTGGCCACGGGCTCCACGTACCTCCGCTGCGTCGTGGTCCTCAGTGCGCGGGGTTTCGAATCGAATGGTACCCGAGGAAACGCAAAATGAACAGAGTTCGACGACTGGCCCGAACTGGAGGAGAGTCGCTAATGATAAAAAGCAATGGAATTCGTTAAAGGAGTGCTTTGCTATGACATAAGCACGCTGAATTTAGAGACATAATTAAATTTAAACATAAATTGGGCTTTCTTATTTATTTTGGCCTTTACGCTAGCGCTTATAGGGGAAGGTGAGGTAATACGATCCCTGGAGGTCAAATGATCCCCCGCCGTAAATCAGAGACAGCTAGTGCCATCTATCCAAATGCGCATGAAACATGCTTCCCGCACCCCTGAAAGTTGCCTCTCCAAGTGTCATGGCGGTGCGAGCGCTTGGCGTGATTTTATTAAAAAATAATCAAAAAGTGTGGCTCTGATCTAAGGTAAGTCTGTTTTTGAACTTTCATTACTTTTTACATATTCGTGTTTATTAAAATTTTGTTTTATTTGCGGGTATTAATAGCAGTTAGCTAATATTTAAGCAATGTTTGATCTCCGCACGCGGTATTTGAAGGTTATGTTTTGATCGATATATTAGAATTTGGTGTTTGGGGCGAAATGATCCCTATCTGTGTGTTTAAAATGATCCCTGGAATCATTTTACCCCATTAGTTTTTGTTGTTTTTACAGATCATGCCGAGAATTTATATACGCAAAACTAATCGCCAAAATTGACCTGAAGAACAAATGCAAAAGGCATTAGATGCCGTCAGAGATGGTATTCCTTACAAAACAGCAAGTAGAGAGTTTAAGGTCCCTGTGATGGCATTAAAAAGAAGAGCCAAAGGTAAAAATAAAATAGCTGTAGGCTCCGCTAAAAAGTTAGGTAGCAAACAAACAGTGTTTAACCTTTGTTTGTTAATTTTGCAAACCTTTTAAAAGTTTCTGTCAATGTTTAATGTTTAGTTTTGTTAGTTGAGTAGTAGATAATTATAAAAAAAAGATCTCTAATGAAACTAGAAGACTGGAAAAGTTTTGTGTAACTTGCTTATAGGTAAACTTAAATTGTTATGAACAATACATATGATTAAAATAAACAGCTGAGTGTTTTATTTCACTGAAATTTAACTTATGGTATAAAATGATCCCTGGGATTATTTTACCCCTACCCCAGGGATCATTTTATACATAGGTGTGTATAAAATGATCCTTTACTAAACTTTTACAAAAACCTCTTGTACAAAAAAAACTACATACATATAATGAAAAATAAGTATGCAGTTACAAAGTTAAGTAAATTCACTACCTCTAACGATAGAAATCTTGCGACTTTGCTTTCAACTTTAGCCACAGTTAAGTTTTTCCCTTAAGGGGATCATTATACCTCACCTTCCCCTAAATATTATTATATAGGCCCAACATCCACAACAGCAATATTTAGCAAAAGAACAACCTTAACCTCGTAAGACAATTTAGTTTAAACTATACTATAATGGCCGTAAAGTTTATTTTTATTTGTTTCAAATTTGAAAATGGCATTTAATAGCAAAGGTCGATTCAAATTCCAACTTACAAAAATCTGTCTGTAGTATGCTGGGTCACACGAGGTTAGGGAATAATAAAAAAAAGAGGTTCTGTTAACGTCAGCCAATCTGTTCACCGCTAGAAACCATGTATTGTGTGAGATGAATAAAGATGTTTATCTACATCCTCGTAAGACCCGGTGTCCTATAGAAAGTACATAATCCAGCCAAATCAATCTAAACCTTATTTCAAGGAATTTAAAGCTCATTTTTATTCGTTTCCAAATTGAAAATGTCATTTAAGTGCAAAGTTAATTGAACTTTATTTCCTTGCTGGTGGATTCAAATTCCTACTAACAAAAATCTACCGGGTTGTAGTATCGTGGGCCTCCAGAGGATATATCTATCTAATCTAGTGCCCAATCAGATGCGGGGTCGGACAGAAAGTCCATGAACAACCCGGTTTCCCATGTAAAGCTTTATGAGCATGTCGGACCATGCTCATTGTAGAGTTCCGAAGCCGTTAAGTACTACAAACATAAAAATCAACAAGTAGTAACTATTTTGCTACTTAAAGTCATTTGATGCCGTCTTAGATGATTTTAGTAGGTAGGTATAAACACTTTAGTCGCCTGTATCTCAAGAACCAATGCTGTCTACTTAGACGTGATAGTTTTCCATTTCAATTCGTTAAATGTGCTTTCATTCAGGTTTTTTTTCAGATGTTTACTATTTGTAGTTTTGGCTGTAGTAGGGGGACACATGAATCTAACAAGAATTTGCGCTTTAAAGCTTAATATTTCATTAACGGATCCCTTGATCGAAAAATTGCTCCAAAACCCACAAAATTAAATCACAACAAAAAAAATTGAAACAAAAATGTGGTTACATAATTAAATATCAACAAGTTTAGAGTAGTTGATATTCTGTAGCTCTGCCTACCCCACTCTGGGAATAAAGGCGTGACGTTATGTATGTATGTAACAAAAAAACGATACCTACCTGTTGATCTTAATACCTAACGGTTTCACACCACATGGATGTAGCTATCTTCGTCGAGTCAGGCGAGGTGCAAAAACATGTTTCCGTCAAATAATACTTAAGGGTAATTTAATAGGGAAGATGCATTTTATTTTTCTTACGCTCTCTGGAAAGTGCTATGAAAGATAGGAATAACGGTATACGCGAATTATTGTCGTGCAATTTTTTCATAACATTTATGAAGCTTTAAAAAGGCATAGTTCCTGAACCCCTGCAAAAACACACAAAATCTACGACAGGAATGACGTCACAGCTATGGTTCCATGTTTAGAATTATAAGGACCTTAAAAATAAATTTACATTAATTTCGTTAATTGGTATGCTTAAGCCAATATCGTTGAATTAAAATATTACGTAAATAAAATGGGGATGCCAAAAAAACTATCTTTTTAGTGGTGGTAGGACCCTGTGCAGGGTGCGTCCGGATCGCTACCACCATCTTATCCATTAACCACCCGCCAAGCAACAGTGTTCGCATTGTTGTGTTCCGGTGTGGGGATAAGACAGCCGGTGAAATAACTAGCATAGAGGCATTCCATCTTAGTCCTCAGGGTTGGCAACGCATTTGAGGTCTTAGGATTATAGTCTTGAGAACTCAAATGTGTATGGGTCTCAGATTCCACTAACCATCAGGTGGCCTGAGTGCGCGGGTGCCTTCTTAACGCTTAAATAGGCAAAAATTAAAAAAGAACATTAAAAAAAAAACTAAACATTAAAAGAAGTTTTAAATTTTTAACAAGTTTTGATTCTATATAAAATCTTAATAAACGGCTCACAACTTAGTGTATTGCGTTAAATATGTTTTTTTTTTACATTTTCTCCTAAATGGTATCAATCAAACTCAATTCTGACCTTCATGCATGTGCAACTTTTTAAATACTTATAAATAAAATTGGGCTGAAAAATCTCCTGCAAAGTTAAAACAAAGCCTAACTTACTCGAGCAGCGTTCGTCCTCAAATGCCTGTAGCCGGCAGCACACCACAATTCAGAGAAAGAACATTATTTTATAAACAACCCGTGACATCGAAATACCTCGGTGAAAAATAACGCGTTTCCACCCAGCTATCCTGTTTATGCATTCCTAGAATGGTTTCTGATGAAAAAATAGTGACGAGAGTATTTCTTATTAAACAGGGAATTCCAAAGATATTAGCACAAAATCGAGATATTCAATGGACAAATTTAAAAATATTTCTTGTTGAATAAAACAAAAGTGACGTAAATAGCTCCAATCTGCTCCTCGATTTTGACTAATGAGAAAATTTGAAATCAATTTATGCAGTGCTTAGACTATGAGCGGGCGCCCTTTTGGATTTGATATCGTAATGCCTTATGATATCAAATCCAAAAGGGGGGGCCTATAGGTAATTGTAAATAAAATCACCGCATAAATATTTTTTTTATGGCATCGAGAAGGCAAAAGAGCACACAGGCCACATGATGTTAAGTGGAAACTGTGACCCAAAGACATTTCAAAATTACTTATACATCAGTGATATTCAATCATAGTTACCTAGGTACTCGTAACCATCGACTTTTAAAGCGAGTTAAAAAAAGGAGAAGGCTTTTTCGGGGCATAAAAAATGTACTTGTCATTCGAATGCTTATGCTTTTAAATTGATCGCATTCTTGTAAAAATAATTTTCTAGTAATGGAGTCCATGAGGAATGGATCTCATCAAAAATAGGTATAGGCCGACATTTGTAATTTTGATACTTTCTTTAACAATACAATTATGTTCCGAAAGTGGTGACAACGAGCTGATGAAGACCACAGATGGGCACCGGAACTCCTCAATGGTACCTTTTGCAAGAGTGGCGATAAGATATCTCGATTAAGATAGATAAGTGACTATGACGAAGCTCATTTAAATATAGACTCGTACACTATGATTTTCTTGCGGCGAGCTTGAAATATCCCTTACTTTTTTTTATTATTTGACTATAATAAAATAAATGGTCACTAAAAAGTATGAAATAATATTTAAAACTTTTTTTATTTTCAAAGTATCTAACAAATTTTTGGTAATGTTACTGGTTTTGATTGGCGGTCAAACGGAGACATTACTTCCATTGAGACATTTCTTCTTAGTCCTCAGAGTTGGCAATGCATTTGGAAGATTTTAATTTAGGATTGCAGTCTTAAGATTGTAGATCTGAAAATGTGTATGGGGCTCTGATCAATTGGCCATCAGTACCTAATGCTCAAGTGCTAGGTGGTATGAATTTGTGTCCTTAGTTATTTCTCTATCCAAAGTTGTCTGGAAGAGGTCGCTATTTAGCGGTATGACCGCCTGTTGCATACCTATGATTTAAATGTACTGTTCCGCGTTCGGTTTTTTTTTTGGTGTTTAATACAGAGTATTTGTATTGTATTGGGCCTTATTGGTTAAAAATAGTCATAAATCTATTGTCTACTAAACTTTTTATGTAAGGGTTCAAAGTTGTTTAGTGCGAGTGTTGTTTTTGAATCTAGCCCTCTATGCATGATACATAACACAAAACGCTATACTTAATAGCATTTTTTTTATAAAAAATAAATCATCAAAATGTATAGGATAGACGAAAGCTAATGACAGATCCCATCAACCACTTGTATCAAATCATAGAAAACAGAAACTTTATCTGCCTTTGGATCATAGCTCCTAAAATTGAACTACAATACAATACAAATTAATACCAGCTTTATTAATACCACACAACGAAAAATAAAAAAAGGAAAGACAAAAACGTGTTTTTTTATACGGGGGATCTTATCGCTATTACTATGCGAACTACGAGCATAGCAGGGATATAAAAGCACGAGATGCAAAGGTGATTAAGGATAACGAACTTGGCTTGACACTGCCGTATATCTAGAATTCTAGATAGCGGGTTACAACAGTATTTTAAAGACTTTGGTTTCACCTGTGAGTCAACTTGGATGTTTTCTATCTATTTAAGTATGTATTTATCTATCTATTTAAGTATGTATTTCTCTATATAAGTATGTTTATCGTTGTCTAGTACCCATAGTACAAGCCTAGAGCTTAATTTGGGACTAGGTCAATTTGTGTAAGTGTTTTTTTATGGTATTGAGAAGGCAAACGAGCACACAGGCCACCTGATGTTAAGTGGAAACTGTGACCCATAGACATTCGCATTCACAAGACTGCAATCCTAAGACTCCAAATGCGTTGCCAACCCTGAGGACCAAGATGGAATGCCTCTTTGCTAGTTTTTCACCGGCTGTCTTATCCCCAAACCGGAACACAACAATGCGAACGCTGTTGTTTGGCGGTAGGTTAGTGGATAAGATGGTGGTAGCGATCCGGACGGACCATGCACAAGGTCCTACACCACAAATTTGTGTTTTATTTATTTATTTAACTAAGATGGCATTCGTATGTTTATATGTTAGTTCGACAATTGACCTAGTCCCAAAATAAGCTCTAGGCTTGTACAGTCAAGGTCATAACATAAATATGTATACACTTTAGTACCTTGTCACTTTAATCGCTGGGACAATATCATATGGCAGTTTAAACATGACGTTAAATAGACAAGGTACTAAAGTGTATACTTATTTATAACCTTGACTGTACTATGGGTACTAGACAACGATAACATATATTTCTTTATACACATACTTAAATACATAGTAAGTAAGTATTTATTAATTGTAAACTGTGTACAAAGATAGAAAATGGTAAATTACATTAGTATCAACAGTTGCCCATTGCGAGCATACAATATTCGTTCATAACACTAAAATATAACAATTTTATTAATTTTAGGATTTAGAATTGCTAAAGAATTCTTTTAAATTATAAAATACATTATTAATAAGCTAGTTTTTTAACTTAATCTTAAAAAGATTACCCTCTAACATTTTCATATCATTGGGTAAGGTGTTAAAAACGCGTACCTATCGCCGTAATAAACGTGCTTATGTAATATGAGTAGAAATAAAACGTAATAATAATATAATGCATAGAAAACATTCAAGACTCAGAAACAAATACTCGTGCTCATCACACAAATAAGAATCTTACCGGGATTTGAACCTAGGACGCCTGGCTTCGAAGGCAGGGTCACTACCAACTAGGCTAAAGAAAAAGATCCAATCATTCGGGAATTTCATGGCGGTGACCAGTTGTAACTGCGTTTCGTGGCAGCATAGCCAAAACTACCGGCCTAGCGAAAATTACAAACATTAATAATTCAACACTACACATGATTGTAGATGGCATTAAACAATTTAATTGTTTTTCTTTGAATCCCAACCGTATAAACCGGGAGTGGCCTGTAATAGGAGCAATAAATTGAGGGATCATTTCCACACCACAAACGTAACAATATTTATTCTACAACTTTTGATAATAACATATTGTTTACTAAATATTAATAAATTTAGATTTTCCAAGTAAGCAATGTATTGCGAAAACTACGAAGTTTGTAGGCTGACAGTAGATGTCAACAAGACTATTTTATGGAGTACCTACATTGATGATGATGATGGGTGGGGACGCCCGGCCGGAACAGGCGGGCGGTCGATCAGTCTCCCGGTCATTCCGCCCTGTTCCCCTTGGTTGAGCCGTAGGTTACTGGCCCGGCGACGCTCCCATCCAGCATGGATCCCATCTTCCGGTTTTCCTACAGAACAAAAGTGCGTCCTGTAGGTTGATTGCTTTTAAGTGCTTCTGACGATAGCTTGTCCTCTCCGAATGTGTGGTATCTCAGTGACGAGTACATGACGCACTCGGCTAGGACATGTTGGCTTGTTTCCTCTTTGCCGCAATGTGGGCATTGAGGATCTTGTTTAATGCCCATTACCGTTAGATGTCTGTTGAGCGGGCAATGCCCAGTCAGCACACCAGTTAGTATGCTAAGATTGTACTTACCAAGATTTAGGAGATACCTTGTCCTGTTTTGGTTTACCCTTCCTATCATGAGCTTGGATTGTCTGCACCCCTGTGTCGCAATCCATTCCTCATTCGTCTTTGTTTCTATTTTTCTTGCAATGATTCCCTTCGTTACAGTCGCAGATATTGGGAGCACTGGCTCGGGGCCTAGGTACTGTTGGTCCGCTCCTGCTCTTGCTAGTTCGTCTGCTATCTCGTTTCCTGCAACTCCACTGTGCCCCGGTACCCATGCCAGTGTAATTTGGGATGTGTTGCCAAGGGTATTTAATTCATTTCTGCACAGTACCTACATTGAAAATCCTATTTAATTTGTTCGAAAAAAAAATCCCAAATAATAAATTACATATTCTTTGAAAGTTGTAGAACAAATGTTGCTACGTTTATAGAGTAGAAACGATCCCTCAATTTATTGCTCCTATTACAGGCCACACCCGGAATAAGTACTCAAGTTCATCAAAACCGGAATTGGAACTCTCCCTCGGAGTAATTTTCTAGCTTATGGGTTAATAGACAGTCCCTAGGTCAAGAACCGTACGAAGGTCACCACCACGGTGGCACTGTCATTACCGTTATCTCCAAGTGCCATAAGGTATATTTAGACACATATTATATATTCGGCGCGAGCGCTACTCGTGTTAGGGGTCTACCACGGTCCTGTATCGAGACTCGCTTATATTATAACTCACTCTGGTAAGAAACTTTTTATAAGGCAAGGAAGTGTGTCCGTGTGATTGCCAGGTTAGAATAGTGCCACTCCATGTCTTCCCGTGGATGTCGTAAGAGGCGACTAAGGGAATAAAGGCTTGTAGTGCTGTTAGGCGATGGGCTTGCAACCTATCACTAATACACAGGTAAACATCTTAGCCTGTTTGTGCAAAATGTGGTTTCAAAATAAGGGAATGAAGGCATGATATTATGTATGTATGTGTGTATGTATGGAGAGTACACAGGCCACCTGATGGCATTAAGTAGCATCTGTCTTAAGTCTCGCTTACGATTAACACTCTAAAGCCGGATGCTTGGCGTTTGCCGCAAACACTGCAAGAAGCAACTATATATTAGAGGAAAAGCATACTATGTATTTCCGTCTCACTATAACTTGTAGTTGTGTTCTGTAGTGTTTGCGGGAAAGATCAACCGGTTTGATTATCGTTTGCAAAACACGAAAAAAAAAAACAAGAAACTGCCTGGAAGCACAGGCTTGTAAATTAGTAATAGACGAAACGTGATTGGTTAAGGCCGAAAAAGTTGGGCACGCTAGGTAACTCACTCAATTAAATTTTCTATTAAACTTTTCCGTCGTGCGACAAAAAATAGCCATACATTTTCATCTTTTTTCACTTTTGTTGTTTGTTTGGTTAGCCGATTGCCTGGCAGCCGTGGCCCTAGACAACGAACGCATTCTGCCATCGGTATAGTTATCAAAATGTATAGGATTAACGTTATTTGCCAGACGGTCGCATTATAGCTTAAAATATGCCAATTCACACATTTTGAATGTTTTCGAAAATCGTTAGCGTTTTACGTCTTGTCTAAAGCCCTAGCCTAGTGAGATCAAAAGGATAAATCTCCAGTTTTTTATGCTCTAAAAACTTCAACACTAAGGACACACAGCGTGAGCTGCTCGCAAGAAGAAATGTCTAGTATATTTAAATTTTGAAATATCGAAGAGACTAGTGACTAAACTTTTTCCAGTTGTAATAATAAATTTTATAATAACATAGCTGAGGCCCTAGCCAAGATGCAAACGCTATAGGGTCATTCTTCTTTTTTACCGACAATTGCCTGTCCTCATTTTACCATCCGTTTTTCAGTTAGAGTATTGATTATTAATGTTTTAGTTTTTGAATATACGTCCAAACATTTATTCATCTATTAGTACTAAATAATCTTTAACTTTCTCTATCCAGTGTTTTTTTTTATAAGTTTGTTTTTCATAGAATCGCGTGACAGTAACGTGTTTTTCTTTTCTATCACTCAAAATGTATGGGATGACATTCTTGTGCGTTACGATAAACCACGTGGTCAACTGTCATTCCATAGAAAAGAAAAACATTAGAAGCGTTTGCATCTTGGCTAGGGTCTCTGGTAACACAAAACTTCCAGCAAAAGCAAAATGCCCAAGAATCTTTCAAAATTCTCAATGAAAAAATCGTTCGCATTCGAGTTGTAATCGAGTTGTCATCGAGTCGAGTTACCATACCTACCCGCGTTACGAAGATTCCATTCAGTGGATGTTTACAGTGGCGGCTCCGGTTGCGTCGTTAGCCGGCCACGGCTGAGCTTGTCCACCGCCAGTCCACCGCCAGCTCTTGACTGGACTCAACTGCGCCAGTGCCCAGTGAACTTAACACTCCAACTTGAACCACCTGTCATCTATATGGAGTACTGTTTTTGGTAACGGCGTGGAGTAGACAGGTAACAGTTTAACAGTGATTTGGATAGTTTAATTAGAATCACATAAGCAAGCCAACAGTGTCAGATTACGTCCAGTTGGAAGGCTACATCGTTTTTCATGACGTTTAAAGGAGCGATTTGTCATTGGTTGCTTCTGAATTTACAAATGGTCGGGTGGAAAAAATTATAGCTACGTCACCAAACAGTATTAATATTTTTAGGTTTACTTACATTATAAATGCCGACTGTTGTATTAAAGCCGCTAACAAGCGGCGTTATTTTTTAATAATTTACTTGTTCTTCGTTCCTGCAGAAGATGACTAACTGCACAGTATAGTGTAGGCATTTTGAATTTGATGTAGATGCCAATAGTGTATAGAATGCTTCGACTACAATATTGAACTTAGTCGCCTTTTTTGTGGTTATTTTAAACATGTTTTCAGTCAAAAGTTAATCAAAAATTTTATTTTTCATTTGCCTATGTCATCTGGCTAAATTTCAAAATGTATTTTTCTTAGAATATTAGTATCTCTTGTTTGGTCAGTTTAATAACATGTTTTGTAGTTTACAGTGCATTGAAGTGATTAAGTATTTCGACCACCATAATCCAAGTACAACGAACTTAGGTGTACGAATACATGTTATTTTCTCCATAGATACCTAACCTTTATTTTCAGTTCTGTGTGCCACTTTCTACTATATATTCTAATCAATCAGTACCATTTAAACATTCTGTTGGCTGACTAGATTGTACAGTTGTAGTGGACAATGTGTACTGTGTCGAGTTTCAGCGGTTCGAATTTCAGTAGGGACAATCTTGGAATCGTTTAAAACTGATCGTGATTCGTGAGTGAGATGCTCGTCTCGACAGGCATCAGCAAGCTTTCTATGACTAGACGTTTACACAACCACTATACCTTGGACAATTGAATATGAACCCTGTGACAGCTGATTTGAGTATAACCACGTAATTATCAAGTACACTTGTTTTTTTTTAATGTTCACAAACACTTCTTTCTTAGCCGTTCTCTCATTCCTGATGATCGAGATCACTGGTTGACTTCTTAATGGGATCATCCATTCGTCTCGATCCATTGAAGCCCTCACATAACTCAATCTTGTAAAATGGAGGTTATGGAAATAGGAAAGAGAGTAAGAAGACTCATACTGAATGTATGACTGGTAGTATCTACTTAGCCCCGCATGGATTATTTCTGTTTGGTAGAATTTTCTGAAGTAGGTAGCTTCCTTAACTTGATCGGGCATTCTGGTTGGTGAACAACCTCGGGTCAAAATACTACATTCATACACCTCTAGCATTAACGGTCAGTAATTCAAATTATTAAGCGTTATTTATTTCCTTAATGCCTAGCTTGCGAAAGTCTATGGGTAGTATTTAAAATGGCTGAATACAGCTTTCACTAGGGACCATCCTAAATTTCCTTGGGTATAGCCACATCTTACTTATCCTGACACTCTTCAATTTACAAGGGTAAATAATCAGCTTATGAGTCCTAAGCCTAGGAAATTCTCAGTCAGTCGATCTCTGGGATAAACTTATATGATAATTAATGCCAACTTTAAATCTAGCTTCATGTTTATTCAATACTAGTCAGCCAGTTAGTATTTCACTGCAATCATTATTATCAAAAACTAGTCCAAAAACTGGGACAAATTGCTGGGCAGATAGATATCACAGTGTTTTTTTTTAAACAATTTTCGACGCTTTTTTAGTACAACCTTATAGGGACATTAAATTTTTAATGTGTAAATATTTAAGTTTTACAATTATATAAAATAACAAGCAACTCTTTATCACATCAAAAATAAACAAGTTTAACGAAAAATGGTTTTAAATCTGGAATGCACGTTTGAACGCTGTCGTCTATATATATAATTATGTTCATACCTATGTTATTATGTTCTTAAATACGTTTTTGCAACCTTTTTCTAATTAAAAACTATTTGTTATACTCGCGACGTTAAGACGAATCTAACGACAAATTGTTTGTCGAAATCCGTTCATTCGTTCAGCCACTAACTACAAGGAGGCAAAGAACCATAGAGTACATAGCATGGTCAAAAACATTACACACCTTCCTGGGAAGTCAGGTAATCTATACTACGACATCTAGGTAACGACTAGAGAGATAAAAAAGGTGTTTTGCGACTAATCGCCAGCCTATGTCAAATTAATGATATTTTTAGAAATCTTATCGTAATAAAATAACCTTTGCATGAGTAGAAGCCAACTAACTCACCTTGCCCCACTGATTAAAGTATTCGACGCATTCATAAAATACCAACAAAAAAAAACCTATAAAGAGTGTCATCATTAATTGTAGAACTTGATACCAAGCTTATACGAGTGCGTATAGTAATAAAATTCTTAATACTTGTGCTGTTCCTCATGCGTCTCATGACTTACTTGAAACAAATGAAGTTTATAAATGCTCTCTTGTTCTATAAGACTTCGATTCTCATAGCTTGCGATATTTCCGTGAATCCGTAAACCATTGAAGCAACACGAGAACCCATTTCCATCATACGATTGACCCCATGACAAAGAGCTATTCTTCCTCGTGTAACGCAACACCTAAAGCACAGTTGTGATACAGACTTCAGTGAATCTGAAATGAGACAATCGCTGGTTCGCCGGAAGTTTGGTTTTATCATTTGTTCTGTTTTGGTTGATAAAAAAGGGTCAATAGGTATGTATCTATTAGGTTAGAGGTAGGCATTTTAATCCTTGTAGGATTTGTTTGTACCTATTGAAATACTCTGATGACATTTTGATGGTGGTGTTATTTAAATTGGCACGTTTTAATTTCTTACTTGTTTCAGCTCTTTACATGAATACGATTAATTTTGAGTGTATTGATATTTTTAAGGCTAGGAAATCGTAATATCACACTTTCAGTATAATTCAATCAAAGAACGACACAATCCTTTCAAGAACGATACCTAGCTTAGCAGAAAGTGCCATAAGATTTATAGGTTATCAAACGTTTTTATTTTTACCAGAACACACAAAGATAACATGCTTCTAAATATCTCATGGTAAGCAGCACCTAAGGGAAGAAAAGAAAATGGAAATGGGAATACTATTTTAAAGTAAAAGATCTCGGGCTAAAAGCTGGCGAGCGCGTGGGTATCCTTTTATAAAAAGGCATTCCATTTGTACTCGTAGAGGTAGTTCAACAATTTGCGAGAGTTAATGTATAACTTACGGAAATCACCCTCAATAATTCTGAGAATGAATTCGAAAGAGGTTTGTAAGATGGTTCTGTACTTAGGTAACCTAATCATCATTCAATTGGTCCAAAGTAGACCAACGATCTTTACTCGTATATACGAGTAGCATAAAGTTGGCCATCGTGGAAATCCTTGAAGAAGGCTTATGCACATAAGCCTTGGTGCAGCAGTGAACATCTTTCGGCTAGGTAGCGATAGTAGTAGATTTTACGTTTCGTAGAATTTTCATTTCCCAGTGAGATTTCAAATGAAGACGCAACTTTCTATGTTGTACCTAATAATAAACGTCAGTAAAGTCAGCTCTTCCAATTGATAGACTCCCGATATGACGTAAAACGGAATTCAATCTTCGGGTAACAGACCACTTGTATTTGAGTGTCTGTACTTGGGTGAATCAACTTTTAAGGTACTCCCCAATTTTCGACACGTCTCACTATGTCACCTTAATTTGGTAGAATGCTATTTTTTTTTTGATGTGGTCAATATATTGAATAAATCAGACAGTTAAACTTACTTTCTAGCTGACAATTTTAAAAATTCTTCTATGATTTACACAAACATATCAGGTAACGCAGAAGACGACGTTGTCCCCGGGTTTTGTATGAAAAACGTGCATTTTCCACTGCGTTACCATGTTTTTACAAAATTATAGAATTGGTTTATGATTATGAATAGTGAAATCTGAAAATCTGATTATCTAATTTTAACATGTGTAAACCATTATCAATCTCACATATTCTAGTAAGTTTTTATTAGCGTGTAGAAAAGGAGGACTTTAAAAGTTGATTCACCCACTTGCTATAATAGTATTGTTATGACTATACCGCTAACCTAACCAACGTAATAAGTATTTTTCAGATATCTAATAATCATCCACAAAACGTTAAAATGTATTAATGTGATTGGTAAGAAATCTAAAGCCCCAATGTCAGATTGTTTATGTTAAGAGGTCTAGTAATTATAAAGTGGTTCATTTTACCGATTTATGACGAACGATAATTTAGAAGCAAGAAGTCTGAAGACAACACATTGGAGTAGAAAAAAGAAAATAAGAAATTAAAACAACATGCAGAAGGAAGAAACCAGAAGGTTTCACAGCAAACACAGTAGTGTGCAATGCTAAAGTTGAAACATGCATGTACTTACTTTGTTTGTTCTGAAATGTTCTGAAGCGCATCAATTTCAAGTCGAGCTGGTGGGCAGGTCTTCACGTAACAAGTTTTAGGGTAATGTATAAACAACAGGAATGTTATGTACAGTATACGGATAATTCTATATGTAACGTTTTTGTTGTCTTAAATTGCTCTCCGCCTAACAATGAATGAAGTAAGAAGATTTTTCCACAGTGGTAAGTCAAATTATGTAATTAGTCGCAGACTCGAAGAGCACGAATCATTCTGGAAAATGTCCGGGACTCGTACTTGGGTGAGCAAAAAGTTGGACTATAGTTAAGCGTAGTTCGATCGATACATACAAACGAAGGCGAAGAAAGTTCCGTTAAGCGATGAAAAGTATCCTTGGCATGGCTAATTTTCGTTGCACAACGGAAACTTAATAGAAAATTTAATTGCTTGAGTTAGCGTGCCTAACATTTTGATCCTTACCCATTTACATTAAGAAACAGATTAAGAAACCACACAAGACAACAAGTTAAGGAACTCTTCGTGTGCGAGTCTAACTCACACTACTTAAACTTGTTTTATACATACATACGAGTACATAACATCAAGCTTTCTTTCCCAGAGTGGGGTAGGCAGACAGAAATACCAATAACTCTAAAAATACTTTTTGATAATTCTGTAAGCACATTTTGCACAAGTAGGCTAAGATGTTTACCAGTGTACCTAGCAGTGACAGGTTACAAGCCCATTGTCTAACAGTACTACAAGCCTTTATTTCCTTCGTCGCCTCTTACGACATCCACGGGAAGACATGGAGTGGCACCATTCTAACCCGGCAACCACACGGCAGGGAGGATTGTTTCAATAAAAAGGGAGGATAAGGAGTTTGATGCTGTTTTCACTAGTAGTTAATTATTTTTTCACGGAAAGTTGTTCTTGTGTGTACAATCTGATTTATGCGCGTGTGTTACAGAAAACTCCCATAAACCAAAGCGACGACGGGTCGCTAGTAATATTTTAGTTTAATTTCAGGTATGTACATACTTAAGCATTGTTATATAGTACAAAAGGAAAACCATCAGGGCCCGTAGCATGGTCGCCTTTATCGATGTGGATAACGGTGGATAAAGCTCCGTCACTTTCTGACTAGTAAGTAAGTGCTAGATTGACGGATGCTTCATCTACCGTTATCCACATCGATAAAGGCGACCATGCTACAGGCCCAAGACACCAAAAGACAAAAATAAGCGCTTTTAAAGCTTAAAGAAAAGTTTTATTAAAAAAAAATGGAGGAATACCATACCTATCACACCATCAGGTGCCTTGGATACAGGGTTTCAGCAACTCTTGTCCTCCTTAGTGGAGCCATTTGGTGCAGACTGAAAAAGTAAAGTTATTTGTCTATGCAGCATTCAAAATAATATTCGTATAGATTTGTTTGGAATTCCGCTTTAATAATGTATACTTTGTATTTCAACTGGTTACCTGGATTGGTGGAAAAGATAAAGTTAGGTTCGATGGGCGGACGGACGGATTTATACCCTATTTATTGTTGTTTGAACCATAAGGGGACAAAATCCATCAAACGTTTATCGATATTAGTAACACATAAGAAAGGACTGTTTAAATATCATATTCCGATTGAAGTATGCCATGGGATACATGCAAAAAAAATACCTATTTTAGTTGCAAAATCAATGAGATTTTCTAAAGTTTTTGGCATAAATGTTTCTATTTTTGAATCAATTCCATATACGATTACGATTGTCGTTATAGTAAAAAACATCATGTTACCAAGATCTATTAACTGAGACGATGTTTAAATTCTGTTGGTGGTTGTAGACATTTCTGCTGTCTCAGAAGATTGGATTATGTTCTATCAAAAAGGTGGAAAGAGTTATTTTAATATGTAATTAATAATTATATGATATCAGTGTCGACCTTCGTGTCCTTGTCTCTCACCCCATTTGGAGCCCGTCAATACGGGGCAGGCACCATGGAGCGTTCTGTGGTCCCCCTTCCCCGACGGAAGCAAGTTGAGCCAGAACAGCGCGGCGCCCTTCACGGGGTCAACAGATAGATCTAGATTCGGAAACACCGTTGCGCCTCCTCCCACTTTTGACATCTAAAGGAAGTAAAGTCAGAATTCGACAGGTTGCCACATTTTTTGAAATCACTCAATCAATATCTCTTAGTACAAAAATACTCTATTTGTGAAAAGTGCCGGTACTTTGGTGTTTTAGGTGTCCCCTTGTTTTACAGAAACTCATTTCATACAAAGCTAATTTCCCTTAATGTTTTCAGTTTATCTTAAGCATGAGTTACGTAGGTTAGTTTAAGTTAGACCTGTGTCCACCACAAAAAATCTGAAAACAGTAAGGTTACAGCAGAAATTAGCTTTCTATGGAATGAAAATTCTGCGAAGTGATACATTCTATGAAATGAGTTTTTGTGAAACAGTGTACAACTGGTTTTATTTCTACAAATTGATGTAAAGTAAAAAACATTACCTTTAATAATTCCAGCGTACCTATTTGTGTTTTTTGCGGAATCCTATATTTTGGGACATTGTTCCTACATATGAAATATTTGCCTAATCCATATAAATTACGTTTGGCTTAGATGCCTTGCCGAGAAACAGGGCATCTATCCTTTATTATTAAATTAGTAGCGTAGGCCGCAATATAATGACGGATCTAGACTTGACAAATGAACAATGCGAGAGACTACTTATAGAGCGAAAAATATGAGAAACCTTAAGTTGTACTGCTGCACAGGACTTGTTATTCGATTGCCTAATCGACATCAATTACATGACTTTCATTTCGTCGACAAGTACAAGTAGCTAATCCAGCGTTTAGAGTTTTGATATAAGTTGTTTAAATATGAAAATACACGTTCTTACCACGTTTTGAACTTTTGGTACCATATTATTGCAATAACGGATGGCCCGTTAGTTTTAATCACCGGGATGTTAGGTAAAAAAATATTGCAGAGTTTGTACCGAACACAAACAAATAGTCGGAGAATAACCTACACTGTTTCGATGTACTTATACTTACATAAAATAGTACTGTTGCGATCCTGTTCCCATGGGGTTTCGAAATGTTTTAGATATTTTTCTGCAAGAAAACGAGGTCATGTGAGCGTTTCAATAAAATAAAATGTAATAAATTCATAACCTTAAAAAAATCCACGCTCAAATTTTTTCAAAAACTTACATGTACGGCACTATAAAAAATACCTTTATTATAATTACATCACGCCAATACTTTTAAAGGTTTTAGTCTTGTTCTTTTACGCATTTAGAAACCAAGCATTGGTGAGAACAGAAAGCCTACTGCTGGCTGCCCGGGTCCAAGAAAATCCGCAAGTTAAGTTAAGTTAAGTTAACTTAACTTTAATTAACTTGCGGATTTTCTTGGACCCGGGCAGCCAGCAGTAGGCTTTCAGAACACGATGAAACCTGCCTGCCAAGCCTGGTGACTAAGGGTGGAATCACATCTATCAGCACCGATTTGCATTTTGACAATACTCTCTAAGCACAACTACAAGTTCTCCGTCAGCTCCGCTGTTCCTGCTGGTTACGGAAAGAATCTCCGACTGTTTGTGAATAGGACAGGACCAATCATGGAGTAGATCTTTAGTGATGGCCTATTTCCAGCAGTGGCTGTGTTTTGGCTGTCATGTTGATAAGGATGACATGGCTAAACTATCAGCTAGGTAAAAACTGTTTTACTTCATTAATGAATAAGGTGTCTGTACGAGTATCGTGTAAGGAAGTACTTTTTTCGCCTAACTTTGTGGTTATTTTCCCTTTTTTTTGTCTGACTCCAATTTTTTATTAAATTTTTCGCCAACGCATATTTTCCAACTAATATAAAAATGTCTTGCTGAGCTCCAAAGCCAGCAAAGGCGGAGTTCCGTCGACACTATTTAACATTGATTTATGGAATGGAAAAATGCTTCAGGGATATTATTCTTCAAGCGTTTCACTTTTCATCTCGACGCAGTTCTATTAACCAGTGAGTTTAGGTTATCAAAGCTTACAAAAGAGGGAGTGCATTATTAATTAAGTAGCTTGATAGGTACCACATAGAGCTCGACACACTTCTCACCCTACAGAAAAAAATGGGACAGGGTAAAATCACGACCATGAACACTTAATTTTAAAAAAATATGGAAATTTTACTCCCAAGAAATAACGATTTTGGGAAACTGATTTATAGTGGTGGTAGGACCATGTGCGGGGTCCCTCCGGATCGCTACCACCATATTATCTATTAACCAACCGACACGCAACAATGTTCGCATTGTTGTGCTCCGGTGGATAAGACAACCGGTGAAATTACTAGCATGTAGTTAGAGGCATTCCATCTTATTCCTCAGGGTTGGCAATGCATTTGAGGTCTTAGGATTATAGTCTTGTGAATTCAAATGTCAATGTCTATATTGTGGGGCCCGGTCTGTTCATGTTTGCAAGGACTGGTTCTTCAGTTTATTATAATAGTTATGGCTTTTGACGTAGAGACCTCGTCGTGTTGTTCTCCTAGACTTATTATTTTTAGTTTAATTTTATTAGCCTTACATTTGTATTGATTTTATTTGTTCAAGCTTTAATCATTATTATTTATTACTTTATTAAGTACTTGTAATGTAACTTATTATTATTTATTTCTATACTTTATGGTTGAAAAAATGACCTTCTGCTGGAGTTTCTTGGCGCTTCTTCTCCGCAATGATGGTCTTATCTGAAGCGCTAGTAAATTCACTTCATATTACCGACGTGTAAAAGAGTCCCATTATTGATTTTGATTTTTGATTTTATGGGTCTCAGATTCCACTTGACATCAGGTGGGTTGAGTGTTCGTGTGCCTGCTCTTTATCATAAAAAAACTGATCTAGGAAATCTGTCTGATTAACTCTTACGCTACTCATAAAATCATAGTGTAGTGTGTAGTGCCCTCCGATGCCGTAGTTAGCAACTTGCAGTTCTTCGGCTCGCGCCACGGAGAGCCCCGTCATGGAGGCGACCCGGTGCGTCACGCGCGCGACCGCGGACGACTCCGCGTCGGACAGCCAGGCTGACTTGCTGGTGCGGTACGACGCTATCAATGATTTGCCTGACCTGCTTTGTTGAAGATTTGCCGTAACGAGCTATGGGTAAATAAACATATTTTTTATACACTCAAAAGGAGAGCAGCGTCGGTGATGCCTCTTTGTCGTAGGTTACCGAGTCCAAGCCCGTAGCTTTGCAATTACCCAAAAAAAAAAAGTTGAGCATACTTAGAACCTAGTCATTGTGGCTGTAATTGTCATTGCCATGCTTGATCATTCATGTTCACTTTGTAGTTTGTTAACAAGGCACTAAAGTGCTCAATATTTTCGTTCGCTTGTTGTATTTGAGATTTTTAAGTACTTTGCCCATAGAGACAAAAGCTGTGTTTTTTAAAAGATGTGTAAAAGAGAGCAATTCTACAAAAAAATGTATTTATACTGTTATAATAATACAGATAGAACTTCAAAGACCATGTGCTCAAACACAGCCTTACATGCATTTACGGTCGGTGTAAACTTAGGTACTTTTATTGTGAGAAAAAATTCTAACCTAAAAATGATTATTGACTGAATAAATCACCAATATTTTATAAATAGAACAGGCAAAGAAAAAACTAAGAATTCTTATAAGTGACTTATCCTACAGCGGTTTAATTTTTGAAAGAAGCGGCGAAACCAATATCTTTAGTGTAATAATATAGTTTCATCGACCGCATAGACAATTTATTACGAATAAGTAGACTAACTCGTACCTTTGGTTTCGCTTTATCCTTGATGACCTCTATCTCACTGTCGCTGATGACGTCGTGGAACAGAAACACGTCCGGCTCCATGTAGAGCTGCTCCACTTTGAACGGCGCCAGACGCAGGAACGGGTGGGAGTCGGTCATGAAGCGGCAATGCAATCTGATTCAACGGTCACAAGTATATCACTAGAGACTTGGTAGGCTCAGTAAGGAGCCTCCTTATATACAGCCTCTGCCAAAAGTGTTGAGCACCCATGAGTTTTTCATGTAAAAGTCAAATTATAAAAGGTATATCATTTATTGTAAAGAAGAAGTTATAAAGAGTAAGTTGTCTACCGGAATAATTACTCATATTTATTGACGTTAAGAGAAGTTCTGAGGAAAAAGTACAATTAACCATTGAACCCGACTTTTCTACTTTCAGTTTTCACACGCAATTGGTTAACGCTCAACACCATTGGCCAAGGCTGTAAATACAATAATATCGACGCCCCTCCCTATTCTGTCCGTTGGGTCATCTTTCTGTGACCGTACCCGCCAGAGCGACACCACACCTTATTTAAAGGAGTTACAGTAAAACTTTGAATTCTTTGATCGCCCATTGGCTTATCCCAGTCCAGTAAAAATAGGACTATTATCTTAGTGTTTTCTATGTATTTCAGTTTGAATTTCTGTATATAAGTAAGTATAGTACCCATAAAAAAAGCCTTAGAGCTTAGTGTGGGACTAGGACAATTTGTGTGACATTTTCCCCTGTTATTTATTTTATTTATTGTTTTTCATCAGGTCGTTTTTCAAGAATTAATCAGGCAGCCAGCTCAAGATCAGTAGGTTGAATTGGATGCGGACGACACAACCAAGCTTTGAAGCGATGTCCTGACCATGAGAAGATACAGTAGATGGAGTGGAAATAAAATAAACTAGAACTAGGGAAAACTGAAAATCAGACTGAATTTGCGTGGCCTGTCCTTAAGTAAACATTATGAAGAGTATTAAGCCGTTAAAGATATAGATGGAATCGCAAGAGCTGGTACAAATAGGAGACCATCTCTTATTTTATTTTCATCATTGAGTATATTCATTCCAGCTTTTTGACTTAGGTACATAGGTTAATATTATTTAATATTTGGATTACCGTTTTGCGATATCTTCGGAAATTTTCTTCTCTCCTCGGTAAAGTGCTCCATAATTATCATTTGCATCTTTTATTACTTTAGATATTAACATCGTTGTTATGCTTTCTTTAACCTGTTAATAAGAGACCATACATTCACTAGTTTAATTACAGAATATGTAGTGAGTGAAAAATTTAACGGTATCGTATTTGTTCGATAAGTTTTGTTTGTATTTGTTTTAAGCATATCCAATATACGAGTAGTGTGTTATTTAAATGTTTATACATTTATGTTTTAGTAAAATGTGATTAATTAGGCCGTATACATTTTTTTAAAGTTATTTATGCCTATCCCCAAAGTCCTAAAATTATTCGGCTTTTAAAAACGCAAAAAATATGCTGCACAGAAAAAGTTTTTTATAAAGTTTATATATTTTAACGGCTTTCTAAAAGCTTCATGCAACAACTAAGTAGGTACTAAATAAGCAAAACATATTTACATACAATAAGATGATAGTTGATAATAATGATAATAATATCCCCCAGTTAATTAGATAAGCAAAAATATAATAAGCACTAAAATTATCTTTGAGACCCAAATTCAGAAAACGACCAAACTAAATTGCCTCTGTAGACCAAATTTTGTGAATGACTACCAAACATTAGCGAGCCTAATTACGAGCTATTGATATTTTAATTTGTAATACCTAGTTCTATTTTAGTGAATATGTACTTTTAATTGTATCAGCGAATCAAATTTTGTAAAAAGATCCACCAAATCTTATCAATCAAATTTAGTCACTATTATCACCTAAATAAACTGGTTGCTGTAAAATCTTGGCAATTACCAAATCAAATTTAGTAGTATCAAATTGTGTTAGGCTAGCGGTTTAATAACAGCTCCACTCCTTGACACCACTCTCCAATCAGTCACCACGCGAGTCGTGGTGCTTAAATTAGTTGAGTGGTTAAATGTACCAAAAACCGAATCAGAGTATTCAACTTGCACGTGGTCCTGTCTGTTTTACCCCTACAGTGTTTAAGCAAAGAACGCAGCCAGAAGCTCATTAGTAAGCCCTGAGCACGAGAGCCCACGACGCTCGAGATCTGGGAAAGCGGCAGTGGAGAGTGCAGGGGGTGATTCTCTCAACACAGCGCTGCGCCAATCTCAAAGATGATGTTTTATCCGGCAAGTTTAAAAAGTCCCGTCTGAGGGTACAAAACACATTTTAGCGCGTGCCTTCTTAATTAGGCAGCTTTATACAACACTGAACTCGACTCATCTGCCAAACCACGGTAATCTGTTGCTCAGCGAGCCGGCGACTTCCCGTCCGAAGCGTGAATAGAGAGGGGTGCGAAGGAGCGACGAATGAGAGTTCTTGCGCCCTCTTATTTTGGTGGTCATTAACTAATCTTGGAGGACATTTACTATTTTTAGGTTAATTTATTTATATAGGATGGGATGGTCAATATTTAAACAACATTGTTAAATTAAATAGGGTTAACATTTTGATGGGCGTTTAATAATTAAAAATAAATTTGCGCTGTCCGCCGACTACATTGGAAAAAAACAACACAAATACTAAATGCACGATTATCAATAAGTGGCCATACATACAGGTTGTTCCAAAATGAATATGTGCGAAGTATAATTTTGGTAACTAGTAGATTCACTTCATATGACCGACTTGTAAGAGAGCCCTCGTGTTGTAGCCTATTTACTAAATAAATATTTTGAATTGTGAACACTAAGCCCTCATTAATTGACTAACGGTCGAACCCAATATTCAAACCGCTGATAGATAAGGCTTACTTCGGGTTGAAAATGTGTCCAATTTTAATCCGAAGTAAGGCTATCTGTCCGCGGTTAGAATATAGGGTTCAGCCGTAAAATATTATAACCTATGTCACTCGCATAACGTGTGATATTTGTGATATTTACATATACACTCGAAAATCATAATCCTCCTGACGCAGTCGGGTACAACATACCGTTCTTTGAATTTCCTTAGTTTCTTTACTTTGTTTACTGTTGATGGCTTTCTCAAAGATCCTCAAGTTGTGCCGCGCCCGCGGGTGATTCGGTTCCATCTTCAGCAACTTTCGGTTCCATTTTAACGCGTTTGTTACGTTCCCTGTTTATGATTCAAACCTTAAGACTAAAACGAGTTTAATGAAAAATAAATTAAAAACTTTATTGATTACCGACGATAAACCTCACAATGGAAACTCTCTTTTAACAGTTGAAAGGCTCAACCAATTTTTAGTGGTGGTAGACCCTGTGTGGGGTCCGTCCGGATCGCTACCACCGTATGTTCGCATAGCGTGTGTGGGGATAAGACAACCGGTGAAACTACTAGCAAAGGGGCATTCCATCTTAGTCCTCAGGGTTGGCAACGCATTTGAGGTCTTAGGATTATAGTCTTGTGAATTCAAATGTGTATGGGTCTCAGATTCCACTTAAGATCAGGTGGCCTAAGTGTTTCTGTGCCTTATACTTATCATAAAATAAGTTTTATTATCTTAAGTTTAGAATCACTGGTAGACAATTCAAGTTATGTCATATACGGCAGTGAAACGTGGACTTTGAAACAGGACACTACAAGACGCCTAGAGGCATTTGAGATGTGGTGCTACCGTCGCATGTTGCGCATTAGTTGGACACAGAAGGTCAGGAACGAAACCGTGCTTCAGCGCGTTCACATGTCCCGGAAATTCACGCTATCTATCAAAAGGCGCAAGATAGAGTATCTCGGTCACGTGCTTAGGGACGATAGATACACGCTACTGCAGTAGATAATGATGGGCAAAGTGGAGGGAAAGAGACGCGCTGGGCGAAGGAAGAAATCATGGCTGCGGTACATCTGGGATTGGACAGGTATTGCTTCCGTCGAACAGCTGCTCCGACTGGCTACGGACAAAGGCGAGTATAAGAAGCTGACGGCCAACCTTCACGAAAGAGGAGGCACTAGAAAAAGAAGAAGGTTAGACAATTCTGGAAAATTTGATCATGATACATTTCTTAAAGGCTTGCAAAAAAAAATTGCGGTTGTAAATCCAAGGGACACGGAACACCTGACGACCTACAAGTTTTGAACACATTTGCTATAGAAATTCTTACAACTGACCCACTGTAATGATTTACTTTTACTGTTATGTTTAATCTATGCAATAAACCTTTTTTCATTTTTCATTTCATTTTCATCAAATAATGTGAGAAGCTGATATATTCCAGTATCTCCAATTTTGTGAACAAGAGCTGGGACGTCTGATCGTACTTCCGCAGTGTCTCCATGCTCCACGCTATGGTGTTCTGATAATCTTTCAGGCTGTATAGCACGTGGGATAGCTCGAAGCAATCTGACGCCGTCATTGGGGTACTGAAATAATATAGAAAGTAAACTTTTTAACTTAGCCCTCTGCGACTGCCATGAAGTATATCAGACACCGCCAAAAGAAAATCCTCGCTCGGTAACTTCTTCAAAACACTCGGGGCATTATAAGTTAACCTAAGTTAAAAATTCCTGATTTTTTTACCTTATTTAACAAAATTTATTTTTTTATTTAGAAGCCCATATACATGTTAATTTTGGTTTACTAATGTTTCGCCGAAAATTATTTAGCAAATTCTTAACTCGCCAAACTACGTATCCCATATTTTCATTTCGTCAAATTTTTATTTCCCAGTTCAACGTTTCGCACTGATATCATTTCCCAACGAATGATTTGATAAATTATTGTTAGACAAATTATTACATGGGATTCTTTTAAGATGTCAATTATGTTTTCGTCAAATGTGTTGTTTGGCATACCTTAATTTAGCAACATATTGAAATGCATTATGAAGTCTTCTTAAAGTTATAAATGTAAAAATACATCTATCAATCGGAGTCTCTCCGTTTTAAGGGTCATAAAAAAAGAACCCTAACCTACCTAGATATCTGGGAGCCGATTCATTTTTAGGGTCATAAAAAAAAATAACCATAACCTACCTATCTCTAGGAGCAGTTTCGTTTTTAGGGTCATAAAAAAAATAACCTTAACCTACCTATCTCTGGGAGCAGTTTCATTTTTAATTCATTCGACAAGAACAAGCTCAAGGTTACGCAAAAAAGTACGCAGCTGATATAACTTTCAAAATTATGAATTTAACACATAAAATTTGACAATATGTTATTTGCCTAAGCAAATCATTTGCTACACAATTATTTACCACATAAAATTTGACATAATAAAATTTTGCAATATAAAAATGTAGCGAAATAAAAAAATTACGAAGTAAAATTATGCCAAAGATTGATTTGCCAAATAAAACTTCGACGAAAAGTTGATTGCCAAATGAAATTTGACGAAACATAATTCGGCAAAAAGGCAGTACACCGTTAATTTTAAATTCAACATGAAAAGTGAATAATCATGCTATACACTAAATAAACAATACTTATCATTGACCCATTTGTATTCTTTCTTTATTTTATCAAAAATGACGTCTGACCGACTCCACCTCAGTAGACTGTTTTTATAAAAGTCACCTCAGTTGCGAGGGTTAAAAACTAAATCGCCGGAAGCACTAAAAAGCAAAAAATAAAGAACAAGTTTTTTTTAACCCTATCAAAATGATGGGTTATGCTCGTAGTAATAGGTCAGACCAACTGAATTTGGTTTTTGGTTAAAAATATTGTGCGACGCCGACTTCAGTTGGACTAGCCTATTTGCTATATTTTTTTGCTTTTCAGTTGTTTCGACGGTTTATTTATTTGTTAAAATGTTACTTTTTGTGGCTATAATGATAATGCCCAACTCGGCATTAAGGCGAGTGAAAAACAAACCCCTATTTTCCCATTTTTTTTAGGTAAAATAATTATTAAAATCGGATTAAATACTCTGTAAAAAGTTGTGCGTCGACTTGAGAACCTCCTCCGTTTATACGTCGGTTAGAAACTAGGAAATTATTCTCCAAATTGCTTAAAATGTAAACAACGTAAGTAAATAAATTAACCTGGGCTTTATTCCTTTAATCCTGCCTTCAGCTAGGTCGTGGACATCCATACGGTAGATGGTCTGAAGCCGAATGATCGCCAGTACTGCGCCGATCATGTCATGAATGCTGGGGTAAGTCTTATCAGAATGGCGCAATGTTAAGTTCTTGATGTGCTCTGTAGTTGGAAATGGCATTTATACGGGGTGATTGGTTATTGCACACATTCCCGTTAAGAGGTTATAGTATAGCTCATTTGGAACAAATTAGGTCTAGGTGTTCCCAGTGTTGGTTTTTCGCTTAGTATGGACAAACAAACTTTAAGTGATTACTTAAAAGTTGAGTATAAAATAACGGGAAAATGGGTTTAATAACTTCGATGATTCGTGATGATTCTAATAATACCACCACCACTGAAAATCTTCAGAAATAAAACATGTGAGTAAGAATTTTTCGTGACATGGAAATAAGCGAAAATTACCAAATATAACGGGAAATTGAGCAATATATCAGAAAGTAATAGTTTTCGGCCAGGGTACAGGGTACATGACCTTATTTGCTCCAAATGAGCTATAACCTCTTAACGGGAATGTATGCAATAACCAATAAGCCGTGTATAAAGTTGGTTAAAATACGGCGAGGACACGGTACACATGAAGCTATATAGGTAGTTCGATGATATTGTGCTTACAGCCTCGAAACAGTTAAAAAAGAATATGTTAAAAATACTAGCAGATACTATAAGACAAATAATATTTTTTCGTATGAACCTTCCTCTAGGACAATAAATCTGGACAAAAAAATGATATAAAGTCAAAGCTGTGACTTTAAAATATCACAGCTACTCCGACCAACTCTGCCCTGCTAACACAAAAGGCAGTATCTTAGCCAAATTCCTGTAGCAAATGCAACCTTATAACCAACAAAGGATTGCATCTGCTTTGACCCTAGAAGTTGAGATACTGCCTTTTCTGTTAGCAGGGCAGAACTCGCACCGTTTCCGAGCCCGCGAAGTATTAAAATATTTAATATTCTAAATGTAGAATAGAGAACATGCATGAAAATCAGAATTTACCTTTTCCAAGTTGGATTACATCCTTTATGTCACTTAGGTCAGTCGTCAGTCTTTTAATGAAGGTAAATGCATTTATAGGATTTCCTAAGTAACTTGGGATGTCCTTCATCATGTATTCATGCTCTGTTTTATAATTGTTTAAGTAGCTGGAAAGAACAACATTGCTTAAATAATAATAAATAAAGTTACTTCAAGTGTTTTGGACGGAATTAGAGAATTTTTAGATAAATATAAAATATTGGATTTTATTAATAAGTAACGTCCATCCATACTAAGTAATTTTGTCTGTCTGTTTGTTACGCTTTCGCGGATAAAACGCTGGACCGATTTAGATGAGATTTGGTATGGAGATACTCTGAGTCCTGGGAAACGACATAGGGATCCTTTATCCTTATCTTATCCTTATTATCTTTTATCCCTAAAATTGAACGATGCCTGAGGAATTAGCGATAAACGACTTCTACGCGGACGGAGTTACGAAAAACAACTAGTAATCTATATAAATACCCGTAAAAGTAACATTTTCTGTCTGTCTTTTTGTTCGAAACCACTGAATCGGTTTCGACCAAATTTGTAATGGAGATAGCTTAAGTTCCGGGAATTTCTATACCAAATTTCGAATGACTCCTACATAGGCTACTTTTACTCCGATTTCTTTTATTGCTTTCGTGGGATGAAGCGAACTACCAACTACAGGGTGACTTCAAATTTGTAATACAAAATCAATGTTTTACACACATTTCCCCTAAACTTACTCCCTCAATTAAGTCTCATACTTTTAAAATAATCAGAAGTATTTTTTTTTAATTTTTAAATTATCCCATTTTTGTTGGCTTAACATGGTTAACCTACCATAATAATTAACAAAGAAGTTTAAAGAATTTCAAATGAACACTTTCCTCTTTAGTTATCCGTCACCTGTCACAATTTATGATGAAAACGTGTTTTGATTAGTAATTGTCACTTATCAAAGAAAATAAGATTGTATTGTAAATGTAGTGTAACCACACTTTGGGACTTTAATTATTTGTTTCGTTCGAAAATTAGCATTAATTAAATACAGTTAATTTTAACAAAGGGGTTAGTGTATTATACTGTGTGGCATTAACTAAGCCACAATCAAGTGTTTTGTATTACCAATTTGAAGTCACCCTGTATATGCAAACGAAGTCGCGGGGCAGAAGCTAGTAGTATATGAGCTTCCTGTGGGGATGAAAGAAGTGTTTGATGTAAGACTTATGGAACTTGTGGATCTGAACAGTTTCAGAGCATTCCCTATGACTTACCTTTCCAAATTGGCAAGTCTTTTATCTTCGTTCAGAATATAATCGTCCAAGTCGTCTGTAATTCTCTTGTGGGTTTCTATCAACGGCTCTAATTGCGTAATCGCAGCGAACAACTGCGCATGCGTTCATGGCGATATAAGAATACTAAAGCAAGCTACACATGAAATACTAAGAAGCATTTTCCAAGGTTAGATTTTCCTAAAAATAAATGATACAATACAAATACGCTTTATTAAATAACCACACATAAACAAACAAAAAACATGGTTTCATTTTACTGTAGACTAGCGTAAACAACTGCCCTCTAATTCACCATCGTGTCAAAGACACGTGACAGGTGACAATTCGGTATACATTGCAAAGTTAACACGTTGATACATCTCTGGGTTTCATGTAAGCTGCGCTATGTAATCTGACCACTTTCTCTACTAAGCACGTACTTACCACAATAATTATTGCAACTATGAACTAGTAAGTTGTACTTTTAAGTATCCTAAACACATATAACATTGTGTATTGCACGTTACATAGATATTAACGTCTCTCCACTTAGCCTGTTCAAAGAATAGATTTTAGTTGTGTACCCATAAAAATCGATAGTGCTTATTTTTAAGAAGGCTATTAAAATACTGATTAAATAAAATTATACTTAACAGCACATTTAAATTTATGTGATTTTGAGAGTGAGATAGGCGAACGCACCGTTGGTCTTGCTCATCGTCGATGAAACTACAATACCATGTATCTAACAAATTTAATAAGTTGCAAAATGTGCCTTACTGATTTACTAGTTAAGGAGTATTTTGCAACGTTTTCAATTTGTTGGTTTAGCGGTATTGCAGTTTCACCGACGTCATACTTCGTAACGCTGATCACTGCCGTAATACTAAAAAAACGGTTTAAAATTGTCACGTTGCAGGCGAAGTATTCCGAACTCTATTGTGAAACATATTAAATTTAAAATGCTTTATAGACTATTACTACTAGACTAGCACTGTAGCGCAAAAACACAAACATTTCAATATACAGTAGAATTATTTTGAGTTTACCACTGACAGATGAATTGTCTACTAAATCGGTAGACAAAGAGGTATGAAATTAACTCTCTTTCAGTGGTAAACTTACAGTAATCGTACTGTACACATTTTCGAATGGCCTTTACTGTATAAAAGCGTGTACAGGGGGATTATTATAACATGGCCACGCAGTTTTTTTCAACCTATCCGTACCAAAACCCGCTAAAACAGCATACATTATTTTACTACATCTCAAGCGGTATGCGTAAATGCCTGAAAAAATTAAATGTCATTATTTTTATTCTATCAAAAATACACCTATAATTTTGTGTAATTTTAAAGTTCCCCGGATCCAGCAACCGCTGCCGTTAAAAAGTTAGGATGTAGATTTTAACATATTATATCCCTCTTGGTACTCCAAATAACAAAGTTGTAGAAACTCCTGTCCTCTTTGGTGAAGCCATTTGGTGCCAACTGAAAAAAAAGCGTTTGTTGTTTATGATCATGACGAAGCATACAGGGTGTATATGTGAGCTCGGGGCTTGAAATGTAAATTTAACACTTTAAAAAGAAGTTCCTTTCAAGTACAACGTTAAAAGAATTACGTATTTTCAATATGTCCTAATACTCATAATTATTTACCTAAAGTCCATTATTTTTCAGCGCAGCGAGCGACTACACTTTTGGGTTAGGCTTAAAACCCCACTCCTACTTTAGGCTTTTTTAAATACCCACGAATATATTACTGATCTTACAACCTTGCAAAAGTCAGGTAATTGAATTTTGAGGTTATTACTTTTATGTTTAACTTTAGACCTTATAACTGATATGACGGGTAATATTTTAACATTTAACCATTTATGAAGTTTAACACATGATTTTTTTTATGACTATCGATAAATATGACCAGCGAAAATACCTTCTAATTTTTTTTGTCTTTGAACATCATGAAAGGCACTAATTACGATGAAATTAATTGTATGATAGACAATAATGTACCCCTCAGAAATATCTCACAGGCTCGGGTTACCTTCGTTTCATCAAAGACTGTTTATTTTCCGATACTAAATATTTCAAGGTTTGTATAAAAGTAGCCTAACCTAACCTACAGGGTTCTACACGATGGTCCTAAAATAATCCTGAAATATTTACAGTTTCTTAAGAAAGCAGTATGGTATGGTCAAATGATATTTTTGGGAAATGAATCAGTTTGGCAAACACTTTTTTCATGAAATTAAGGGATTCCCACAGGCTTATGCCTGTAGTAATTCTTAGAGACAAGTGAGACATCTTTGTTTTTCCTCTAATTTGTATTCACCTAAAGTGTGTGTCATGGTGGTGCTCAAATATCACAGTTAAAGTAACAAACAATGTTGCATTTTTACTTCTGGATCGTGTACTGCCGTTTCGTTTTTACTGTACCCCATTTAGAGCCCCGCAATACGGGGCAGGCGCCGTGGAGCGTGCGTAAGTCCCCCTCCCCTGACGGCAGCAGGTTGAGCCAGAACAGCGCGGTGCCCTTCACAGGAACTACGGACAAGCCCAGATGCGGGAACACTGTGGCACCCCCCTGCTCCACATCCGACATCTAAACGAAAACACGGTTCTATTTCGTAAGGCCGAAATATTTTTAGTGAAATGTTTCATTTCCCAAATTTTCATTTGCCAACCTGTTTTTTTCTGTAACCATAAATATTTCAGGATTTTATAAAAGCTAACCTAACCTATATGGTTCTACACGATGGTACTAAAATAAATTCTGAATAATCTAAATAACATTGGTGTGGCAAATAAAAAAATTGGGAAATGATACATTTGACCAAAAATATTTTGGCCAAACGGCAGGCTTCCCGAAAACACACTTGTTGCAAAACTTATGATCAGTAATAAAAAAACTGTCTTCGACAAACTTGTCCTGCGGGCGTGCTTATCGATATGGGTAAAACTTCTATTACTTTCTGACCAATATGTAAGAGTGAGAGTGACGGATGCTGGATGGGCCCTATGCCATTAGTTATTCTAAGCAGTAAAGTTTTTTTTAGCACGACTGATGGTGTTTATGTTCAATGAAGAACAGTGATGGATGCTAAAATTGAACTGAATTCAAACATGGGTTCCTGAACGTGGCGAAGTTTAAATAGCATAGACAATATTAAACACTCGACTGTCAGCTTAAGTTAATCCTGTAATTTCGATAACGATAACAGCAAAGCATTTTGTCTAGGGCCACTGGTATGGAATCGATGTACTTACATAAAACAGCACCGTTGCAATCCTTCTTCCGTAGGGGTTCGGTTTCCACGTCGTATTCGATATTTCCTTCTAATAAAACGGAATCATGTTGGTTACAGTTGTTTTATCTATTGATTCGGTCTCACTTAAGCGGGTGGGCCATATTGTGTATGTAGATGCACGTGCACATCATCTCTGTGTGCGTAAGCAGCCGTCGCTAAGCTTTGTCGGTTGATAAATTAGTAGTGAGCTTATCTATCTATGCGCAATACAACTAAAAGTATGTATGACCAGTTGATGTCATCAAGATGTTCACACTTTAATACTTTGTCACTTTAATCGCTGTAACAATTTCATATTTGACAGTTTAATAGACTTCAAACAGACAAGGTATTAAAGTGTAAACATATAACTTCGACTGACCCACCCGCTTTCGTGAGAAAAAACATGAAATCTTCTGTTACGCTTCCACGGATAAATCGCTGAACTGATTGACTTAAAAGTTGGTATATTGATAGTTTGAGTACCGGGAAAGGACATAAGGAACTTTTTATCCCGAAAAATTGGACGGTTCCTGACTTCTGCCAACAGTTGGGTGGTTATTATTTGTTTAATATATTTTAGCAAGCTTAGTTTGTTTCTATTTGGTTGTAATCTAGTGTTAGTTTTAATTTAGATACATTTTATTAGTGGTTGTTATTTTTTAAAGACGTTTAGCAAATTATTCCATTCCGAAGGAGTGTTTATTGTATGAATAAAAAAAAACTAATCATCAATCAATCAAGGTTAATTCGTTACTCCTTCACGCTGCAACGGCTAAAAAGATTAGGATACAATTTAGAGTGAGTGAATTAACATAGGCTACTTTTCATCCTGGAAAATTTTAAAGTTCCCGAGGGAATAACGATAATCGAAATCTACACGGACATAGTTGTGGACAGAAGCTATTCTGAAATTTTAATACACTTTGTCGTACCTTGTTAAACACTAAAATACCGCAGTATAGTTCTTTGTCACGTAAAAAATTGAAAGAAGCCAATACTTCCTTAATACGGACACTCTATAGATTTTATATTTCATAATGGATTTTCTTGTTACAGGAATCCATAAAAATATAAAAAGCTCTGTTTTCAGTTTGATTATTTGTTAAGGTTTGATTTTTTTTTTTTCAACTTGTTATTGTTAACATTTATAAATCCATTGTAATTCTAAGGACAGATTCAAGAACATTACTTTAACAGTTTGTAGGCTTTTCTATGGACCCGATATCTTCTGATATTTTTGCTCCGTGATTATTTTATATTATTACATTATTTTGCGCTTTTGTCCGCGTAGAAGGCGTATATCGACATTCCCTCAGACACTGACGACACTGTGCCACTTTTCGGGATCTATACTATACAACGTGTTACAAAATAATCTGTAGAAAAGAAATTACGAAAGTAGTGTCAACCCTAGTATACTGTATACTATACTATATAACTGACGTTATTTAATAAGGGTTGACACTAATTTGTAATTTCTTTTTTACGGATTAATTTGTCACACGTTGTATAGCTTATGTGTTAATACAGACTCTAATCTATATCTGTGCCAAATTTCAACCAGATCCGTCCAGCCCTTCAGGCGTAACAAACATCCAAACTTTCGCATTTATATTATTAGTTAGTAATCATTTGTTTAGTTAAAATTTACCTTCACATTTATATAATTTTCGTGCTTTGTTCTTTCCCTTAGACTGATGAAAGGAATTATGCTCGAAGTCGAAAAGTCTTTATTTTGTAAGGCAAGGACCCAGTACAGATCCCTGAGGTACATCAGCATTAATTTCATGTTGCCCACTACTAGATTATATACTTTTCTTTTTGAGAGGTGTACATTTCGAGTAGTATGATGTAATTGCTCAGGAGGGAAGTTGAATTTACAGTGACCTTTCAGTGAGGCTAGATAAGTTGCATTTGATGATCGTTATCGTTTATGTAAGTTAGTTGTATCGTTAGTCACGTGGTACTATCTCGGCAGCTTAATCCAATTCCATACATTTTTCAACTCGGTAACGATTGTCGAATGCAACTTGTCTATCCCTACAGGGCTGAGTAGAGTACCTCAGTCTTACATCAGAATCGAAATCAACGTGTGGCATGTAATGTCCTCCGACGCCGTAATTGAGCACTTGAAGCAACTCGGCTGATGCGACGGAGAGCCCCGTCATGGCCGCGACCCGGTGCGACACGCGCGCAACCGTGGGAGACTCCTCGTCATGCAACCAGGAGTGTTTGCTTATGCGATATTCTACTCTCTTCCTGCCTGCTTGTGAACGTTGGAGCTAAGAATAAAATATTTATCAGTTCTTTTATTACTTGCCTGTGTGGTTGCCGGTTTAGAATAGTGCAACTCCATGTCTTCCCGTGGATGTCGTAAGAGGCGACTAAGGGAATAAGGGCTTCTAGTACTGTTAGGCTATGGGCTTGCAACCTGTCACTAATCTTAGGCTACTTGTGCAAACTGTGGTTACAGAATTATCAACAAGTCTTTAGAGTTGTTGGTATTTCTATAGCTCTGCCTACTCCACTCTGGGAATAAAGGCGTGATGTTATGTATGTATGTATGTTATTACTTTCAAGGAAGTTCTTTTCCTACTTGCGCTAACGTGACATGTATCTATTAATTATCTACTAACTTTCATGTATAGCACTCGTGAAAGTTTGATTGAATATAATATAAATAGAGCAGATATTAATAATAGTTCAAGAAACAGAGAAAGTAGTTATAAAAACATAAATAATTATGTAAAATTATTAGATGAGAAAGAAACTGAATCGGCAATTGTAGGTAAGGAGACGAGCTAGGATAGAAAAGTAAGTGGAGTGGATGATTCCGTAATGATGCAGAGTGAACTAGAGTTAAACCCAAGTGGATGGATGATAATGTAACTTAATGATAGTGTAACAAAACCCCCGACTACAATACAAGGTTATCTCATGATTTCTTTTTTATTTGGCGTATTGTCACATTGATTGCAATGCTTGTTTTTGATTTTTAAATTCAATTTAAGTCAAGGCGGGCGTGCCTTTTTTATTATTTGTTGTTATTTAAAGTCTTTTAATAAATTTTATTATAACACGATGATTGAAAACCAATACATGCAATTCGATTTTATATGTAATACAAATATATAACATTACAGCTACCGTCATCTCATCTATTATCGGAAAACGGAAATGCAACATAAAGTTTAAATACATACCTAAGTGGTTACTCGTAAACGACTCAAAATAGGACCCTAGTGTTATATATTGTCTATATTTGTAGCCTAGTCTTCAATTTCTAGAACATGAATTTTGTCGCTTGGTATTTTGGTACCATTGCCACGACATCCATTTTTCAAAGATGACATAGTCTAGTCTATGTTACTCGCCGTAATTTTATGATTCCAATAATACCTTATACGCTTAAGTTTGGTTCGGGCATTAAGAAGTTATATCGTGGAATAAATAAAAAAATACATTCCTTTTTTGGGCAATGGTGCCAATAGTCTTATTCTGTCAAAAACTTCAAATGTAGATATTTATAACTTTATAGCACAATCTATCTTTAAGCCCACTGATCTGAAATACTCTGCAAGATGTTTTAAATGATTATTGCAGCTCAGTAGCGGCTCTTAGGTGATATGCAAGCCCACGGGAGGCCAGTTTGCAATGTAGTTATTATATTATAAGGCGTAAGGAAGCTGCTACTGTGTCAGCTACAATACGTAGCGCCCCTGCTCTAGATCCCGAATCTCCCAAACCGTAAATATCCTACCCTCGGTGTCGCTTTATCCTTGATGACCTCTATCTCACTGTCGCTGATGACGTCGTGGAACAGAAACACGTCCGGCTCCATGTAGAGCTGCTCCACCTTGAACGGCGCCAGACGCAGGAACGGGTGGGAGTCGGTCATATAGCGGCAATGCAATCTGATTCAACGGGCACAACTGGTAAAACACATTGTTTACAAAATATTATTAATTATTTAAGCTGCCACGCCCACACAAAAATCAAAAGGGATGGCTTTATGTGCTTCCGCGCAAAGAACGTGAGAGGGACATATACTCGCGGTCAAATCATAGGGTTCAGAGAGCGTTTTTCATACAAACGAGGCTATTTCGAAGCCTTGGTTCCTGGCCAGGGGTTGTTTTAAGTGAGGTGTAATGGTGGTTACTCCGAGGTTCAATGGAGGAGGTCAAAAGTTCTTAAGATACCTAACTGATAGCACAATCAGTCAACACCACAGCGAGAGAGTTTGGGTTAGCATTTGGATTTCCTTAGATTTTATTGCCATTTTAGATGTTTTTCTGAACATGCACAATTCTGAGTTAACCGCAGATTCAATCAGTTGGGTTAGGCACTTTGGAAGTCGTGTATCGATGCTCGAGGTATCCATCATCAGATTTCAATAAAAGCATCCCCTGGCGATTAACCAAGGCTTCGAAACGGCCTCTTTAGTATGAATAACGTACTCTGACCCGTATTATTTGGCTGCGAGTGTAGTTTGCGCGCGCCTGGTTGGAGCGTCAAATACAAATAATTGCTGTCTACTTTAAAACTACATTTATTAGAAAACGTATTTACCAGGAATGAGAAGTAACTAAATGAAACATCATCGTTTAATACCGTAGGATTTCTAATATTAAGCACATACGACTATGAGGGTTATTCCCATCTTCCAACCTATCCAACCCAGGTATATGGAAATTTTGCCATATACCTGGGTTGGATAGGTTGGAAGATGGGAATAACCCGACTATGTATGTGCATCCATTTTATGTTTATTCATTCTTTATGTATGTAGGTAAATATATAGATTTTTTAAATGTGTGTGGGTATATATAAATATTTTTATGTTAATGAGAAGGGACACGAGCACTCAGGCCCCCGATGGGAAGTGGAACCTGAGACCCATAGACTTTAGAATTCACAAGACTATAATCCTAAGACCTCAAATGCGTTGCCAACCCTGAGGACTAAGATGGAATGTCTCTATGCTAGTAATTTCACCGGTTGTCTTATCCCCACACCGGAACACAGCAATGCGAACACTGTTGCTTGGCGGGTGGTTAATGGATAAGATGGTGGTAGCGATCCGGACGGACCCTGCACAGGGTCCTACCATGTATGTATTATTTGTAATAATAACCATGTATGTATTATGGTAAAGGGACGTATGCATTGAAATAGGTACCTTTTGGCGACATCTTTCGCAATGTCCCCCTCCCCGCGGCAGAGCGAGCGAAACGTTTTAGTTATAGCCGCATTTATTTCTTTCTCTTCAGGGGTAGAGCTTACGCCGTCGGCTTCCTTGACATCCCAATCCTGTAAATGATATAATTTCGTCACAACTTTGAAAGCACCTCGTATAGCTCATATTTCGTTATGTGCGATTATAAACTTTTTCCCCTTCATGTTTATGTTTGAAATCGTAGTCACAAATTATGAGAAACAAGGTTTTTTCAAAGAAATGTCGATTTGCAAGACAAAGTCAATAAACAGTATATCAGATTCGATTGCCAAAGTAGATGCAATCCTCTCTTCTTAGTAATAAGGTTGTGATTGCTACAGGAGTTTTATTTGAGTTTCTGCTATTTGGCTAAGCAGGGCAGTATAGTTTAAAAAACTTAAGTAAACTTCTTGCATGTAGTTGTGTACAAAAGTAACATCGTCATTACTTTAAAAAAACCTCGTATCTCGTATTTCGTGATGTACGATAATAAACTTAAATTGAATAAAAGTAAAATTTAAAATCGTACATCACGAAATATGAGATGCGAGGTTTTTTTCAAAGTATCGACGATATGGAACTTACGTCAATTTCAAACAAAAATCTCCCTGTTTGTAGCGTCTTGGGCCTTATAAGGTCAAAACTGTCAAATGACTTACCTCAACCTTGCGATTGTTGACTATGGCCTCCTCAAAGATGGGCACGTTTTTACGTGCCCGCGCGTGATTCGGATCCAACTTTAATAACCTTCTGGTCCATTTTAATGCAGTGGTTACGTTTCCTATAGTAAATTAAATAATTAAATTTTCAAAAGCTGCCAAAATATTATTTAAATTTTTTAAATATTTTTTTAGTAAATTGCCCACATGAGGGCTCTTTTACAGGTCAATAATATGTAGTGAATCTTCTTGCGCTTTGGACAACACTATCATTGCAAGAAAATCCAGCAGAAGGTCATTTTTTTCAAACACAACAATAATACTTATAAAATTAAATGTTTTAAAAAAAGACGTAAAATAAACGTATGAAATTCATGCCTATACGCTGCGATATTATATTTAAAATGATGTTTACGAGTTATTACCTGTTAAATCAAAAAGACCTTGAAGAAATTCCATGACTCAATTTAATAAAAGGTGGGTGCAGCGTTAGGCTGTATTTCAAAATTATCACAATACTTGTAGTTTTCAAAAGGAGATTCTCTCTCATTCTTGTTTTTTTTTTACAAATTCCTTTAATGCATTTGTATCATTTCCTCGGGTTACCTTTGTTTCGTCAAAAAGTTTTTGGTCAAATGTTTAATTTTCCAAATTTTCCTTTGCATTCTGTAACCGTAATTATTTCAGGATTTTATAAAAACTAACCTAACCTAACCTATAGGGTTCTACACGATGGTACAAAAAAAATATCTGAAAATTTTATATGACATTTGTTTGGCAAATGAAAAATTTGGGAAATGATACATTTCACCAAAAATATTTTGGTGAAACGGCAGGCTGCCCATTTCCTCGCAGTGATTGAGAAATGCATTATTTATACCTCGGCGTAAATGGGTTTGCCTGACTTGTATTTTCAGGCCTCCCCTACTTTCAGGCAATTAATAGTTTTTTTATGGTAAGTGGAATCTGAGACCCATAGACACTTGAATTGTCAAGACTATAATCCTACGACCTCAAATGCTTTGCCAACCCTGAGGACTAAGATGGAATGCCCCTATGCTAGTAATGTCACCGGTTGTCTTATCCCCACGACGGAACATAACAATGCGAACACTGTTGCTTGGCGGGTGGTTAATGGATAACATGGTGGTATCGATCCGGACGGATATTGCACAGGGTCCTAACACCACTTAAACTTTTTAGTCAAACTGGTTTGATAAACCAAGTCAACAAAAGGCCACAGACTTTGCACTAACAGGTACTATGTACTATTAACTAACCCATTAAATAGTGCGAGAAGCTGATGTACTCCAATATATCGGTTTCTTTGAAGGAAAGCGAGGGCTGGGGTTGCTGCCTGTACTTCCGCAGTGCTTCCGTGGCCCACGCAACGGTGTTCTGATAGTCGTGTAGACTGTAGTACAGCGTGACGGAGAGCCCGAAACAATCCGCCGCAGACATTGGGTTACTGAGAACCAAACAAGTGCGATTAAAACTCGCGTGGAGATTCCCCACGTTTTAAGAAATTTCCTATTTCAATTTAAATGTCATAGACTTCTTATAGATTTTCCTGTAATCTGTAAGTAAAGAACTATTTTTAACCCCCGACGTAAAAAGAGGGGTGTTATAAGTCTGATGTGTAAGTGTGTGTGTGTGTGTGTGTGTGTGTGTGTGTGTGTGTGTCTGTCTGTGGCACCGTAGCTCTTAAATTGAAAGGAAGTTTTCTAGCGGCGGTTTTTAGATATGTTTTATCATAATCGGTTTAGCCGTTTTTGAGATATTGAGCTTTTAGGGGGTCAAAAGCCCCCGATATAACGGCGACACCTACTTTCAGAGCTGATATCTCTTAAACGGCTCCGAGCAACCAATTTTCATTTGCTAAGAATCATCCTGATTAATGTAGCCATTTAAAAAAACCTGCGTCCAAATCCGTTCATCCGTTTGGAAGCTACGATGAAATAAACAGACACTCAGATGGAGAAGTTTAAAAAGCGTGAAATAAAATATTACATTAGAAATTTAAAAAACCCCTGACTCAAAACTGACTGTAAAAAAACTCTAAAAAGTAAAAAATAATAAGTAGTGGCCCTATAACTTTAATTATAATTATGCTATCATTTAAGATATTTATCAGATTCGAACGACGTGTAACCGTTCAGAAACACCACGTTAAACCACCACCACCATTTTTCAGAAGTTTTTCCTGCGCACGACAGACAGTTTTATGAAACTAGTATGCTACTGACTTAGGGTCCTTTAATAGACGAGCATACTAATACTTTAAATTGGTTACCTTCGTTTCGTCAAAAACTTTTTGGTCAAATGCTTCATTTGCCAACCTGCTTTGTTTTCTGTAACCGTAAATATTTCTGAATTTTATAAAAACTAACGTAACCTAACCTATAGGGTTCTACACGATGGTACTAAATTAAATCCTGAAAAATTTATATAACAATGGTTTGGCAAATGAAAAATTTGGGAAATGATACATTTGACCAAAAATATTTGGCCAAACGGCAGGCTCCGACTTTTAATAGCCGGCAACGTATCTGCAATTCCTCTCCTGTTTTGGCTGAATCCATAGCCTATCGTTGACTTGGTTTATCAAACCAGTTTGACTGAAAGGTTAAACTAAAAGGAAGAATTAGAGAAATATGTTAGAGCATTCTATTAGTAACCAGGTGTTTAGAAACCTGGGTCCGTAGCCAAGATGCAAACGCTCATAACGATTTTCTTTTCTATCCCTCAAAATGTATGGGTTTACAGTTGACCACGTGGTTTATCGTTACGTTGGAGAATATCATCCCATACATTTTGAGTGGTTTACATTCATCTGGCATAACTTTTTTTGGCATAATCATCAGTTGGCATACAGACAGTCTTTTTTTCTGAAGTGTACGCTTTCCAGGATCGTAATAAAATAAACCTAACTTAACCTAATGGGCTCTATGCAATGATATTTTAAATAATCCTGAAAAGTATATGGTTTCAGAAAAAAAAACTGTATGCCAAATGATGAATATGCCAAAAAAGTTATGCCAGATGTAGGGAACCCATTTTGAGTGACAGAAAATAAAAACGTTTCTAGAGTTTGCATCTTGTTTAGGGACCCTGAACGGAAAGGTACACAGTGAACGTATCTACCCTTGCTGGACTCCCTTGATCCTGCCCTCAGCCAGGTCGTGGACGCCCAGATGGTAGGTGGTCTGCAACCGAATAATCGCCTGCGCCGCGCCGATCAAGTCGTCGACAGAGGGGTACTTAACATCGGTGTGGTTCAACGTCGCGCCCTCGGTGTACTCTAGTGTTATCAAAAAAATCGATTATCGATTGATATTGACCTTGATTAATCGACGAATCATTCACAAATCTAATGATTTGCTAACTTCAGTGATCGTCGTGATAGATAGGTTAATTAACACTTTACGAGTATGTATAATAATAAAAGTTTGAAACAAAAGGTCAAACTGAAAACCAGAGCTGTGTCTTCTGCACCAGCTAGCCAGCTCACGTTAAGTCTAATCCTTTTGCCACAGCTAAACATATTAGTAATTTATGGTTAAGAACAAAATTGCACAACTTAGGCAATAAAGCATTTTTTTTACAAATCTGCCGAATCCAAACCAAATGCTTCGAGTGAATGGTCCAAAGGGGTCATACACACTGTTATAAGCAAAAGTTGTCTCTCCTGTGGTCAATAGTTAAGAGCGTGTGTGCATTTATTTAAGTTATGCTTTTATATGATAGGTCTAAAGCAGTCTTGACGGTTTTGCTGCGAGAATGGGCTTAGCCAGAAAATTAGGCCTTAAAAACGTTAACTTTCGGTGTGTCCACAGGAAAGACGGTAACCTAAATCTGTGTATAACCCAAAGATATTGTGGTAACAAGCGAAAGTGAAAAGGGATCTCTTTAGAAGGTATGAAGAAAATCAGGAGAAGTTTTTTCGTAATACTGAAAAGAAGTCTTTAAAGAAGAACTTATGTCATCATCATCACATTCCTGAGACCCTTATCAGATGGTCGGTCCACCCTGTGGAAGACCTGAGAGACGAGAATGCGCTTTTTGGACCTGCTCAATACTCTAGATCCTTTCCGCCTCAACGGTTTTGCGAGCAATGTATTGTTTTGTATTGCTTAGCAAAATAGTTTTTGAAAATGTATGACGCTGTTCGGTCGAAGTAGGTAATTAACTTAACGTTAATTATTTTTTGTCACAAAGAATTATTTTTTTAAGCTTTTAAAACAATGCTTTTAGAATAACGTTCGTTACCTTTTCCAAGTTTAATATAATGGGTTGTGTCGTTCAAATCAGTCGTTAGTCGTTTAATCAAGTTGAATGCGTTTATAGGATTTTCTACATAATTCTGAATGTCTTTAATAGCAACGTTGTATTCTTCTTTGTAGATTTTTAAATAACTGAAAAGAAAACAGCGTTGTCTTATTTTGGTGATTGCATAAGAAATACGTTTAATTAATTTTATAAATTAATTCTGTGTAACTCCTACATTAAATCGTAAAATAAATTGTTAAAATTATCGCATTGGTGACTACTCATTTGAAGTACATAGCTTAAAGGAAATAGCGGTAGACAACGGTTGATGTTGATATTTTATTATAAAAAATCAATACGCAACTTAAAATCTTAATTCGATCACAATACTTCAAAGTCACAGCTATCATCGTGTAGAATCGCAGACCAGTTATATTTAAAAATCGTAAAAATCTAACTACGTTTAAGCGGAGAAAGGAAAGGAAAGTTGGATACATTTTATAGAAAATTTCTTCACAGATTTTGGACTGTCAGCTGGCCTGACTGACTATGAACTACTGGTAAACAGTCTGTGGCGCCGTTAATCAATCCATCACTTATCTGCATGGGCGAGATTTAACAGTTATCATTTGAAGTTGGAAATAAGAGCGTAGGAAAAATTACCATAAGTTACCTTTTCAAAACGGTAAGCCTTATGTCTTCTTTCATAAGATAATCGTCCAAATCATCTATAATTCTCTTTTGAGTTTTTAATAGTGGCTCTATGTTCGCAAGAGCAGTGAACAGATCCGCGCGCGTCCATGGCGATAGAAGAATATTCAAGCAAGCCACATGTAAAATATTACGAACCATTTTCTTGTTTCAGTTTTTTCTGGAAGTGAATCATTTCATTACGCTTCTCTAAAATTTTTTTTTTTTTATGTTAAGGAGAAGGCACACGAGTACTCAGTCCACCTGATGGTAAGTGAAATCTGAGACCCATAGACATTTGAATTCTCAAGACTATAATCCCAAGACCTCAAATGCGTTGCCAACCCTGAGGACTAAGATGGAATGCCTCTATGCTAGTAATTTCACCGGTTGTCTTATCCCCACACCGGAACACAACAATGCGAACACTGTTGCTTGGCGGGTGGTTAATGAATAAGATGGTGGTAGCGATCCGGACGGACCCTGCACAGGGTCCTACCACCACTAAACTACCCACTGGGTATTACCCATACAAAACCAAATAGGCGGACTAAAATGAAAACAATAATTTTGCGCGTATTAAAAAAGACCATACTTAATGGTTTGGGATTTTTATTACATTTCATTGGTTCATCTATACTAATCCACACTAATATTATGAAAAGGTAAAGTTTGTCTATTTGTGTGGTTGTAGGGGGTAATCTCTGGTTCTACTGAACCGATTTAGATGAAATTTGGTTTAAAGATACTCGTAGTTTGACTCCCGAGGAAAGTTATAGCGTACTTTTTATCCTGAAAAATTGGACAATTCGTGAGGAAATAGCGATAAACGACTTCTACACGAACGGAGTTGCGAGAAACAGCTAGTTAATAATAAAGCTAATATGTATAATTATAATCGACGGTGGGCATCACTTTAATAAGTTAAATTTGTCTGAAGGACTTCTGCATGTTGGCTTCGGTTCCATGTACTTACGCCTTCAAAAGGTACGAGACTCCCATTGTCTTGTGATTGGTAAAGCTATAGGTAACTACTTATCGCAGACTATCTAAGTTAAATTTATTATATTCACGCATTTAAAATAGGTTCATCTGGCATAATCATCATGTGGCTTACTTATTTTTTTTAAATTTTCATTGCAAAGAATAAATTAGGTTACGAGTAGGTTAGGTTTATTTTATAACAATTCTGAAAAGTACACGCTTTCAGAAAAAAAGTTGTGCCAGATGAATATAAACCATTTAAAATGTAAGGGTTGGAAAAAGGGCCTGATTGGGTTCGTGTAAATATACACACTGCAGAGACGCTCGGGTTTACTTCGAATTTGTTCGGACACTGCCATGCCATGTGTCTATATACAAAAGAAGCAGGATATTTTGACAACACATTAAAACCATATAAACAGTTCGTATTTTTATATAAGTATTGTTTTTTTTTAAATATTAAAATATATTATACTTTTAATAATTCTTTTTACTAAGTTTATGTTACGTAGTTGCGCACTTGCCTACATAAACTTTGCAAAAATATGAATTAAAAGAAGCTTACCTTATAGCTGCAAACGTCCTGCCAGACTCAAGATTCAGAGGTATTGGAATATTCCTTTTTTGAGTTTCGTTCCCGAAGGGTGTCAAACGGGACCCTATTACTAAGCCTACGTTGTCTGTGTGTCCGTCCGTCCTAGCTTTAAAGAGCTGTATCTTCTGAACCGTCCAAAAATAAAGTTTAAAATAAAGTTTTTTTTTCAGTGTAAGTATATTTTTTTTATATCGTAAAAGCGGTAAAACATACACGCGTCAAATTTAATACAAACAATGGTCAAGTGTGAGAAGGGCTCGTACTGATTCGTTTCGAAATCGAATTCAGAATGGAATCTAATAATACCTACTGTGCGGCGGTACGGAACCCCTCAGTGCGCGAATCAAACCAGTACTTGACCAGTTTGTAATATTTTTTAAAGTTCCAAAAGCATCCTACGGTCTACTATGTGCCACAAATTGTGGGCACCCTGTGAATGTGACTCAAGGATAAGATATAAGATGTAAACATGAGCAAGCTTCGCAGTTATGAGTAAAGTTAAATTGCTTACTATCGAACCAGTCCTAAATCTACATTAAAGTCTAAAACAAGATTAATTAGTCTTTATCGTCAAGGGGCCCTAAGTAGTATTTTTATACATCTTATATCTTATCCTTAAGTCACATTCACAGGGTGCCCACAACTTTCGGCACAAAGTAGTCCGGTGGATAGTTTTTTATCTTATTGTGAACATAAGAATGCTAAGTACAAAATGCTTACATTTAGTGAAAATTTGTACAAGAAACCGTACTTATAGAATTTGTGAACCCGTCTTACATTGATTTCCTCTCAGTCTATTCAAAAACTACTAGTTAATGCGCACCAATAAAAAACCAATCTGCTCAGTATTTATTCAGCTGGATGCCGATGTAATACTCATTAAATCCATTTATGTTCATCGCGACATGCTAATCTACATTTCAATTATAATTCTGACAACGGATTTGCCGCAAACCGTCATGATTCAAGAAACATAAACGCCAAATTTGAAAAAGGCGGATATGATATTAAAAATGTTATTTAGCGGTGATGTACGTTTTTGCGGCATACACGGCCGTATCTTTTTTACGTTTAGGAAGTAAGTTTGATTTTTATTCAGCTTCAAGGGACTGTAGACTTAAATATATGGTTTTCATTACAATTCGATCCCTCCATGCGTTACCTACTGAGATAAATGGTCTTGAAAAACAGACGGACATACGGAAAACAAAATGATCCTATAAGGGTTCCGAGGGATGTGTAAACATCGCTAAACTTTAAAACAAACAACTAAGAAAGGATTATTACAGTAATGGAATATAAAAAAATATCGGTTCAAAACTAGTTTGCTGAAAGCTATTAAAATACTGATTAAATATATTTATGTTCGCAATTATAGCAAATTGCTTTAAAATGCTATTAAAGGCTTATTTACATTCTAACTATAGTTTTGACGATAGTTTCGCAACAATCCGTTAATCTCATAGATTAAGCATTCAAGAACTTAAAATTGCTTGGCTACTATGTTTACAGACACATAGTACCCAAACAATACTCGCTTTGCTCGTATCATAATGGCTTGCTAGTCACTCGTTGAACAATCTACCATTACTTTGCCTACTCGTATGGTGCCACCGTGCCACCCAGTGTGACAATTGGGACAGTCAGGCCGTTCGCAATCATGCTTAGTATGCTGTTTGGGCTGCTGCGTATGATTTGATTGAATCTTCGAAACTCTACGGTCTTGTTACTAGCCAGCCTTGGCAAAACAAGATACGATCTATGACTATTGTAACACCTTTTATATACGCTTGTTTTTATGCAGATAAACTATTAATTGATTCATTCATTCATTCATTCAATAGCTCGAAATTTTTTTTGTTTAATGTTATGTTGTTGTTGAATAGGAAACAGCATTTACATCCACATTATCGGTTTCGGCGCTTTTGACGCCGTAATCGAAGTGCGTGCAAACTAATTACCAGCTCACGTTCTCGCGGAAGTAAATTAACCCATATCTTTTTTTTCTGTTGTTGTAATTTATTTAACAAACGACATAAAATAGGACATGAAATATTAAATAAAAAAACTTAAATTAACTAAAACTAAAATATAAAATAAACTAAGAATGGCCACTGCAGTATTGCACCAAAGATGCTAACAGCATTTCCTCTTTGAATGGCTAAACTAATTCGCTGAGCGAGAAAACTGCCATCTCTACGGTCTCCAGTAATGCTGGAATTGAGCCTCTTTGACATTTCCCCAAACAAACTTATCCCTCTTTTGATGAGTAATAGTGGCAGCAAATGTGGCCTCTTAGGGTTATTATTTTAAACTTTCTGTAGAATTGTACTTTCCACTGGATAGTCCAGCTCGCAGAGGAGTGCGGTAGCGTATTAATAACTTTGAACCTTACACACCTTACAATAGGACACTTTATTCAAGGATTGTCAAGTGGTTATGAACTTACAACGAATGTTACACGTGGATTAATTTATTTGATTGTTTTTAAATTATAATCTTCAACCTTGGGCGAGGGCTCTTTTTGACCATTTGCCAAATTGCAGGGTTTTATAAACTCCTGGCCAGTTCCGTGGATCCATTTATTGCACACTGAAAAAAAACTAAATTGTCACCGAATCTGGAAAGTTCGTTGTTTATGAACGTGTCATATATATAGTGCCAATATGAAGTTTAGATCCTGTAGTAGTCTATTAATTGCGCCTACCACCAAAGCAGAAATAGGGGACTCAGTCGATGCATTTTTCGAGAACGAACATCTAACAGTAGATAGGATATATTGACATGCAGAATTTTATATTTTATTAATAAATTATTGAATTGAATTGAAATAAAGTACTTAATGTAGGTAACTGTACATAATTACGTTGTAAAGCACTTGTGTTTTAAGGCCTCTCATTATAATTATATCAGTTAAATAAACTAATATTACCGGAGAAGTTAAGCAGACCTTCAACAAATAGTGGTATTTTGCGATAATGTTATAATCATACGTGAGCTAACTCAGGGCACGAATACTAAAGTGACGTTACAAAATATTTTTGTGACAAAAAATTATATCGATGTTACTGTCAAGATCAGGATGTTATTCATACATACAAATATACATAACTTCACGCCTCACTCCCAGAGTGGGGTAGGCAGAGCTACAGAAATACCAATAACCCTAAAAAGACTTGTTGATAATTTTGATTAATATTTCTAGGATGTTAAAGATTAATAATTTATTCTCTTAAAAAAAAAAAACAATAATCAATTCTTTTTTTTAATAAAAAAATGTATTTCATAGAAAAGAATCAATGTTATTTAATATTATTACCTGTCTTAAGTAACGATTGCACTGTAGATGAAAATTTCTACTTTTTACTAAGCGTTAAATAAATATTAAGGGACAATGTCACACAAATTGACCAAGTCCTAAACTAAGCTCTAGGCTTCTACTGTGGGTACTAGACAACGATAAACATACTTATATAGAGAAATACATACTTAAATACATAGAAAACATCCAAGACTCAAGAAACAAATACTCTTGCTCATCACACAAATATCTGCCCTTACCGGGATTTGAATCCAGGAACACTGGCTTCGTAGACAGGGTCACTCGCAACTAGGCCAACGTGAAGTTAAATAGTATCGAAAGATTATAGGAAAAACTACACTCAGGAGCAATTAAAACGGGTCACTTTCTATGGAAATTCTGTACTAAGTGACCCGTTTTCATGGTTCTTGACTATACAGGGTAATTTTTTAATAGGTCCACAAATTATAATACTTATACGCTTCGCTATTGTTAATCAATAACACATGTTGTGTTATTTTTACTCTAGCTTAAAAAATATTAGAGATATTGCCGATTCAATGATTCCACTAACTTAACGATATTCATGGACCCTCTTATGCAAGGGTGCGAGGAGAGGGGAGTGTTGTTAAGTAAGTTAATAAATGAAATTTCAAATTTAGCATATCAGTAGGAGAGGGGCTTGTTGTCTGATAAGCTGTATATGAAATTTCAAATTTCGAATATCAATACCTACCAATATCAATATCAATATCAATATCTATCGCATACCTACAGCTTGACAACCCATGTCATCATTTGTAGTGTGACTTTGTGTCCACACGAGAAGGTAAAAGAGAGATAATTTGCAACAAAAAAAATATATTTTGAACTTGTTTTATTGTCTTAATATATTACATTAACGATACAAAATCATATGTTAAAATTTGTGCACTGATAAAAAAATTACCCTGTATAAGAAATCTTTGTTATTAGGAGTAGGTACCTAACTGTGAAAAATTCTCAAAACGTAAGGAACCCTATCCACGCAAGTTTAACTCGCGCTTGTCTGGTTTTTTACCTGGACAGGACGCAACGATATTGTGTAAATAATAATAATAATATTTTTTGTTAGACTCAAGTCAGCCAAAACTACAAACACTAAAAATCAGAAAAAAACTTAAATGAAAGAGCATACTTATAACGATTTTTCTCTATCACGGCGATTAAAGTGTTTATACGTACTAAAATCATCTAAGACGGCACCAATTGACTTTAAATAGAAAATTAGTTATTACTTGTTGATTTTTATGTTTGTAGTACTTAACGGCTTTGGAACCCTACACTGAGCATGGTCCGACACGCTCTTGCCCGGTTTTTTAATTATTGTTCACAATATAAAGATGGTCGTGGTGTAGTATCACGCAGGTAACTGGCTCACAAATACATGTCGTTGAATTTTTACTATGTTGTCTTTTTTAACTATACGTAAAATAATATTACTCGCTGCTGACTCGATAAGTTGTACGTGCAACACGAGCTCGTGATTCAATTCTAGAATTTCGCTTGCACGGGTTTTTTTTTTATGTTAAGGAGAAGGCACACTAGCACTCAGGCCATCTGATGGTAAGTGAAATCTGAGACCCATAGACATTTGAATTCTCAAGATTATAATCCTAAGACCTCAAATGCGCTGCCAACCCTGAGGACTAAGATGGAATGCCTCTATGCTAGTAATTTCACCGGTTGTGCATTGATTCAAAATCAATACTCGCAGCAAAAACTAACTTGCGCAAATAACTGTTTCCCCAAAAATGTCTAGGCATCAAAATTATGCCTACATTATTGGGATATTTTGTATAAACTGAGGTTTTAATGGTACTGGCAAAAACACTACCTTGAGGTAGGTAGACCTTGAGTTGAGTATTTTAGGATGGGCACGAGATTTAAACGAAACAAGGCGCTTGGAATAACAGTAGGGCCTCTATTCTTCTGCGATATAACGATATTGCGTTTGACGTGTTTAAGAATCGTTTATGTCACAGTCACCATTATTGTAAATGACATAAGAGTTATCAAAACGGTGACAATACGGCAACACGTCAAAGACGATATCGTTATTCGTGTAAAAACCCAGCCCAGGTGTAAGTTTATTTTTTGCCCATATTACTTGTTGCACGATTTTGAAATCCTGATGAACTGCGCGTACTTTTGAAACAACATGTTACCATACTCGAATAGACAAAGTTTTTGAATGAAAAACGAAAAATGCTTCAGTGGCTTTTAATGATTTTGTTAAATATATTGATAGGTACAATGAAATGGATATCAAGTTTTAGAATAAATTATTACAGCTATGTTATGGCAAGGGAGGCAAAGGTTTACCGCAAGGTAGCGTTTTTTGCCAGTATCATTAATACTTTTATAACTCCACAACTAATTAACATAATTCGCACCTTGAGAACAATAATGACCCAATTTAAAATTTCAGATTTTAAACTTCAAGTCATAAGTTTATTACTATAGAAACCAAACTCGAAATTTACAAATTTCTTAATTAGGTCGCTGTTGTTCTGAAGGTGCGTCGCACCTTCGGTAGGACACGGGCATAATTTCCCCTTTAGTATCATTTTACATTGTAGGTACCTTTTGTTCTACCGGACAAGGGCACAATTTCCCCTTTAGTCACATTGTACATTGTGCTTTGTTCTACCGAAGATGCGATTATAGAAAAGTTAAAACTAAGTATAATAATATTATGGATCGGTAAAAAACCGCTTCCTTACAACGGAATATTTACGTCTAGTTCTGGGACACCATTTATGTTCGTGCACAAGCTATAAAATTTTACATCTTTTGTTAGACACGTGTTATAAAAGCGGAACCAAGACACGCTTTTGCATCATTGTTTTATTATTACTAAGGATTCCTAGTCACTTCTTTCTAACCTATTTTTGGTTTCAGGGAAAACCGATCGACGAAAATGGGACCTATTATTCAACATATTGTCTGCTATATACTTCTATCGCTCTTTAAGCCCTGGGCGCGCGCAGATTTTTTTACTGCGACTGTGGGTATGGAGCCGCTGCTGGAAACCCACAAGAGAATCATAGACGACTTGGACGACTACATCAAGAAAGAGGAGGAACGGCTCGCAGTTTTAAAAAAGTATGTCTAGTAGCTTACTACAAGATGACCTTAATTATAATCATATGAGTACATCCATACAGAGAAGAAGCTCCTTAACATCGAGAGAATATGTAACCTATTTTCAGTGTCGTCACAATCATGTCAAACGTAAAAATATACATACTTATAAAAACCGCCTTCAAAACGCAAGATATAACATACATACATAACATCACGCCTTCATTCCCAGAGTGGGGTAGGCAGAGCTACAGAAATAGCAAATGCAAAATAAGGCTACGATGTTTACCAGTGTTTTATAGTGACAGGTTGCAAGCCCATCGCCTAACAGTACTACAAGCCCTTATTCCCTGAGTCGCCTCTTACGACATCCACGGGAAGACATGGAGTGGCCATTTTGGTACACCGACTACAGTTGGAATACCTATCCAATGTAACCAAATCAAATCAATAGTTATTTGTGCAACAAGAGAGCTCCTTAGCTCTCGAGGGCCCTTGCCCTCGCACATTAAGCCACTAGTGGCGACCACATTATGTCGCGTTTAGTGGCGGCGACTGGTAGCCTAAAACCCCCAATTGGGTGCGGGAACCCAAAATGTATGGAGAAACGCATCCGAAACTTGTGGCAGCCACTAGTCATTCTAATGTTGTCGCCACTAGTGGCTTAATGTGCGAGGGCCCTAAGTTGGTTTTTGTTGCGAGTGTTGATTTTGAATCTCGAGTTAGCAAAGGATTCTAGAATAGGAACATGCATTTTTTTCTTACTCGCTCTGGAAAGTGCTATGAAAGAGAGGAATAATTGTCGTGTAATTTTTTCATAAGTTATGAAGTTTTAAAAAGTTCGGACCCAATGCAAAAACATATCCTACATAAATTGACGACAGGAATGACTGTTGTTCCATGATTAAAATATAAGCACCCTATAAAGAAATTTTCATTTATTTCGTAAATTACTATGGCTAAGCAAATATCGTTGAATTAAAATATTACGTAAATAAAATGAGGAAGCCGAAAAAACAATCTAAACATTAAAAAAAGTTTTAAAATTTTAACCAGTTTTGATTCTATATAAAATCTTAATAAGTAAAAGGGTCAAAACTTAGTGTAGTTATTGCGTTTTATATGCTTTTTTTACATTTTCTCCTCAATGAAACTCAATTCTGAGTTTGAGATATAGAGAACATCTCTATTGCATCACGAGCGCAGCAAATAATTCTATGTTAGAATCCTGAGTGCAGCGAGGGATTTTAATCCCTCGAGACTCGAGATGCAAATTGGTCTCGTGTTAACAAATATTACTACCTAAAGTTAAAACAGATAACACCCACCCGACTACCACACCACATCACCACCACTTTATAAAAAGTTACTTCGTCTCACGCACTAATTACTTATGGGTAGATTGTTGTAATGACAAGGGCTTTAGGAACAGCATAGCTTAATTAAAACGTGATCGACTTATTTTTATCCAGTTAAGAGATAAAAACTGTACCTAAATTTTTTCAGCCATTCAGAACTCTTGACAAAAGTACATGAGAAGACTATGAAGACATACTGAATTATTTAGAAAATCCCTTAAATGTGTTTACTCTGATTAAACGACTGACGAGTGACCTGTATGAAATAGATGACAGCATCAAAAATGGAACAGGTAACCAACACAGTTTATTTTTATTTATCACTAGCTACCTGACAGCGGCTTCGCCGGTGGTTTTTTTTTCTTTCATAAGAACCTTCTCCTGACGACCAAACCTTCCTCCTTCTCCTGGTTTTTTACCAAATGATACGCGTGACCGGGATCCTATCATTTCATAACCAAAGTTTCAAAAATGATTCACTTCACAAACATATCATTTGACAACCCGCGTTTATTTCCGAAACTGTAAATAATTATGGATTTATTTTAGGACCATCGTGTAGAACCCTATATTGCAGGTTATGTTATAGGTAGGTTAGTTTAAAAAAATCTTGAAATATTTTAAGTTACAGAAGAAAGGTTGCGAAACGATGCATTTGTTAAAGGTTTGTCGGCAAAAAGGCAGAGAACCGGCGTGACTACTTGCAGTCCACAAGATTAAATTCTCTTCTACCTTACAGTTTTCCTCGCGTGTGATATCGAAGCCCTTATTTCTCTAACAAGTCCATGGGAGTGCCTATATTCAATTTGTCATTGACGAAATACACAGAAACCATTAATAAAAAATAGACTTAAAAATAGAAACTAGATAGGGAGGTTGTGTATAACCTTGTAGAACCTTTTAGGGAGATCAAGCTAGAGCCTAGTGAATAAACGAGGAACGTGATAAACCTACATAGTACATGATGAACGTGTTAATAAACTTACAGAGTACACAAGGCACGAGATAATAAACTAATAGAGTACATGAGGAACGTGTTAATAAACTTATAGATACATAAAGAACGTGTTAATAAACTTATTTAACGACGAATTGTCGATCCATAGGTGTAGTGATCGAGTCACAGATTATAAATGCAGACGAGTTTTGTAAGGTGTCTTCCCTTTTGCACTTTATTTGGTAGTGTTAAGACCCTAGATCTCTTCTTGTCGAACTCAATTGTACTATAATATTTATTGTACCTATTTCTATTAATGGTAAATTATTTAATATGTAGGTATTAAGTATGTTAATACAAAAAACTAAAGCAGATTTTGTGTAAAAAATGGAGTTGCTAATTTGACTCCGAATATTATTTAAATTTTGATGCCTAATACATATAACAAATAATAATTATAAAATGTTGAATTTCTCTAAAGTCCTGAATTACCGCCCTCCAAGTATAAAATTGTCAACAGGTACCGTAAGAACAGCGTTGGAATGGACTAAAAAACTGCTGAAACTGGATCCGAATCACCCGCGGTTAGCAGTGAATGTGCGGAACAAAGCCCTCGCTGAACAAAAAGCGGTAAGCCAGACACTATGGCTACGTTGCTCGTATCTTTAAAGACACATATCTCGTAAGACCCAGTACCTACCTGTTATAGTAACATTGCAATAGGAACCTTGTCGAAATAGCGATAGTGTGTTCTTTATATTTGGCATTTTGACCTCGAGTGAGAACCTGGGGAGCCAGGAGGCCATAGTGCGCGCCGTAACAAGTCAATCCTGACACCTGTCATCGCAGTACAATTGATTACCTATTCTTGAGTTTGAGGTTCGGCATCGCGACATGGTACAATTGCTGATACAGCCCGGCAGCTTATCAAAAAAGGATCATGTCGGCAACATGCGCCTGCGTGTTTTGCCCAGTAATATGTTCGCGGCATGTCGGCAGGTTGCGCTCAGTTGCCCAACAGCATATAACTGACAAACGTCCCCCGACACGCGGCAATCACTAACTGCCTAAACAGTTCCTCATCTCGACCTTCCCACATGCTGCAAACAAAGTTTTCCAACTTGAAATGAGTGAAGCCACCAACTAGCCCGCCGACAAAAAGTTGCCAACATAGGTGTGTATTGCGCTTAAGGCTCGGCAATAAATGGGTCTAAATACCTAAAAATATAAATTAACTCTACTCAACATTTATTCATGAACAATAAAACGATTGTGTTTAAAATTTGTACATACACTTATTAATGGAAGTAAATGCTATAACTAGAATCATGTGCATTTGATACTTAGTGAAAACTAATATTTAGACTTGTGCAAATATTTCTTCGATACTATAGATAGACGCTCCCCCTCAACAAATATATGCTTTAAATTATTTACTGAACGCGTCACAATTTGTAATAATTTTTAAATGAGTTGGATTTTTATTGCCTGGTTCCTAGTGGAATGCTGCTCTATCTTGTGCTAAGTACAAAAACTAGGCTCAATTTTCGGTATGCTTTTAACAGGACACCAGCGTCGAAACTGAAGATGAGGAAGCAAAATCGAATAGGCTGTCTAAGAAGCAGGATGATTACCCTATAGTAAAAGAAAAGTATGAAGCGCTCTGTCTTGGGGAGATGGAGATTAACAGCGATGTTGCTAAAAGGTAAAGGAGTAACAAACATTCAACCATCCATCCATCCAACCTTTCATATTTACAATAGTAGTAAGAAGTAAGATGACGGTTGCCCCAGATTGTTCTGCCGCTACATGTTTGAGACCCACCCGTTCCTCCGGCTGGCTCCGATCAAGGAGGAGCAGGTCTACATCGACCCGGACGTGTTCGTGTTCCACGGCGTCCTCAGTGATGATGAGATACAGTTCCTCAAGGTCTTGAGTACGCCACGGGTAAGGGACGTGACGTGGCATCAGTGATATGAAACTCAATTCTTGGATGTTTTCTATGTATTTTCTCTATGTAAGTAAGTTGATCGTTGTCTAGTACAAGCCTAGAGCTTAGTTTGGGATTGTCCCGTGTTATTTATTTATTATTTAAAACTCTCGAAGGGTACTTTAAAACTTGTAAACGGAGGGACTGTTTTGGGAGTGAACGGACATCAAGGATTGACTTGGTACATAGTTACTTAGTATAACCACGCATTAAAATACTTCAGAGATTACAAACCTACAGGTATGAGTTTGGCGCATGAAAAGAGAATCAAAAATCTGACATTTGTCCTATTTGCGGAGGGTACTTGTTTTGTCTGAAAAATCCAAATTAATGAATGCCTGTGAAATGAAATCTCGTACTTTTAAAGACTGTCTTGCTGCACTTTCCACAGAACTTAACGAAACAACGAGGCATATTTTTAACTCATGTTACTTCTTGGTCGACCGCGTAGTAAACGACTGTTTGGAGGCGTAGTTACCACTTAGTGTTTTTTGAGCTTAAGCTTGGCACACAGAGGCTCCAGTGTCTGCGGAGGCTACAGGCAAAAATGGAAAGGCTAACCGCGTCGTACTGATGGTGATCCAGTGATAATTAATAATACTAATATTATTAATACCCCAACAGCTCAAACGCGCTGATTTCCCTGACAAAAAAACCGGCAAGTTGGTGTTCGAAAGCTTTCGTGTATGCAAGTTGGCGTGGCTGAACGACGAGGAGTCGCAGGTGGTGGCGCGCGTGTCGCAGCGCGTCGCCGACATGACGGGGCTCTCCATGGAGTCCGCCGAGGAGCTGCAGGTCGTCAACTACGGCATCGGAGGACACTACGAGCCGCACTATGACTTCTATTCGGTGAGTACCGAAACCAAGCACAAGAGTCACTATGTTATCGGCACCGCCTCTGAGCAACGTGAATTTAACTGGTGGGGCGCACCATCGCGGATTGAAAATTATACTATATGCATTTCTATTTCAAAGGTTCAAGTAAAAGAAAAATAAACGAAATAAGTTTAAAGAATTATATAATTCCAGAAACCTGAACTTGACTTACCGCAGCATTATTTTATGGATAATGGAAACAGAATCGCAACAGTGTTGTTTTATGTGAGTATATAAGTATTAAATAAAGAAGCTGATTTTGTGCAAATAAATCCAGCAGTCATTTAGTTTCGCATCTTAGCTTTTGTATTTTTTTTATTTAGTTAAAGTATGGAACTGTCGTTAATTCCGAAATTGACATTCCCTTTTAAATCTGTTTACGAACACTTTATTTCATGGTTTATGCAGTCTGTATGGTAATTTATTTTTAGTATAGTCATCATCTCATCGTCCGTATTGTGTGTAGATGTCAGACGTGGCGCAGGGCGGCGCCACGGTGTTCACGGAGCTGGGGCTGGCGGTGTTCCCAACGCGCGGCGCGGCGCTGTACTGGCGCAACCTGCACCCGTCGGGCGAGGGCGACACGGCCACGCGCCACGCCGCCTGCCCCGTGCTGCGCGGCTCCAAGTGGGGTCAGTCCAACATACCAGTAGTTCTAGTAGTAGCATGATGCGGCGCGGCGCTGTACTGGCGCAACCTGCACCCGTCGGGCGAGGGCGACACGGCCACGCGCCACGCCGCCTGCCCCGTGCTGCGCGGCTCCAAGTGGGGTCAGTCCAACATACCAGTAGAACATCTTCGAACCATGGTACATCGTGCGGCTTGTACGCGCGCAATTTTTATTGGAATTTATTTATTTTCAGTGTCCAGCAAATGGCTTCACGTAGCGGGGCAGGAGCTGATAAAACCCTGTGAATTGGAACGAAAAGAAATGGTCAGGAAGATCCCACGCGCCGTGGTAGGTTTTGCAAATTAAAAACACGACTGAATTAATCCCTAAAATTTGTCGTGTGTTTTTACCAGACTTAGGCTGCGTGTCCACCAGAGCTATGCGAGGTTGCGGAGCATGTGCGAGAAAAATGTTCACCAATAAAATTCCTAGCCTCGATCAGCGCAGCTCTCCTATTTGGTGGATTTTTTCCTTGCACACCGCTCCCTCGCACAGCTCTGGTGGACACGCAGCCTTACAACTCACAATCAAACGTTCAACCTGTTTAAGTTCAAATAAAATGATAAATAAAAGGTTTTTGTTTTCTATTCATCGGACTGCCAAAGAAGACGGCATAGTAATAAGTAGTACAAGCATTTTAAATTTAATGTGCTAAAAATTGTAGAGTATAGAATGTTTCGACTACTATACATTGTAGTTAGCCACCTTCTTTTGTCACAATTTTGTCGCCCGAGCTGTTTTTCACGTTTACAAGCCCTCGTGATTAGGAGACTTACCAAGCGAGATTAGTCTGACTTTCTTGATGTCTTTGGCTGTGAACCTGGCTGCAGTACCCCGATCCAACGGCCCATCACCGCGATGTAACTGACGAACCTAGTATCTACTCTTTATTTTTTTTAAAGCTTTAGTTTTTAAGTTAAATGAATGATGAAGGTAGAAAAAAGGATAAAAACCTCAGCATGACTACTTTTTCGCATGATTTCAGTTCAATTTTCGAAAATGTTCGATCTTCACCGATAATTTTTTATTCAATGGTTGAGAAAGTACTAATAAATAACTTCACACTTGTAAAAAACTTTTTTTTATTAATGTAGCGGTTTTATAGAAAACAGCAATTATTGTAGTTAGGGAGCTCGCGAGCATTTCGGTATATCATTTGCACGAGTTTCACATCGAGGTGGATTGCAGTTTAGATCAGTACGAATTGATTTGGTCCACTCAATTAAGGTCCTATGTCGCTGCGTTTTTGCGTTACAGCGGATCGAAGTTGCTTAGAAAAGGGTGTATTAAATCATTTGCCTCTGGAGTTCATAGTAAGCAGCAATTATTGGGATTGATGCCGCTGTGCGTTCAAACAATTTCAATCTCTTGTTCTCACCGGAGTAAATTCAGCCATCCCTGGTCAGGCTGCTTGCGTGGAGATGTGTAAGCATGGCGTCTGTGGCCTTTAGATGTTATTATTTTAACGTTCTGTAGACTTAGAAAATTACAACTATTCTTATTTTACTCGTAGATTAATTTAGTCCACTGTTTTTAAATATCGCTGCGATGATTTCAATACGCCGCGAGGGATCTTCCTGACAATTTCTTGTCGTTGGCATTCGCTATTGCATGGTTTTATCAATTCCTGTCCAGCTTCGTGGAGCCATTTGTTGCACATTGAAAATAATCAATAATAATTCTTGTTTATATTTTAAAGATTCTTAAACACTCGCATTAGATAAACAAAGAATCAAAAAGAAAATTGTGCGTCAGAGTTCAAAGACCTCACAAATTTTGATGGATAATATAATAAACTCGCTTTCCGCTGTCTGTTCCTATGTATGCTTAGATCTTTATAACTACGTTTTTTTTAATAGACTTAATAGGAAAATTAAAATCCGGAGTGAAGCGAGGGCGGGTTGCTTGTTACAGATAAATGGTACCAGCTACACCTGTGCGTCCCTTTCGTACAATTCTCCCAAAAGAAAACTAAGTCCAAAACAAGATGGTGATGGTGATGGTTTTAGTGGTGGTAGGACCCTGTGCAGGGTCCGTCCGGATAGCTACCACCATCTTATCCATTAACCTGCCGCCAAGCAACGATGTTCGCATTGTTGTGTTCCGGTGTGGGGATAAGACAACCGGTGAAATTACTAGCATAGAGGCATTCCATCTTAGTCCTCAGGGTTGGCAACGCATTTGAGGTCTTAGGATCATAGTCTTGAGAATTCAAATGTCTATGGATTCCACTTACCATCAGGTGTGCCTTTGTGTGCCTTCTCCATAACACAAAAAAGGTTATTTCTAAATGAAACGCGCGAAAATGTTGGTTTGTCCCGTCACAGTTCTACGCCCGACCTGTCGATGTGAAATTCGGTCTTCTTCCTTCTTAGCGTGTCGACGGACTGTTAGAAACCTGACCAATATTCTGGGACCTATTAGGTGTCGGGGTACGCGGGGCAGTGCACGAGATGCGCCATGGACTGTGGTGAAGCGCCCTAGCGGCAGTAATCCTCGGCGGTGAAAACGGCCACTTGACCAAGAGTGGTCTACTGAAATTCGGTACAATTACCCAGACGCGGGCATAAAGTATTTTGTTGTGATAGAATGAAACGCCAATAGATTTGTATGTATGTATGTATGTAAACACTTTATTGTACAAAAAAAAACAAAAACAATCTCGTTACTTGTTTTTTTATGACAAGGTGAAGACTAACGATTTACACGGGCCACCTGATGGAAAGTGAGATCTGTGACACATAAATATTTGCTATCTCACGACTACAATTTTAAGACTGCCATGCTAAGACCGCCAATGCCTTGGCAATCTGAGGATTAAGATGGAATGTAAAATCTTAAAACTCGTAGGTACCAACTACGCTGACCGCGATTTTGTAAGCTATGACTATGTAATACACTTTCATAAAGTGTAGATAAAATCAATGCATTGTGTTAAAAAGTAAGTTACTTACAGTCGTTTCGTTAGCTCAAGCCTATGTCGAGTTTGTATTTAACCATAACTGCATGAAATTCACCCAATATTTTCTTCATTCGCCGAGCAGTATCAAATTCCCCAATCAATATCTCTTTAATTGACTTAGTTATTGTGAATATATACCGTAAAATTTTAATTTGGTTAATGTCGTATGCTCTATCGATGCATAGGTAGGTCATAATAAGTCTTATACGGACGCGGGAGCAGATGATTTATAGGAAGAATAAACCAGGGTTTTGTGTAGGATACCTCAACAAAACACTGGATTCTGAAGGATCAATAATAATTTCTCGGCTCCCTCCTAACAAAATATGTCTGTGCAAACAAAACAAATAGAAAGGAACATACTATTCGGTATCGCAGCAACTTGTATACGCATAGTTGGTGTCAAAGATATCTTAGTGATAAAACAGAAACAGGGCCTCTATTCTACTGCGTTATAACGATATCGCGTTTGACGTGTTTTAGAATCGTTTATGTCACAGTCGCCATTATTGTGATTGACATAAACGATTCAAAATAGTCTGTGTTTGGTTTACAACAACAGAACTAGGCCTCTATTCTACTGCGTTATAACGATATCGCGTTTGACGTGTTTAAGAAGTCGCCATTATTGTGATTGACATAAGAGTTATCAAAACGTTGACAATACGGAAACACGTCAAAGACGATATCGTTATGACCGCGTAGAATCCCAACCCAGTTCTGTTTTTGTAAACCAAACACAGAATATTTCAGCAGTAGAAATTAGGTGTTCCTCAGGGCTCTACATTAGGTCCAGGTACTTTACATTAATGACATACCAAACATGGCAGACTTAAACTTTGTAATATTGTGCTTTTTGCTGACAAACCGTGGACATATTTGGTACTTCAGCTTAACACGTTCACGGCCAGTAAAGTCACAATTTTTGGGCACAGTTTGCTTAATTCGAATGCTATATTCCGTCTGTGACCGTGTTAAAATATGTCTTATCGTTAATGTCAAACTTAAATTTGAAGTAACTTTATTCTTGATTTTTATGTTGGTAGTGGACATACATACCTACATAAGTTATTACCATGGCTGTAGTAAGATTTTTTTCTGGCTTTTCATGTCACTTTAAATAAAACAAATACATTTACATTAATCATTTTATTTAAACTTACACAGTTTGTACGATTCATTGTTAACCTTTTGTAAGTAACACTAAAAAATAAATCTCTGATAAAATTAATATAAATCTAAAACAGGGATGTCGTAAAGTAAAATCAGTTTCAAAACGCACTGTTAATTTCACTGGATGATTAAAATCAAAGTCTAGTGAACATGTAAATGCTTTTTATATGGCATTAAACTTTGTACATATCAAAATTAGTAACATTACAATTTCACTTACATACTAAACCATCGATGAGCTTATCTGTTTTTGTGAACCCAAAGCATTTAAATTAATTTGGGGTTGTACCTAGTTATACACTGATCTTGGGTAAGGTGCTCGTTTCAAGACACATTTTAATGTAAAGTCGTAGAAAACTGTCATCTGAGACGTTGTTTGAGACGGCATCTCATTTCAAGAGCACTTTGTTTGATTATTTAACCCAAAACACTGACTTAAATTATGCGTCTTTTTCTTACATTGTTTTTTTTTTTTAATTATATCTATTGTTAATGCCCAATTGGACAAGGAACACTCGAAGGGTAATTGTCAACGTACAAAATTAATAACAAACAGTTGAATAATATTTAACTATATGTATGCAATGAAATCCAGCACACAATATGGATTCAGGACAAAACTAGGTTTAAAAACATTGTATTCTTTTCCATAATTTATCAAATAAAGTGACAATCTTTACCTACCCAGCTAGTTAGCAGAAACCTGAGTGGGTAACATAGGTACCTATATTGCATAGTTCACATCACAAAGCTCTCGTTCAGATAAGGGTACACCAAAGCAATAGGAAACGTCGCCATTATTGTAATTAAACGCTATTATTTTTATGACAAAAGTCGATCTTTTAAACACTTTTTCTGTACAGAGAAATAACAATCAAATTGAGATTCGCACTCTCATGCCAAAGGGATGTGGACTGCCAATCAAATCCGCTAATATTAATAAAATGACGTAGTCACTAACCTCAAAGAACACTACAAACAGGGATATTTTGGGAATTTGAATTTAACAGGAAGGAAATAAAGTTCAATTTCCTTTGCTCTGAAATGCCATTTACAATGTTGAACAAGTAAAAATTAACTTTTCACTCATTAAGATATAGTTTAAACTAAATAGCATATCGAGCCTCGCGAGGTTTAAGTCCAGTTCTGGTAGGTTTACTTTTTGTAATCAGCGTATAATATAACATATTTATACTTAACTTCATCCACATCCCATTTATGGCAGCCTCTTACAGTTTCTTAAGACAATTATAAAAGTATACTTAAATTTTAAGTCATGGTAAATTAAAGTTATGGGCAAGATATATTGTGACCGACATCTTAGATATAAGTAAATAAATGCGAAAGTATCTAAAACTTTTTTTTCCTTAACTAGGAAACATATTTTGTACCCAGCGTAAGATTTACAGCCGCACTCAGAGAAATTTTAGAGACAATTAACTCTTTTCTTTTTACAAGCTTTTTATCAACTTGTTTTCTAGTTATATATGTATGATGATGTATGTTCGCGTCAAATCTTGCAAAGAAAATGTGAACCACTTCCTGAACCGATTGAGTTGGCACCATCGAGCTGGTCTGATGATGGGAGTCGGAAGGTGGCGACAGGATCTTCACTATACTTAACGAAGACCCACCGAGTTTGAACGCATTAGGTTGATCTTGATGAGCAGTAAAATCGTAACTAAGAAACGACTTAACCGTCAATTATTAAGTGCGAGTGCGGCCGTTAATCTGTACTACTGTCAGCAACCTTATCATCTAGGCCTCTGTTTTCAGCTCTTCTTGATTATGTCGTCGTCATATACCTCTCATTCTCTTGACAGAACAACTATACCGTCATAAATATGATAACGATATAAAGCAAGATAGGTAAATAATTGAAATTGAGTCCCAGATTATTAATATCGGTAACATGGATTTTCACGTTTACTAGAAACATATGGCAGTGACACATATATGAACGTTTAAAACTTCCTGTCCTTACTCCAAACAGAATTATTCACCTTTCGTTCGGGCAGTGTACGAACAGAAAGTATTACATTCATGGCTTCAAAACAATCAATCATGCGTTAAGCTATACGGATGAAATCCTGGTACGCTTCCAATTAGTTTAAGAGAGCTCATTATATGCTACTGTCGGTAGAGTTTGGCTGTCATCTGTCCGTTCTTTGAGTATAACAAGTTTATTTTTTCCAGTAATTGTTCCAAACTCAATAGCTTTTTCAAACATTTTCGGACAGCTTTTTCGCATGTGTTTTGGTTGAATCTTCGAAACTCTACCGTCTTTAACAATATTTTTTTATTCAGTAGTACAAAGTAATTATTAAGTAATAACTTCTCAATTACGATAATCTTTCTTTTTTATAAATGTTATTTCTGGGTATATAAATACCTACTATTTCCATCTCACCATCTTCGCGCAGAAGTAAAATAGGCTTTCCCTTTTGATTTTCTTTATATCGCGCTGCGGGGAGATGTGCACGCTTGGCATCAAAAGTGGCTTTTCAAAGTTATTATTTTAACGTTCTGTAGAATTGTTATTCATGATCAAAACTTACGACTAATCTTACTCGTGGATTAATTCAGTCAATTGTTTTTAAATAGCGATAATCTACCGCGATGATTTCGGTAGGGCGCGAGGGATCTTCCTGATCATGTCTTCCCGTTGGTATTCCAAGTTGCAGGGTCTGATCAACTCCTGCCCGCCCTCGTGCAGCCACTTGTTGCACACTGAAAATAATAATTTATTATTTTGTATGTAAATAAACAAAAACTAAGCTCTTGACTTGTACTTAACAACAACTTTAGTTCCTGAGCCAGTATCTAACTCGCAAAAAAGTTAACTTAGCCTGTTCTCTTCCGAGAAGCAGTGATCACGTGGTTAAAGTGTTAAACACTTTACGACACATCCAGCGGCCGAAGATTTTCAAACTTTGAAGATGTAATATCAAATACAAGTAAACAACAATAAATACTGAGGGACACCAATTACACAAATTGATGAGGTATTACTATTGCAATAGGATTTTTGTGACCTTTCAAAAGCTTTCGATTGCGTAGATCATGCGACTTTTTTATTCAAATTGAAACATTATGGTCTATCAAATAGTTATCTTAGTCTTATGTCTTCATGTCTTAGTAATAGAACACAAACAGTTGTTATAAATCAAACCCAGTCTATTCGAGCAGCAGTTAAATTAGGTGTGCCTCAGGGCTCTATAGTAGGTCCTTTCTTATTTTTGGTTTATATAAATTACTTACAACCCACGGTAGATAAACTTTGTGATATTGTGTTATTTGCTGATGATACATCATTAATTTTCAAGGTCGTCCGAGAATCCGTCGAATACAGTAGGATAAACGCCATACTACGTAAAGTATTTACAACTACTACTACTACAATAGACGGGCCCCTATGCAGGTCCTGTATGACGTCAGAGGAAACCGTAGCCCACATCATCATGGAATGCTCCGAGTTGGCAACATACCGGGCACGTCAACTCGGAACGCCGAGGTCGCTACCAGAAGCCGGCGGCAACATCAAGAGTTACTAAGTAGTGTCATCAACCCAGCACGCAACAAAGGCGCATACATTTAGTTAAATTGTTGCGGAAAATTAATTACCTTTAAACTTTCATCTGGAATAAGTATTATAGACTACTCTACATTAGAGAAAAGCCTGGGCGGGGCCCCTAGTTGTACTTTATTAATAATTTAATAAAAAAAGTGTTGAGTTTTTTGTATCGCTTCTTCTCAATGGCGGTTTTCTTTTTAGAAAGTCTTTTATTAGTATAATTGTGACTAAAATTTTCATTTTGATTGTATCCTTTCTCAGCACCAACCTTATATTGTTTCTGTTTGGCCCATTGGTTGACTGGTGGAGAATGCATTAAGGCATTAAGTCCGCCATATATACCTACTTCGTGTATTGTGCAATAAATTTTAAATAAATAAATATTAAAGCGCTAGTAGACCCGGAAAATGTGAAGATGCCTCCAGGACCACCTTTTTATGTTTAAAACATGTTCATTATTATTTTCAATAAAAAAGCGAAGTTCTATAGAAAATCGGTACACGTGTGCGGGCGTTTAACGGTGCAACCCCGACTGGTTCAGAGTTATCAGTGCCCGGCCTTACGCATCATGCTTGCTTGCGTTGTAATGGTATGTTGGCCTGACCCCACTTGGAGCCGCGCAGCACGGGGCAGGCGGCGTGGCGCGTGGCCGTGTCGCCCTCGCCCGACGGGTGCAGGTTGCGCCAGTACAGCGCCGCGCCGCATCATGCTACTACTAGAACTACTGGTATGTTGGACTGACCCCACTTGGAGCCGCGCAGCACGGGGCAGGCGGCGTGGCGCGTGGCCGTGTCGCCCTCGCCCGACGGGTGCAGGTTGCGCCAGTACAGCGCCGCGCCGCATCATGCTACTACTAGAACTACTGGTATGTTGGACTGACCCCACTTGGAGCCGCGCAGCACGGGGCAGGCGGCGTGGCGCGTGGCCGTGTCGCCCTCGCCCGACGGGTGCAGGTTACGCCAGTACAGCGCCGCGCCGCATCATGCTACTACTAGAACTACTGGTATGTTGGACTGACCCCACTTGGAGCCGCGCAGCACGGGGCAGGCGGCGTGGCGCGTGGCCGTGTCGCCCTCGCCCGACGGGTGCAGGTTGCGCCAGTACAGCGCCGCGCCGCATCATGCTACTACTAGAACTACTGGTATGTTGGACTGACCCCACTTGGAGCCGCGCAGCACGGGGCAGGCGGCGTGGCGCGTGGCCGTGTCGCCCTCGCCCGACGGGTGCAGGTTGCGCCAGTACAGCGCCGCGCCGCATCATGCTACTACTAGAACTACTGGTATGTTGGCCTGACCCCACTTGGAGCCGCGCAGCACGGGGCAGGCGGCGTGGCGCGTGGCCGTGTCGCCCTCGCCCGACGGGTGCAGGTTGCGCCAGTACAGCGCCGCGCCGCATCATGCTACTACTAGAACTACTGGTATGTTGGCCTGACCCCACTTGGAGCCGCGCAGCACGGGGCAGGCGGCGTGGCGCGTGGCCGTGTCGCCCTCGCCCGACGGGTGCAGGTTGCGCCAGTACAGCGCCGCGCCGCGCGTTGGGAACACCGCCAGCCCCAGCTCCGTGAACACCGTCGCCCCGCCCTGAGCCACGTCCGACATCTACACACAATACGGACGATGAGATACAGTAGGATAATTTAACAGGCTACATATGATAAAGTCGGGTCTTCCGCGATCTGGATCTCAATAACCATAACGCCTAATTGTCTGTTCTTTGGATATATATTAAACCTGATCATAATTTCCTTGAGACTGTTAGATGTCAAAACACACAGTTTTATTTTTCAAACATGCCACCTTTTTCGCGTTTTAGGTAGATTTTTCGAAACACTGCGATCTTTAACGATGATTTTTGATACAACAATCGGGTTTGATACAACTGTGGGGTAGTGCTGCTGATGTAAATAGCATCTTTGTTCTGCAGAAGAGGGCTATTCGTGCTGTCTACAAGATGGGCCAGAGAGACTCGCTTAGAGATAAGTTTAAAGAAATTAATATATTGACCATGCACAGTCAATACATTTATGAAAACATTATTTATGTTCATAAAAACATCGCTAAATTTAGAAAGAACTGTGACATACATAATGTTAATACCAGAAATAAATATAAGCTCGCAGTGCCCTTCACGCGGCTCCATAAAATAAAAAACTCTTTTATGGGTAATTGTATTAGGTTCTATAATAAGCTCCCAAGTAATGTTACTGAACTATCAGTAAATAAATTTAAGAGTTACGTTAAGCGTAAACTAATTTCTAAAGCATATTATAGTATTAAAGACTATATTCATGATAACAATGCTTGGGACTGAATTGCTTGTAATAAAATGTTTAGTCCTTACGACAAAAGGTTGCGAACGTCGAAAAAAAAAAAAGACATCCGACAGAGTTTCTTACAGGTTCTTCTCTGATCGGTCGCGATTTGAACCTGCAGTCAATTTAGGCTAAGTCGCTACTATGACGTTTCAAAAGAGTTTATTATTTGTAAACCTACTTGAATAAAGATTATTCTGATTCTGATTCTGGTATTTATCACTTCTTCTAGGAAGTTAATGTTAAGAGATACATGTGTTAGTTCACTTAAATATAAATAAGCTGCCTAACAGTAATCAGTTCGGCTTCACTAGAAGACGAGCTACTGCACTCGGTAAAGTGTATGTATAACATCTAGGGGAAATCTTGTGATGCAATAGGATTTTTTGGAACCTTTCCAAAGCATTCGATTGCGTAGATCATGCGACTCTTATACTAAAATCAAAACATTATGCTCTATCAAATAATTCTCTAAGTCCTCTGTCGTCATATCTTAGAGATAGAAAACAAACAGTTGTTGTAAACCAAACAGTCTATTGGAGCATCAGTTAAATTAGGTGTTTCTCAGGGCTCTATATTAGGTCCATTCTTATTTTTTATTTATATTAATGGCTTGCCAAATATAACTTTGTGATATTGTGCTTTTTGCCAAATGACACATGATTCATTTTCAAGGTAGACCTATCCGTATATTACAGTAGGATAAAAAAAACGTCGTTCCAAATAGCTTTGTAATTTTGTCATTGTAAGTAGGTAATGTAAATTTAATAATGGAATTCTTTAAAATAAATTCTTATAAAAGGCTCGTTATTTAATTAAAAATGAAAATGCGTGCGAAAACTTTTATTTTTAGGTGTGCCTGTACCTATTATTACCAAGAAAAACTTACATAAAACAACGCAGTTGCGATTCTGTTTCCATCATGCTTCGTGAAGGCACGTTCATTCTTCTGTAAAAACAACGAATATCGAAAACTCTTCTCATTTAATTTCTAAAAACATGTAGCGTAATATAATGGCCTTATATATTACGCACGTGTGGTGGCCGGGTTAGAATAGTGCCACTCCATGTCTTTCCGTGGATGTCGTAAGAGGCGACTAAGGGAAATGAGGGCTTGTAGTACTGTTAGGCGATGGGCTTGCAACCTGTCACTAATACACTGGTAATCATCTTAGCCTGTTTGTGCAAAATGTGCTTACAAAATTGCCAACAACTCTTGTTGTAGTTGTTGGTATTTCTGTAGCTCTGCCTACCCCACTCTGGGAATGAAGGCGTGATAATATGTATGTATGTATGTATAATATAGAAATATGGTGTTTTCAACCACGATGGCGCGCCGAAAATTGACGCTGCTCGGTTCCAACGGAAGATCAGCGCTGGCTTTACGGCTAGCTAATGCTGAGTTGGGACCGTTTCGCAACAGTTTCTCAGTTCTTTTGTATGTATGAAATGTAATTTTGTACTTATTGTTGCGAATAAATGTCTCTTTATCTTTTAAGGTGGGACTTTCAGGATTAAAAACACTAAAGAGCTGTGCGATAGCGTAATAATAATCATTTTATTAGGAATACAATTTTCAGTGAATAATTAAATGCCCAGTTTTGGATATTTGAAAATTTATTCGCCAACGATAGTGAAAATGCCGACCGCATAGCGACGCTCTTTCTCTGTAAGGGCGCGTTTCCACCAGAGCTGTGCGAGGTAGCGGAGGAAAAAGTCTACCAATAGAATTCCTAGCCTCGGTCAGCGCTGCTGTCATATTGGCGGGCGCGTCCCACTCAGGGTAACCGGCCACAAGTAAATGCCGGTTACCCGTATCATGGGTACTATTCAGGGGCTGCCACGCTGCGCATCGGATCGCACGCGCACACGCTTACGTAAATCGCAATGTATCGCAAGTCAACGTGCTGAATTATTTTGTTTGCATTTTGCATTGTTTCTGTTGAAATGAATAAAAAAATACCTAAAAGATTGTATTAAGGCAATACATTAATTATTATTTTATTATTCACAGCCTTAACGTTCCGTTTGGCTTGCGCTAAATCATAATGTTTTGGCTAAGAAAAAAGCGACTTTTGTAAAGATCAAAAAAGTGTGCCTTCTGTACTTGTAATTATTATCTATTCTGTGCTCTGGTGGATTTTTTCCTCGCACAGTTCTGGTGGAATCGCAGCCCTAGGGATTGGTCGTAATTGGACTCTGAAGGCGGTAAATTTATAAGCCAAGTCTCATTAAATCGTAATCTTGTTTGTGACTAGCCAATACTATTTTTCCTATATAATAGTACCAGTTTATGCCCGCGACGTCGTCCACGAAGATCTCGATTATCGTTATTCCCTCGGGAACTGATTATTTTTTCCGGGATGAAAAATTACCTGTGTAATATTGTGTATACCAGGGTATAAGCGTGAAGGAGTTTCAAACTTACACACACACATTCAAACACAAAGTTACGCATAAATTTGTAATATTAGTGAGATGTTATAAAATTGTTGCTCTCTGGATTTGGCAACGAAGAACAAAAGACGCAAGTGACGTGTCTGAACTCTTTCTAAAAAAAAACGGTGGAATAATCAGGGCTACCCTTAGTACTGATAGTTTTTCTCGATATACCTATTAACTCACCCTAGCGAAGTCATAGTGCGGCTCGTAGTGTCCTCCGATGCCGTAGTTGACGACCTGCAGCTCCTCGGCGGACTCCATGGAGAGCCCCGTCATGTCGGCGACGCGCCGCGACACGCGCGCCACCACCGGCGACTCCTCGTCGCGGAGCCACGCCGCCTTGCTTATACGATAGTTGGCTACTGTCAACTTGCCCGTCGTGGGGTCATGGACCACGGCGCGTTTGAACTGTATGCATTTGTATGCAGTTAGTTAAAAAAAGATTGGTTTGCTAAACAAAAATGCTGCGATAAGTTAGTTGGGAAATTATATTAGACGAAATGTATTTCGCCGAAACGGCAGTAAGTTTTACACCAATTTTATCACGTCAGATCACTTACCCGTGGCGTGCTCAAGACCTTGAGGAACTGTATCTCATCGTCGCTGAGGACGCCGTGGAACACGAACACGTCCGGGTCGATGTAGACCTGCTCCTCCTTGATCGGGGCCAGCCGGAGGAACGGGTGGGTCTCGGACTTGTAGCGGCAGAACAATCTGGAGCAAACGTTATAGGTTACTAAGATAACAAGAGAAATTTTAATTTTGTCGGGAACCGTCAAATTTTTCCGGATTAAAAAGTATTTATTTATTATGGAAGATTAAAACTTTATGGGAAGTTTTAAAAACATAACATTTATAAAGGCTGTAATTCAAAAATAAATAAATAAATAAATATCAAAGGACACTTTCACACAAATTGAGCTAGTCCCAAACTAAGCTCTAGGCTTGTACTATGGGTACTAGACAACGATAAACATACTTATGTAGAGAAATACATACTTACATACATAACATCACACCTTCATTCCCAGAGTGGGGTAGGCAGAGCTACAGAATACCAACAACTCTAAACTGGTTGATAATTCGGTAACCGCATTTTGCACAGTCAGGCTAAGATGTTTATAGCCAAGTTATAAAATTAGGAAATAAATCTTGCTTGTTTATAAACTTCCATAGTCTGAAATGACTTACGATGGTGGGATCTATATTTTTAAACTAACCTAATAACTCCCTTGGGACGTAAATAGACCCCTACTAATACTGCCCTATACGCCTGCGTGTTATAATACCCTTTCCGAGCATGTGTCATAAAAAGAATCTTTAAACGTTAGTATAGAATGTAATTGGAGTGTTAAAGCTTAGTTTTTGGACTTACCTTTTAGCAACATCGCTGTTTATCTCCATCTCCCCGCGGCAGAGCGCTTCGTACTTAGGTTTCTCCACTGCGTATCTACGCATATCCTCGGAGAGATTGTTGAGTTTCGCTTTCTCATCTTCAACATCGTCTCCGGTGTCCTGTTAATATATATTTCGGTATTTTAGCCCAATTATTCCGAGCGTCACGTACTCGTCCAGCGGCGCTGAGTTTTGAGCTTTCAATAATATTAAAATTGATTGTTTTCGGCGCATTGTTTCCGGAACGTTTGTCCAATCCAATGCGTAAGTTTGTGTCATATTAGGCGTTTTCCACCTTTCTTTAAACAGAATCGGGCGAAAAGAATATTACGAGATGAAAATGTAACATTCAGGGTAATAATGAACTAGTAACCGATGTATTCGTAATACTTGTCATCTTTATCCACTAGAATATCCTCGTGACACCCGGTGTGCCACAGGACGTACATAATCAAGGCAATTTAGTTTAAACGATATTATAATTGCCATAAAGTTCATTTTTATTTGTATCAAATTTGAAAATGCCGTTTAAGAGCAAATGTAATGCAATTAATGGGCATAATAAGTTAAATGGATAAACCGTTGATACAACGGCAGTAATATTTTAGAATGAAATTAATTCAAATTGTTACACCATAACACCAACCATTCTACGAACAGGGAGATTTTTGTGACTAAGAATTTGAATTTACAAGCAAGGAAATAAAGTTCAATTTCCCTTGCTCTTAAATGGCATTTTCAAGTTTGAAACAAATTAAAATGAACTTTATAGTCATTGAAATAAAGTTCAAACTAAATTGGCTTGATTATGTACTTCCTACGGAACACCAGGTCTCAGGAGGATAAATATTACAAAGGAAAACGTACAGACAGAACTGGTTTTTCATAATATCTACAACATATTCAAAAGTCGGAATGATCGGACTAAGTTTAATGGGAGAAAACCGTTGACGCATTTTGTATGGAAAATTTTAGTTCCAGAAATTTCACAATCTTCTTATTGTCTGACCAACACATATGACATTCGTTATAGACAATTCATATTTTGTTCTAACTTCTTAGAAGATATCCTACGTCTTCTATATAAGAAAATCCACTTGGTGTAAGAAAATTATGTTTCGACTTCGACTGACGTGATGGGTATATAAATCATTCTTCTGTAATGTTGCAGCGTATTTTTGTTGGTGTTATCCTTGATTTCAACTTTATTTTGTAATAAGTTATTCATATTTTTTATTGTAAGAAATCCTGGATTTTTTAATAATACTATTTCTAGTTTTAGATTACTTTTTGGATGCAGCCTCAGTAATGAAAGTGACTTTTCTACTTATTTTTAGGTACTAATTTGCTATTTTATCTTATCTGAAAACACACTTGAAAAACGTGTCTCATCACTAGTGCTACCTATTTGCTCGACTCGCCGATCTTTAACTATAATACAACATACCCCTCGTTTCTTAGTTGACGACTCTTGTTCAGCGATGCTTTTCTCGAAGTGCGGCACGTTCCCCGCTGCCCGTGGGTGCTTCGGGTCCAGTTGCAGTAGTTTTTTAGTCCATTCCAACGCGGTTTTTACGTCACCTGTTAGTAAAATCATACTTGTATGAGGGAAAATCCGGGCTAAAGACAAAGGTTTAGGGTTTAAATAGTATTATAAATACAAATTGCTTTATTGGAAGCAGAATTAAAAAATATTAAAAGCGCCCCGACTGGCGCTTATTTTCAAACGACTATTAATACTATTATTCTTAATTTCTTGTAAAAGGCTATTCTTTAAAAATATTCTTCTAAAAACTAAGCAATTTTTTTAAGGTGTATAAGTTTGTGATATGATAAAATAACATTTTTGACAGCGGTAAAGTTTACTTTCACGCACGCACTTAGAGTTGAGTTTGAAGAACACATCTGAGACCCTAATACAACCAAATAAAGCACAAAAGTGAAGCCAATTTATTTTAACACTAGACTACGGTATAGGCTATAATTCTGTATGATCTTAGCTAAAATCTGTTGTGATGATTAAATGTAAGAACAAACAAAAAAACTCTCGCAAAAAAAAACCGTCAATGTATTCAACTGACCCATTAAGTAATGCGAGAAGCCAATGTACTCCAGCACTTCAACTTCAGTAAACGAGTGCTTCTTGTTAGTTTCCTCTTTGTACTTGCGGAGGGTCTCCATGCTCCATGCCAGCGAGTTCTTATGGTCATTCAAAATGTAAAGGGCTTTGCAGATCTCATAGCAGTCCGCCGCTGACATTGGGTGACTGAAATAATTCAAAGTAAAATTTCAGACGAGACGAGAATTATAATGTCACCGGCCCAATTCTACCAAAAACTTTCATCGCGATCTTGCGATTTATACAAATATTCCAACAACGAAATATTGGGACTCTCGTTTCGCGCACCCTTGCCCTTTCAGACCATTTCCACCGAAGATGCGCAAGATTGGAATGAAATTTTGCCAACGAATTTTAATTCACTCCAATCCAATATAATACACTCCTCGCCTCTTTGGCGGAAAAACACCTTTATCTCACCTCAGAGACAACATTCAGATCAATTTACTTTAGATAATACACATATAAATTGTTGCACCTTATTCCATTGAAATAAGGTGCAAAGTATTTGTGGTCGACCGTACATTTGGACGCAATCCGCAAAATCTTCTCTATAGAGATTAAATTTACATGTTATTATTCCCACGCTAGAACTTTGTTTAAACAAAACAACAAAGATATTTAAAAGTCGAGACAGAGATAAAGGTTGGGTTTATTTTGTACAAAAACAAACTCTGAGGGTATTTTTACCATTAATTGAAAATACACCATGTACATAATGAGGGGTTCTAAAACACGAATGTGGTTAAATGAAACGAGCCGAAGGCTAATTTCAGAATAAGATCACAAGAATGTTTTATATACCTTTGTACCTATACATTATTTTATTTACACACATATTATAAGTTCACTAAGATGGGTTCAGAATCCGAAGGCATACGTTGCTACCAGTGCTAAGCTACTAAAAAAATATACTACCGAGCTGACGTTTGACGAGAAGTGCGATGGTGGAATGAAGCCGTAGACACCAATGTATACAATTCTTCGGAACACTCCCCATTATACAGACAGTAGAAAACGCAAGATGCGAAGTCTCCCCGGAGGCTAAGCATCTCTAAACGGTCTGAAATTGTACGGATGGAATCGAGGGGGTCAAGCTGATAGGCCGGTGCTCCATACCAGAGATGCGAGCCTTATAAAGCACAAGGAGTTGCCGCGGAGTGAAGTACTGCTTGGTTTAGGACACCCAGCTTTTAGGAGACAAGTTTTTAGAATATCAATAAACAATACGGGAACGAAATCGCGAGCGAAACGCTAGTTTTTTGCTGTCGTTCATTACCTGTAAGCGACCCCATTGAGCTTGCCCTCGGCCAGGTCGTGCACGTCCAGCTTATAGGTGACCTGCAGCCGCGTCAGCGCCTGCGCGGCACCGGCCAGATCTTCCAGGGTCGGGTACTTCACATCCTCGTGATTCATTGTTACGTTCTTAATGTACTCTGTAATAAGGGACAGCAAATGTCGAATCGCAGTTTCCAAGTTTTAACAAGCATAATACCAGTTTTTAAAGAATCTATTCGGCTTGTAGTACTGTTAGGCGATGGGCAACATGTCAATAATACACTGGTAAACATCTTAGCCTACTTGTGCAAAATGTGATTACAGAATAATAAACAAGTCTTTTTAGAGTTGTTTGTATTTCTGTAGCTCTGCCTACGCTAATCTAGGAATGAAGGCGTGATGTTATGTATGTAACAACCATGTGAGCTAATAGCACAGCGTTACATAAAACAGATTCCTTTACGGAGAATTGGTGAACATTTAAAATTTATTTTATACTACTGCCTAAGGACTTCGGCTAAGAAAGTATCACTCGAATCCTAGGTTTACTTCTATATCTCTACATAAATAAAATAAAGTAGCCTACCTCGTGTGTCTGTCTTTCTGTCTGTCTGTATATCTGCTAACTCCTCCTAAACCACGCAACGGATTTTGATGCGGTTTTCACCATCAGTTACATAATTATTCACGGAAGGTTTTAATGTATAATCAATTCTGGTTTATGTACGGGTGTAACAGAAAACTCGCATAAACCAAATTGAAGCGAGGGCGGGTTGCTAGTCACTACATAGTATAAAACAAAGTCGCTTTTTCTGTCCCTAATCCCTATGTATGCTTAAACCTTTAAAACTACGTAACGGATTTTGATGCGGTTTTTTTAAATTGATAGAGTGATTGAAGAGGAAGGTTTATATGTATAATACTTTAATCCGAAGGTTAGCGAGGGCGGGTTGCTAGTTATTAATAAAAATAAGTCGCTCCATTTGCTTCCAGCAAAAGGGATCCAAACACAGGTAGTCGCATTTTTAGCGGAAAACAATGCTGAACGGTACTGTGTGTTACCTGTTCCAATTTTGATGCTATCATCTATTTCATCCAGATCAGTGGTCAGTCTTTTGATCAAAGTAAAAGCATTTATGGGGTTTCCCAAGTAATTTGGAATGTCTTCCATCGCTTGCTCATGCTCCGCTTTGTATTTTTCTAAATGGCTGAAAAAAATCAATTCATTATTATTATTTTTCTCCCTGACTTACGAGTTAAAAACCGGGCATGTCAGACCATGCTCAGTGTAGGGTTCCGTAGCCGTTAAGTACTACAAACATAAAAATCAACGAGTAATACTAATAAGTAATTTTGTACATAGTCATTTGGTGCCGTCTTAGATGATTTTAGTAGGTATAAACTTTAATCGCTTGTATCTCACGACCCGATGATGTCTACTGAGTCGTGATCGTTTTCCTTTCAAATTCGTTATATCAATACTTGATTCTAACAAAAATTAGCGCTATGGGTTAAAGCTTAATATTTCATAACCGGATCCCTTAATAGAAAAATGGTTTTTACAAACCCATAATTTTATTGAAAGACCTATCCATGGGTAGACGATAAAAAAAATACATCCCCATGTTACGTGTAGGGGAAATACACTAAAAAAAATATATCAAGATGTAATGTTACCACTTTAACGGCGTGACTAATATAGTATATTCATGCCAAATTACAGCTTTCTAGTACTAAGAGACTCTGCGCTAGGCTGCGGACGGACGGACATGGCGAAACTATAAGGGTTCCAGATTTGACTACGGAACCCTAAAACCGAGATGGAATAAAACTAAAATGATCACAATTAAAATATGACTATCGGTTCAACAGAATCATCACATTACTAAGTCATTGACCAGCGACCAATAACATTAAACATCGGTATCTCGCAGGATTTAGGTAGCATTTGACAGTTACCAACAGATTGGTGATAAGACCGGTTTTCAAAGTGTCTCTTCGGATAGGATATAATACATGCTATACTTGACGGTGGTAGGTACTAACGAGCAACCAGAAACGTTTTAAGATGATTAGTCAATTTGTAAAGATAAAATCATATTATTTTAAAAAAAATACACAAAATGGACCTAATATGCATTCTTATGTATGATATTTTGACTGTTCGCTTTTAAGTTACATTTGTTAGTCTTTTACCTCAAAAGCATAAATTTCTTGTAGTGATTCAACTATTCGCATTTCACCTCTATCGTGTATTTTATTTTCGCTGTGTCACAGTCGTAATTTTTTTCGTTTCGATATTAGCTGTAGTCGCGTTTCACCTCGATCGCTTATTTTACTGTATTATTTGGTCTCGATCGTCAATTTTATTATTAGCAAAATATCTTAAATCACGGTATACCTTAATCGCATATTTTGAAATAGCTTTTCGCTGCGATCGATCATAAAATCTAATACTTTTATTTAGTAAAAGTAAATTAGGTAAAATATTAAAGATAACAAAAGTCTTCTCGCGCTTATTACGGCGCGGCGCTACGGTAACACTGCGGAGACGGTCGCGTCGCGGTAAGAACACGACGATGACAATATTTTACTGAGTTTGATAGCATTTAAAACACGAAATTACAGGTACAAAACATGTTTATTTATTTTTTTACAGAATTTTAGTGCAAGCATCAATTAACGTGTCAAATTAAGTGGAGTCTCAAACAAACACCGATCGCGACGAAATGCGTCTAAAATACTACACAAAACATAAAATGCTACCACTGTAAACAGCCATGCGAAAAAATGCTTCAAGTAAAAGATTCTATTGACATTTTGTTCATTCGAGGTGAAATGCGATTCGGTGAATCGCTACAAGGAATTTATGCGTTTGAGGTAACGGAATAACAAATGTTCTGTTATACACACATAAACTTGAAACCCTGAAGCAAGAGATTATACAAGGTTATCGACGACGTGATCTGATCAGTAATGATCGGCGACCGGTAGCAATTTTTCGACGAAAGTATAACATGGATATGATACTAATTAAACTGCCTGCTAAATTTTATATGAAAAATTACGAATTTGTTAGAAGCTTAAATGATAACGATGAAATATCGATTTACAACTACGCACCTCTCACATCTGTTGATGTAGAAAGGTGATTATCTTTATGCAACTGTCTAGGTAAACCAGAAGCTCACAATGAGGTAAATACGGATAACTACCTAAGCATTCAAGTAAATATCAACACAATATTTACCCAACCGATTAAATATGGTTTACCCTGTTCTTACAACAAGTATTTACCCACCTATATCTAGTTTTATTTCCAGCAAGCGGACCTATTTTAAGGCTACCCTGTGGCTAGTTAATTGATATTAGACATGCCTTTTCCCGTCTTTCGTCTTGAATTGAAAGTGTAGCGCAGAGATAGGTAACTGCCCAGGTAAACTCAATGCCCAAAATGGGGTAAATACGGATAACTACTTAAGTATTTAAATAAATATATCTACACAATATTTACCCAACAGATTAAATACAGTTCTTACAACAAGTATTTACCCACCCATATCTTGTTTAATTACAGTGGAACAATTTTAATGTTACCCTGTGGCTAGTAAATTTATATCAGACATACCTTCTTAAAACCTCAAGCCTTTTCTCCTCCTTCAAGATATAGTCGTCCAAGTCGTCTATGATTCTCTTGTGGGTTTCCAGCAGCGGCTCCATTTCCGCAATTGCAGTAAACATTTCCGCTTTCGCCCATGGCTTAAAGAGCGATAGAACTATACCTAAGCAGACTAGATGTTGAGTATTAGGAACCATTTTCGTCGTTCAGTTTTGTCTGAAACCAAAAAAAAAACTTTTAAGGTTAGGTGTAGGTGAAAGTCACTACAAGGAATCCTGGGTAATATTACGTCCTTCCCAGTTCTGGGCGCCCAAACGACGTTGCACCTTATTTCAATGGAATAAGGCGCAAAAGTGGATACAAACTTTCTTAGTCAACTGTACAAAGTTAATAGCCCGGACTTAACATAGATATAGATTAAGTGAATCAAAATTTAAAAAATAGTACCGTTTTAATATTTGCTCCTCAATATACACTCACATAAATAAAATAAAAAAGGTAATAATCTAATCAGGTGCTTTTATCTAATTATAGGTAACCACATGCACAGCTAAGTTAGCCGAGTTAACTCAAGTTTAGATATTGAAGAAATTAAAATTGACGTCTTACTTAAAAAAATATTACAATAATGAGGATAAAAAAACACATCTTCACAAAATTAATGACGTCTTTGACGCTGACTGATAGGATTCCTTATGGGAAATATGGCTACCTTAATATTTTAACGTGTAATAGAACGAAACGCCAATAATAATGACGAAGACCGCATCCAAATCTGTGGCGTAAATAGTTAAGAAGTAAGCGTCCAACAAATAGACTGATACGGATAGCGATAGCGATTTGTTTTAAGGCTCTACACGATGGCCGTCATGGGCAAGCATAAGAGACGCATTTACACCTTAGAGCGAACAACATATTACTGTATCTCACTCATACGCGTTACTCCGTCCTTTACGCTGGCCAATGATGGCTACCGTGTAGGTGGCCTTAACAATATTTAGAGATATGGTAACTCATCACTTTATCGAATGTATCATTTCATCGAACCATAATGTTTTCAGGGTATCTTAAACATTAATTAATTACGTAGGTTAAGTTAGCTTAGATGTTTGAAGATACCCTGAAAACCTTATGGTTTCAGCAGAAAATAGCGTTCGATGAAATGAAATTCCATGAAATGATGCATTAGATGAAACACTCTTAGAGATATAGATACTAAGGCTTGTTGTGGTAGCATTTGAGAAGGAACGATGTCCGATTTATTCTGTTTACTGATTTACTTTATACACTTGACATTCGCAAAATCAATGCGGAATGCAGCGGACTTTTTGCCCAATACCTTGACGAAATGTTAAAAGCCCAAATAAAACATTGAAACGTTTTCCGACTTATGTTTACAACGGCGGTGTATTGAACTCTGGGCACTGTTCACTTCAGTAAGATCACACAGTGGCAAAAATAACCTACCGTAACAAGTCATTGGCCTGCCAGGAAAAGGATAAAACAAAGGTTTCCTTCATTGACCGGTTTCTTCACAAAAATGGTTGATTCACTTTAAAAATATTTTATTACCGGCCAAAGAATTGACGCATGATGCTCCGTTATAAATTTCCAATTATTATAATTTTCCACAAGTAAATTGGTTTACGTAGGCGGTGTTTGTGGCGGTAAACTACTGTTTAATTTTTTGAGATGACCTTGCGATTGAAACCATATCTGCCTTCGGACTCCTAGATCAAAACGGTTTTGTTTCAAGAACATTGAAGTTAGAAGAAAAGTCAACATTAAAATACAATCGCTCGAGTTCTTTTGTTTTGATCTAGGAATTCTCATAAAATTATGTGCATTTCGGAATACATTTTTTTATCATTAATACTCTTTCTTACCTGGTTGTTAACATTCTAGGTATTTCGGAATACATATTCAAATAATGTAAACGAAAATAACAAGTTGTTTATGAAGTAATTTTTGTCTGGCAAGGACCTTCTGTCAAAGAAGAAGTAGGTAACACTTTTGTGCAATGCTAAAAGCTAGAAAAGTATTTTTGTTTGCCGAACAGGAACCTATGCGTACAGTGTCTGTGCATCGGTTTGGTCGTTCCTTAAAGAGCTGGTATCTTTTGAACCGTATTAGATAACCGACGTACCGACCACAATATGTTCTAACAAATAATAAAATCAAAACAAAAAGTAAAATAATAAGGGAGATCAACATTTAAGAAACGTTTTATTTAAACGATTTTTGTTTTAGTTCTATAATAAAAATAGCAATAGGTACCTATATATGTACATTACAAACGTCTGAAGTGTGATAAGTGCAAAAAACTATTTAGCCCTAAAGAAAAACAACAAACGATAAAAACCGGCCAAGGAGACTCGGGCGGCGCAGGAGCCTTGGCGTACAAACCCGACTCGCACTTAACTGGTGTTTGTCCGTATTATGTGATATTTAACGACACGTTTTCCTAGTTGGGAGTGACCCTGCCTCCGAAGCTAGCGGACCTGGGTTCACATCCCGGTAAGGGCACATATTTGTGTGACATTTTGTTCCCGATTTTTTCTATGTATTTCTCTATATGAGTATGTTTATAGTTGTCTAGTACCCATAGTACAAGCCTAGAGCTTAGTTTGGGAATAGGTCAATTTGTTTGAGATTGTCCCCTGATATTAATTTATTATTTACAATTATTTATATTTATGTGATAGCCATATTTTTCGACAATATCAAATAGCATTATATGCCCAAGCGCTAATCATCCCAATATAAGAAAGCGCTAAAAATTGAAATTGCCTGATTAATTAAGCCTTCTGTGTTTATTCAGTGGATTATATTGATTACTATAGGCATAATGCAATCTGTGAGCTTTGTGTGTTAGACAAACAATAAAAAAGTAGGTAGGTAATTGATCGGTAAATAATCAGGGTGTGCAATCCAAATGGTTCAATATGAGGAGAAAGTCTGAAACTATGAGTTAGGAAACCTCGTCCTCACGGTTACGCTTACACGGACAAAGTAAATAAATAAATATGAGGGGACAATCTCACACAAATTGACCTAGTCCCAAACTAAGCTCTAGGCTTGTACTATGGGTGTTAGACAAACGTACTTATACAGGGTATTTTTTTTATCAGTGCACAAATTTTAACATATGATTTTGTATCGTTAATTACGACAATAAAACGAGTTCAAAAAAATATATCTTTTACCTTCTCGTGTGGACACAAAGTCACACTAGAAATGATGACGTGGGTTGTCAAGATGTAGGTATGCGATACACTGTATTGATATTCGAAATTTGAAATTTCATGTACAGCTTATCAGACAACAAGCCCCTCTTCTACTGATATTCTAAATTTGAAATTTAATTTATTAACTTACTTAACAACACTCCCCTCTCCTCGCACCCCTGCATTAGAGGGTCCATGAATATCGGTAAGTTAGTGGAATCATTGAATCGGCAATATCTCTAATATTTTTTAAGCTAGAGTAAAAATAACACAACATGTGTTATTGATTAACCATAGCGAAGCAAATATTAAATTTCGTGCACCAATTAAAAAATTATCCTGTATAGAGAAACACAAACTTAATATTTAGAAAACATCCAAGACTCGGGAACAAATATTCGCGCTCATCACACAAATATTTGCTCTTACCGGGATTTGAACCCAGGACCGCTGGCTTCGGAGGCAGGCTCCCAACTAGGCCAACGTGTCGTCGAGCAAAAAATTGCCCGTCAACAGTACGGAGGTCTCATTCTATTACTAAAATATTAAGGCCGCTTTTGTTACCGGCAATTATTGCTCAAAATGTGCACCTTTAGAAACAACGCCGAATATTTTGAATTAAAAGAAAATCCGGACAAGAGCATGCTGATTGTCGACCATGCTCTGTAGGGTTCCGAAGCCGTCAAATAACAACAAGTATGAACTATTTTTTCACACTAGTCGCCTGTATCTCTGAAACCAGAAAGCCTACATAGGGCCTGTTTGATCAGTAGTTAACTCAACTAATTGTTATAATTGGAAAAAAGAATTGACATTTTGACACATTCCCTTGAGATTTAACCATTAGTTACAATTTTTAACAATTACTTTAACTACTGATCAAACAACAGGTCCTTAATCGTGATGGTTTTCCTTAGAAGTCGTTCCTAATTATGACGTTTTTTTTTTTCGTTTTTTTTTTAGTTTTACCTGTATCTCTCACGCAATTCTACGTCATTTTTGAAGACACGCACTAATCTATCAAAAACGTTAAAGCGACAAGGTGCTAAAGTGTGCCGCTACTAACAAGGTCGACGTACTTATTGTAGTTTAGCTTATGTGGTAGGTACCCTAACATTAATAAGTTTGCCATATTTTTTTACGAAATTTTCTAACATACGAAATAAAATCTTGCAAAAACCTACCGTAAATCAAATGCCTGATTATACAGCGTGAAATGGATAAACATTCTAGAGAACTTAACTGGCCCAACCCACGACATTAACAACTTAATTGTTAGCACAATCAAGTACTACAACATCAAAATTTGAGCCTATTTAATATGAATAACCATACAAATAACTTAAAACAGATTTAAAAGCCTCGACTTCAATGCGAGACAACTTATTTTTCGACCTAACCGATTTCTTTCAAATCTAACTTCGTTTATTTTTACATTAAAATACATACATACATACACATACATACATAACACCATGCCTTCATTCCCAGAGCGGGGTAGGCAGAGCTTCAGAAATACCAACAACTCCAAACAGACTTGTTGATAATTCTGTAACCACATTTTGCAAAAGTAGGCTAAGATGTTTACCAGTGTATTAGTGACAGGTTGCAAGCCCATCGGCTAACAGTACTACAAGCCCTTATTCCCTTAAAATAATCATGTTCAAATTGCAAATATTTCCTTTAAATAACGTAAATAATACTGAACTATACATCTCTAAATATTCTACTTCTTGTTATTCTAAAAAAAACTATGTAGGTTATTAGAATCATAGCGATTAAAGCAGTATTTTTTTAACTCGCGATATCATCGTTCTGGATCCGTTTGGAAGCTACGACGCCACAAGACAGATAGACATATCTACTAGCCATGAAACCACCCACGAGTGACGATAAAAAAGTTGGATGCCTTATGCCTTACAATACAATACAAAACCTCCTTATTGACCACCAACAAAAAACACAAAAAACACGGAACAGTACATTTAAATCATAGGTATACAACAGGCGGTCTTACCGCTAAATAACGATCTCTCCCAGACGACTTTGTATAGAAAAATATCTGAGGCCTTACGTTTCGGAAACACCCTATGTATCTTGTAAAGTTTCAGTGAAAACCAGATTTGTAAAAAACCCTTTCCGTCTACGACTTAAGAAAGTAGTCTTAAGCAATCAAAGCGGAGGTGGTGCGATGTTGCTATACTAAAAACACCACTTTGAATTCCTTGAGCACGCTTTTTCTTCCTATTATCATGTACCAAACTTTCTTTAAAACTTACTAAAATAAATTAAAATTGTATCTTTAAAAAAATAATATTGGACAATGGTATTTCTGAAAAAATATTTTTTACCACATACATATATAATATCAGGCCCTCATTCCCAAAGTGGGGTAGGCAGAGCTACAGAAATAACAACAACTGTAAAAGGACTTGGTGATAGTCTGAAACCACATTTTGCACAAGTAGGCTAAGATGTTTACCAGTGTATTTGTGACAGGTTGCAAGCCCATCGCCTAACAGGACTACAAGCCTTTATTCCCAATGAGTCGCCTCTTACAACAACCGCGGGAAGACATGTCATGGTGTGGCACTATTCTTACCAGGCAACCACACGGGCTTTTTTTTTCAACACTATTTAAAAACCTTCTTGCTATTTCGCTAAGATAGGGCAAAAAAAACAAGATAAAAAAAAAACTTGTGCAAGTCTTAAATTAACAATACCTTTTCTCCTAAAAAGTTTGGTAGTATCGAGGAAAAAACGGTTACAGACACGCGTCCAAAGCCAGTAATAATAAAAGCATTTAGATGAAATGAAGTAGGTATAATGTATGTACGTGATAAGTTGCGCGTACGCATCCCCGGCGTTATCAATCATTCAATGAGAGAAACATTGTGGCGTCCGTAATGATAGTCACAGATGCTCCCTGGCAACATCGATCTGCCAGCCAATAGGGACACATCTGGAAATTAAAGCCACAGCGAATTTAACCGTATACTGATGTTAATAAGGACGTAAACGCATGATGATTTATAAGATGAGTACCATTTTAAACCGCGTAGGTAGAGATAAATTTTGATGAGTTTTTAGAATCAGAATAGCCTGAAACAATTGCCCACGTTATTCGATTCTCTTTGCTATAAGCTTCAGCAGGTGCTGTAAAGTTAAAAAAAGACTTTCGTAAGTATTAGCAGGATTACGCTTCCTGGAATGTTAGCCTTAAAATTTCATAATCTTAATTTTACTTTCAGGCGTACCATTTATTACGAAAAATTACTAGTAGCCCGGGCCCGTGTGGTTTTCGGGTTAGAATAGTGCCACTCCATTTCTTCCCGTGGATGTCGTAAGAGGCGACTTAGGGAATAAAGGCTTGTAGTACTGTTAAGCGATGGGCTTGCAACCTGTCACTAATACACTGGTAAACATCTTGGCCTGTTAGTACGAAATGTGGTAGCAGAATTATCAACAAGTTTTTAGAGTTTAAGTCGATATTGTAGGTGGGTCGCTATTCCACAGAAAACGTAACAAATTATGTGTAATATGGCCCAGAAACAGAGTTTAACTTCAAAATTATTTATACAAAAGCAGAGTTAACACAAATTAGAAGCGCATCAGATTAATTACCTGGTAAAAATATTGATCCTACGCAGGTAAAAGCACGGCTTCCAAAATACAAATAACAACACTGCGTGAACACGAGGCAACACGAATCCACTGTTCGACATTAAGTTCTAAACTAAAGTTTTCAAACACCTACACAATATTTTGTCGGTTTCCGCATAACCGGCGACTGCGCAGGTCAACGAACATATTATAACGTCCAGCAGCTAGCAGCAAGCCGATGACCTTATCAACGATGATTGCTACTCGTTTAATATTAATAATTGTTCGTTCTAGATTGAATACGAGTGTAAAATACGATATGACAATGCGAAGGCGCTTATGGTAAATCGCTTGACGACTGCCGTCTTTGGATGTAGAGGTGCACCCACATCAATGATTCAGAAGAAACAGGCGTACCTACACACTTCAACGGTCGTGTAAGATTTATAGACAATTGTGATCTTCAGCTATTTGCACATGATTTGATTACACACACGTATGCGAAAGCAAGACTGAAGTGATTAAATTATTTTATCGCTATCACTGCCAAAAATACTCATCACCATTTAAATTGACCAAGAAGACTAAACTCTCTACGTAAGCAATAAGGTCTCACGTGCAGTGGGCGTTGAGTTAAATAAGCTTTGTTTATTGTAGCAGCCAATTGTGGCGACGTGTCGAGCGGCATTTGTTTACGCCGAGATTTTTCTGGAAGTTGCTAGGGGAATCTTTGATAGCCGAGCAACTAGGGTATTAAACTTCCGCTTTGATTTTCAACTTTGCTATACGCAAACCATCAAGGGTAGCCTTTAGTAGTAGGTAAATTTTTAACAAGCTTTTGGGTAGAAGATGTTTATCGCTTTTACCTCAGGAACTATCAAATCTTCCGAGATGAAAAGTATCCTATGTGTAAACCCAGGATGAGGATTATTTGTGCCAAATTAATTGTATAATTCGGTCAACCGTTTAGACGCGATTCAAACACACACAACATCGATCCAAAACTTCATTTTTATACATACATACACTTACACACATAACATCACGCCTTCATTCCCAGAGTGGGGTAGGCAGAGCTACAGAAATACCAACAACTCTAAAGAGACTTGTTGATCATTCAGTAACCAAAATAATAATATTTCTAATAATTTATCCTGGTAAACATTTTAGCCTGATTGTGCAAAATGTGGTTACAGAATTATCAACAAGTTTTTTAGAGTTGTTGGTACGACTAAGGGAATAAGGGCTTGTAGTACTGTTAGGCGATGGGCATGCAATCTGTCACTAATACACTAGTAAACTTCTTGGCCTGATTGTGCAAAATGTGGTTACAGAATTTCAGCCTACCCCACTCTCTGGGAATGAAGAGTGATGTTATTTATGTATGTAACAATCTCGTATCGTTGTTTGGACCGCCTATTCTCCTGGAGTCACAAAACTATAGACGAAATGACACACCAATTGAAATTTATATGAGAGGCACCGCAACTGGTTTTGGATAAATGTAATCAAAGTTTACTGTGGTCGGTTCTTGGGTCAAAAGTAGAATGACAGGCGGGTTTAATACGTGAAAAAGGCCCAACAATTTTCCTCCAGTATATTGAGCTGTTCGGATGTATAAATTAGATGTGTGGTTGCCGGGTTACAATAGTGCCACTCCATGTCTTCCCGTGGATGTCGTAAGAGGCGACTAAGGGAATAAGGGCTTGTAGTACTGTTAGGCGATGGTCTTGCAACCTGTCACTAATACACTAGTAAACTTTTTGGCCTGATTGTGCAAAATGCGGTTACAGAATTATAAACAAGTCGTTTTAGAGTTAGCCTACCCCATTCTGGGAATGAAGGCGTTATGTGATGTATGTATAAATTAACATACGAGGGAATATTTATTATTTGTGACCTGTAAACTGTTTAGTATTGACTGCTTGGCAGATTTCGCTATTGCTGGATGGGTTTTTATCTAGGAGTGCCATAGAGTCAATGTCATATTAATTACTGTTAAGTTAGGTATCTACTGATTACCTAAACCGCGGGGTTAATGTGATGGTAATTTATATTTCACGTTACTTATTGATATCAATGTTTCATTTTCACAATTCTGCATAATTATTTTTCGTTTTCTAGGAACGAACAGCTTTACATGTATATAAGGTATATGTTTAAAGGATCACTAGATTAAGTAATAAATAACACATACAAAAAATACCTTTCATTACCAAAATGTACAACCCGTTTAAATTATATCCAAATATCGACGATCACGTTACCAGAATAAAGTTGTAGGGACACACGACGCTTGCATATCTCAGTGCACTTGCACTCGAATATGAGCTGATCCAGCGATTTATATTACGGGCTGCAGGATCCACGTTTCAAGCGCCAGTCGTTCCCTAGCCAGCCTAGCTAACTTTTAACTAAACTAAAACACATAGTTAAGTAAAAATTGGGAACTTCCTTCGTCAAGTGAATATATATAGTATTATACGTTTCATTGAAGTGCTCCCGATTATTCACGAAATAGGAATAGCTACAAGAAAAATAACAAAACAAATAAATAACTAGTTCACAATCATTCCTATAAAGTAAATAATCCCAAAATTTGTAAATGTCCACCAAAATGATAAGCGCATTTAAATTAAAAAAATCTAGTCCAAATATTAACCATCACATCACATTATCCTAAACTAAATGAACCCAAAAATTTAAAATTACCACCATAAAATTCCCTTCCGCCAGAACTACACTTGGAAGCAAAGAAATCGAGCCACTTTCTATGAAAACTCAGTACTAAGTGGCTCGATTTCTTTGATCCTAAGTGTATCTCAATCGTCGTTTCTTCGCACCACTCGCGCGGTTCTCCCGCGCAGGGGCTTGCTGGATGTATGGAAATACATCCATGGTATTCCAACATATTGCTACGTGCGTCTTGTTAGTACCGTAATTCGGGAAGGTGTTATTAACTCTTCAATACGCACGCAACTGAACGCGCTGGCGACGTGGCGGCCCGACTAAACCGACTTCGCGTGAGTTGTTGAGTTCGCTTGTGGTGGCCCGCGGCGCGTACAGTCGAGACTCGCACACATGCAAACCGCGCGATAAACCTTTGTTTGAGACGAACTACTGTCTACTCTATGCTGCGACGGGCGAGTAAAATGTGTTGCGATAACCACACGGATGTTATCATTGCGTCATGGTACGCCACAATATTTTAGGAAGTATTATATCTATTTATAAAGTGGTTAACAGATAACTAGGTTTCTATTCATTAATAAGAGTATTTGGCACATGTTAAAATGATCTTGAATGTATGCTGGCACTGCTAACCAAATAATGTACCTACAGAACATGGAGAATATGTAATGTGTTACACATCTACAAGAGCAAACACTTATGAAGTCACCAACTAATTGTACAGTTTGCTAAATATGAGCAAGTATAGACATCTGCCCACACAGCCCAAACATAGCAGTTAACAGTTTAATTAGCATAGATATTTTATGAGGGGACATATTTCTAGAGCATCTTATTACTTTCTTATGAGCAAGGTGGTCCAAAAGGGATGTTTATAATACTTATAAGGGTAATAAGTACTGATTATGTTTGGAAAAAACTAGTGCACTAAGGTGATTTAAATGTACTGTTCCATGTTCTGCTTTAACTTTTTTTAATTTTTGGTGTTCAATAAAGAGTATTTGTATTGTATTGTATTGTGACTGTTGCATGACTTTAGGGAATGGTTCCAGGTTAATTTTTTTCTCTATGAAACTCATGCTAACCCGGATACAATATCTTGTCTTTAAAAATAGAGCAGACAAACATCACTACATAGTATAAAACAAAGTCGCTTCCCGCTGTCTGTCTGTCCCTATGTATGCTTAGACCTTTAAAACTACGCAACGGATTTTGACGCGGTTTTTTTTTGATAGAGAGAGATTCAAGAGGATTGTTTATTATGTATAATACTTTAACCCGGAGCGAAGCGAGAGCGTGTTGCTAGTTTAAACTATACAGGGTAATTTTTTTATCAGTGCACAAATTATAACATATGATTTTGTATTAAATTTCATGTACAGCTTATCAGACAACAAGCCTTTTCCCACTGATATTCTTAATTTGAAATTTCATTTATTAACTTACTAAACAACACTCCCCTCTCCTCGCACCCCTGCAGGGTCCATGAATATCGTTAAGTTAGTGGAATCATTGAATCGGCAATATCTCTAATATTTTTTAAGCTAGAGTAAATATAACACAACATGTGTTATTGATTAACGATAGCGAAGCAAATATTAAAATTTGTGTACCTATTAAAAAATTACCCTATATAATAAATGACACAAGGGAACAATGACATGCACACAACTTATGTACAACAATAAAAGTAAACATGCTGATAGTGACAATTAAGCTGCATCAAATAATAATAATAATAATAATAATAATAATCACAGGACAATCACACACAAATTGACCTAGTCCCAAAGTAAGCTCTAGGCTAAGTATACATTTTTTATTCTTTATCTTTAAAATTATTATTATTATTATTATTAGTAGACCTTATAGTAGCAATAGTTGGCTTTGGCGCAATGGTACTTAATTCTTAATAATAATTAGAGTCAGTCGTCAAGCGGGCAGTTTGGTGGCTAGTGACCGATAAAAAACTTTTTTTTAAATTTTCAGATATACATAATTATATTTCAGATAAACTCAATATCAAGAATAACTCAAATTACTCTCATGATATATACACAAAATCTGTTCAAGACTTTTAGGTGTAAGATTTCGTCTTCTACTTGAAAAAATCCATTTTAAGTATGTAAATGACCGCTCTACTTTTACTGATGTAACTGGCAAAAACTTCACTTACTAAAGGACTGGAAAGTTTTTTGTTTATTTCTCTGTCTATGATGCATTCTTTTCCGTTTATTAACTTATCAATTTCGGTTATTGTTGTAAATCCAGGAATACTGTTACTTGATAAATTAGAAAACTTTCTCTTCACAGGCCCCTAATTGCTTTTTAAGACATAGAGGTACATATTCATAAAAAATACATATCTGAAAACTCAATAAAAAAGTGACATTGCACATCACTAATGGTAGGAGCCACCAAACTGCCTGCTTGAAAACAAGAGTGTAATAATAATATAAAATGCAACAGTGAGTTTGTTACTTTGTTGATTTAATTTTCGCAGTCAAACCCCAAATCAACACAAAAATTCCTACAGACATAGTTTATATCCTGGAAACAGACATAAGGTAGTTAAATTATAATCATTAATACTACAGTTCCCAAGGGAATAGCGATAAAGAAGTTCTGTGCAGATGGTGTGTCAATTTAAACTTAACCAGGGTGATATTAAACAAATGTAAATTTTAAAATGTAATAAGTTTAGTTTTTGCCCTTAGGACTTTATGTTGACATTTCAAAGTAGAGTATTTATGTATTGGAAACATTTTTCTATCAGTCTGTCAAGATCTAAGGCCAAACAAGTGTAATTATATAGTTTTCTACTATGTTGAGATTATAGAACTTATCATATTCATGAAAATTTATAGCATCAAACAACAGTTTTAGTTGTGGTAGGATCCTGTGCAGTCTGTCCAGGTTGCTACCACCATCTTATCCATAAACTTACCATCAAGCAGCAGTGTTCGCATTGTTGTGTTCTAGTGTGGGGATAAGACAACCGGTGAAATTACTAGCATAGAGGCATTCCATCTTGGTGCTCAGGGTTGGCTATGCAGTTGAGGTCTTACGATTATAGTCTTTATTTAGAATTCAAATGTCTATGGGTTTCTGATTCCACTTACCATCAGTTAGCCTGAGTGCTTGTGCCTACTCCTTGCCATAAGACAAAATAGTAACTCACAACCAAGGACCTTTTAAGGTCTAAATTCTGTACTACTAAGGTTTTTAAATGTTTTTTTAATTTCTTATTAGATGAATGTATTTAACCATGTAGAACCTGAACAAGGGCACAGGCCATTATGGCAAGAAGATTCTAGAGCCAATACTAAACCCAACATTGAAAATGTATTGCCAACCCTGAGGATTTACATAGAGCGCCTCGATGGTTATTTTATTAGCCGACATTTCAAACAAATAAGACTATTGAAGATAGGTACAGCTTTTCCCGCCCCCGTATTCACGTAGCTAACAGTAATTTTAGTTGTTTAAAGTTCTGAAAGTTCTAGCATCAAATGTAGGTAGCCTGTATCACCATCTAAACATCCTATAATAAGTATTGTTGCGTGAAAAATCATGGTATCTCACCGCTCCAAGTCCCTCTTTACGAAATGCCATAAAAGCTTCTCAGTTTTATTTATTAGATAATGATTATGACGCTGCCTTCAACTTAAATGGATATAACGGTCTTAATTTATCATATGACGAAAAATCTTAGATTATCACAAGGAGGTCAGGTCACACGGGTCCCTATTACTTTCAAACCCTAATGTAAACTAAAACTCACCAAAAACTAAGGATTTACTCCATTAGCTCCAGCTATTTATTCTTTGAAGAAATTACTTAAGGCCTGTTGAAACCACAGCTAACTATTTCCGCGGTTAAATATAGGTTTTACACTAATAAACCCGCGCGAAGAGAGCAACAAAAATGACGCTAACCTCTCACAGCCCACAAAAACACAACTGAACTGAAGTGAAGTGAAACTGAGTGAGGTGAAGGGTGGAGGAAAGGAAGGAGGTGAAGTGAAGAGTGACCGAAAACAGAAGTGAATGACACAACCAACATGTCACTGTCATGATCCAATTTGAACTTTTTGATACTTATTGGCCTGACAGCTGACAGTTCCTGACAGACAGTGGCTCTACTTTGAAATCCATAATTCTGTCTCAGGTGATTCATCAGCATTCCTATCTTATTAATCTTATTATTCCTTTCCTTTCCGTTTTATTCCATTTCCTTTTCCTATTCCACTTGCTCTTTCACGAAACCCGTTCCTTAAGCAGTCTCCCACACCAAACTTGACATTGGCAAAATCACTACGGAACGCGAGGAAAAAAAAGAAGAAGAAGAAATCCATAATTCAAACTCGAATTACCGTCACTTTTTTACAAACTTCATAACGTATCGAGAGAAAAAGGGATAGCAATAGAATGCCTAAGTCCGAATTATATATTTCAAAGTAGAGCCGTAGCCCTAGCTGGAATTCTACACGATAATAACGATATCGTTTTTGACCTGTTTCCGTATTGTCAACGTTTTGATAAACGATTCTTAAACGTGTCAAACACGATATCGTTTTAACGCACCTGAATAGAGGCACAGCTCTCAATGTTGCTAAATTGACCGCTGACAGTCAAGTTTTATTTGTTTGCCATAAAGAAAAAAGAAGAAGAAGAAGTTTGGTTTGTTTTCTTGCAAACTGACTCAATTTGAACACAGTGGCTGTAACTATAATTATGTAACGTAGATAAAGTGATTAGCGCCCAAACGCTAAGTGGCGCAAAAAAAAGTTTGAGACAATGTTTTTATTTGAAGTTAAACTCGCAGTAAGGCAACGAACTCCTAAACCATTGGTGCATTCGTATGAATGTAGGTACTAAGATCGTTACTAACCGTTGCCTTTGTCAGGCCGGTGACACTCCGCGTTATTGCCTACTCAATGTGCGGCCTTTTATACAAGGCTAATCCGTTGAGTGTCACGCGAGCGCTCGTCTTGAAGCGCGCCGCCCGTACGTCGCTGCGAAAATAATTCGAGTTTTTGTTTAAATAAATGTACCTATGGCTCCTCGAAAAGCCAAAAGGTACTGTATAGCATACGGGTGCTTAAATAATGACAGGAATGGCGATCTATCATTATTTACACTGCCAAAAGATATCGAAAGGTAAGATTATTATTAATATTATTTTATAAATTATAACTTCGATCGAGGTAGGTAGTTACGAGTAGCTGTACTTAATTACTGACACAATGATTACAGTTTTGAATCCTCGACACAAAAAGAGCGGAATAATATTATTTATTTTATTAACTACCTACCTCAGTTTCGCAGTTTTCGACTTATTCGCATTAAAAATCTATTACCTACCTTACTTAAAGAGCGTTCCGCGTAAGTAGATCTCCCAGTAATAGTGACTACCTACTGAAGCAAGGTCAGCATATACTGGTTACCTACCTTCTTACTTGAGTAACGGAATAGGTAATAATAGTGCTCGAGTTTATAATTTTGTCGTGTTATACGAGTTGCATAGTCCAAGAGCCTGATGTAAGATTAGTTTTTAATTTGATATATAAGTACTAACGTTTAAATTAGGTTTTTCTTACTTTCTTTCTTTTCTTTTAGTTTCTGATTTTGAACATTTTTTGATTTGTTAGCCCTGTTAGGGTATATCTACTCCCGAGGTTGACGGAAATTGAAGTCGGTTTATTTTTTGTTTTATGACTTGTAATTATTATAACAATATGTAGATGGATATTTTCGCTAAAACATGACCCTAGTAATGAGTTACCTATATAATATATAAGAAAAAGTTGAGAAGGTCCGCTTTGCGACTATTTTCAATAAAATTAAAATTATAATTAACTTTTGTTAAAAAACTGTAATTTTTATTTTACCTTTTACTTAACTATAAATAAATAAATAATAAATATCAAATACATGAAAAAGGAGTTTAAAAAATATGAAAAATTAAACATTTGTAATTGTAATCAATCAGTCACAGTTACAAATAATTATAATGTAAATTTTATTATTAAGTATTGCAAGGACAAATTTATCTGCCATTAAAAATTGGCTCTCTCCTTATATATTTTTAAGTGTAAGAAAGAGTAAATTTATGTCTCACATAAGCTTTACTTGTCGATTGTGAAACAGGCAATAAGACTAATAGGCTTTCCATTGCGGGTTGCAAATGTTGATTAAATGTTATTGATGAAACATAAATATTGTCATAACATAAGATATTAATAATTATTGTTTTTAAATCAAAAATATATTAAAAGTTTTTTTGAAATTTCACCAATCCGACTTTTTTTAACGTTTTTTCATGTACCTACTAACGATGTAATGTTAACATCTGTGGTGCATCAACACAATACAGGGGGCCTAATATGGCTGCGTTTGTCGCTGTATTCTATACACCTATTTCATCTTGTTATAGATAAACAAAATGTTTTAAGGTCTATATCGAAGCTATTATAATATGTTAACAACAAATATTTAGTAATACAACTATTACAAAATGAACCTTCAAAGTCCTTAAAATAAATGATTGTTTATCGAAAACGTGCGTCAGCTCCTAGACTAACATTAACCTACCTATTCCAGTACGGGTAGCACAAGTTGTATTTTCTCGCTTGTCTCGCTAAGTGCGTCTCTAGTTACAAACTAGATTTATTTATTCAATAAGACACACTAACAGTTACACAAACAAATACAAATATAAAAGATAGGTACAAAGAAAATAGTCCTGTTTGTGTACCAAATGCAACAGTATTAGCACAGTTAGGGATGAATAAAACTAAAACTACATAAGAAAACTATAATTAATAATAAGTTTAATGCAATTTGTTTTCTTACAACTGCCACGGAATAAGTATTAACGTATTAATTAGTACAAATAACTGCCAGCCCTGCGGAGTGGGCGGAGTCAGTAAAGCTCATGGCGGGCGAAATAATACATACTCTCGCGGCGCAGATTTAAGCTGCATTTTGCCTCGTTAGGGGCGCCCCCACTATCGATCGCAAAAATGTAACCAAGGTCACTTCCGGCCGTGCACTTGTTTTATTATCGTTAACGCGTTCTGTTTAGGTTTAAATTCGCATGTTTGCTGTCACGGAGTGTCGCTTCTGTACTTGTACTATTACTTATTCTGTGCCTTTGTATTAATCTACCTAGGGCGGCGCCGCGCCACAAGCACCGCAGTCTTTCGTCATAAATATACTTATTTGTAAACTATCATTCCTTCCTAATCTGTGGGCATACTCTTACCCTTCTAATCTGTGGTCAAACCTGACAGGCCTCTGTTCTATGAATGTGTTTGTTTCGGTTATTTATATACCATTTGAGTTCATTACAATATTTTTCAGTAAACAAATATGTCGAAAGTAAAAATAAAGGTTATAAGCCGTAACCCAGAAGATTATCTTCGTGCTACTAAAAAAGATATCCACAAATGTAAGAATGTCACATGTTTTTAGGTTATGTTTTTATGGACAACAATTATTTACAAATGTTTACTTACTTTTCATAGGTACTTACTGTGTGTTGTTGACTTAATTTCAGTGCCGAGAAATTATGATCCTTCTCTTCATCCATTGGAAGCACCTCGTGAATACGTACGAGCGTTAAATGCTGTAAAACTAGAGCGGGTATTTGCGAAGCCTTTTATAGGAAGTCTAGACGGACACAGAGATGGAGTGTCCTGCATGGCCAAGCACCCCAGTAGACTCGCAGTCCTCGCTAGCGGGGCGTTTGATGGGGAAGTTCGTGTGTGGGACCTAGCTACTAAAAAATGCACAAGAAACTTTATAGCTCATGAAGGCTGGGTTAGAAATGTCTGTTACACACCTAACGGACAAACCTTCACCAGTGTCGGTGATGACAAAACTATTAAGACATGGAAAGCGGAGGTTTTAGATGAGGATGACGAAGATCCCATAAGCACACTTTTAAGTATGTCTGTGGTGTCAGGAATAACTCATCACAGAAATAAACCAATTTTTGCGACTTGTGGGGAGCACTGCCAACTGTGGGAGAACACTAGGAATGAACCTGTAAAGGTCTTTAAGTGGGGGGTAGATAGTCTTCATCATGTGTCATTTAATCAGGTAAGCAATGTTTACAGAAAACAGTTTAAAATTACACTTGCTGTAAAACTGTCATTTTCACATATATTTTTTTAATTTACGTATGCAAAAACTTATTTTAAACAGTTTATTCCAAGTGTTTGCATGTATGTTGAATATTAGGTAGCAGATTCTTGGGCTCAGTAGTAGTAAATGTTAAATGAACCTACCAAAACCTACCATCAGCTGGTCAAGCCCCTCCCAAACTAAAATGCTTTCTGAACTATTGTTAAATGAAACTTGAAGGCCAAGATAAAAGCAAAAGGTAACTTAATAATATTTTTCACTTGCGTCTTTAATTATATCTTAAAAATTCCAGGTAGAGACTAACTTGCTAGCATCATGTGCCAGTGACAGGAGTGTGATTCTCTATGACTGTCGCGGAACAGGACCTTTGAGGAGAGTAGTGATGGAACTGCGGCCAAATGCATTGGCCTGGAATCCTATGGAGGCTTTCATATTTACAGTAGCCAATGAAGATTATAAGTATGCTACTTTTTTTTAGCTATACTTTTTACACAAATTTAATAAATGCTGTATACATTGGTGAAATGCTTTAAGGTATTTGTGATCAAGATGTGCAAATAAATAAAGTTTTACCTTACTACATCTGATCGCATAAATAAAAGAGGCCCTAAAGTGACTGCTTAATGTTTTTAGAATAACTAAAAGTTTTGCATAACATAATATGACCATAGAAATAGACAAATTTAGGCTAGTTTTCTGGGTATTCTTATTAAAAACATTAACTTACATACTCAGACTGGTTCTGCAATATCTCTTTTGGACATATTGATTTATCAATATTGTTATTTTTAGTTTATACACATTTGACGTGAGAAAACTGAAGCAACCCGTAAACGTCCACATGGACCATACATCTGCAGTTGTAGACGTTGACTACTCCCCCACTGGCAGAGAGTTTGTGTCCGGCAGTTATGACAAAACCATTAGAATCTTTGAGTGTGTTAAAGGCCACTCCCGGGACGTGTACCATACTAAGAGAATGCAGAGGCTAACTTGTGTAAAATGGTCTTTAGATGACAAGTATGTGCTGACTGGTTCCGATGAAATGAATATAAGGATGTGGAAGGCTAGAGCATCGGAGAAACTTGGTGTTGTAAGTATTGCCTTGTTTCAATTATATTTCCCAAAATTTTGTTCCTGCCCTTGTCCCACACTGAGTGTGGTCAGAACAACATGTTTTCTTCTTCTACTCTCCTCTATCTACTGTTAACTCTGTACTGACACCTTTCATACATATGTCATACTTCACACAATCCATCCAAACCATATTCATCCTCTACCCTTATATCGAACCATTCATACTCATCACTCTTCTATTTTGTGTTTCCTTCATTTCTCCTCATTACATGCTTATTATATATTTATGCTCATTCCTAACTCCACTTGTAATACCAAAAAAAGTGACTCAGTGCATTGTAGTCGAAGCATTCTATACTCTATTAGTAACTTTATTAAATTTAAAATGCTTATACTATTGCCTTTAGTTACCCACCTTAGTATTACGGCAGATTTTACTTTAATTGGTATAGGTCTTAGCTAGGTTTCATGAATTTCTCAGGTTGTTTAAGCAATATCAGCTCTTGAGATGGGTTGCCATTTTATAGGGGATCATTTGTCTACTTTTAGTTGTATTTGTTATGACAGTGTATGTATCAAACACATTGTCAATTTTAATTTCAGCTAAAACCCCGAGAAAGGACAGCGTTGAACTATTCAGAAGCTCTGAAAGAGAAATTCGCCAATCATCCACAAATTAGGCGCATAGCTCGTCACAGGCACGTTCCGAAACACATTCTGAACGCGCAGAAAGAGCTCAAGACCATTAAGCAGAAGTCGAAGAGGAAGGAGGCCAACAGGCGCGCCCATAGCAAGCCCGGCTCAGTTCCGCACGTGGCCGAACGAAGGAAACATGTTGTTAAGGAAGATGAATAAAATGGCCTGTTTTATAACAATTTTTTATTGAACAATCACCATTAGTCCTTGAATATTAAGCTGGGTACGAATCTGAGCGGCTCAGCCTGAGGCATGCTCGCCCTGCACGGCGAGCTGCTCGCGAGCGAAATTGTTGCTCATAAACATGCGCGGGTGAGGACGCGTGCTTGACGCGACCCGTCATTTCAAAATAGCGTCGGACACGATGAAAGCCGTGGCTGCGCTTATCATAATTCACACTATTATTTTTAAGAAGAAAACGCCTCGGTGGTGGAACGGCTCGGCAACTTTATCAAATTTGTACGCGCCTCGACCACAGACAAGTTCGAACTTGTCGTTCTGCCCGCGGCACGCTTTGATACACGTCCAATTTACGCGAGGTACGCACACCGAGGCGCCTTTGAGCACGGTCAAAAGACCGACGGCTCGCCGCGCGCCGCTCGCCCGCTGTTCGCGCACAGAGCGTTAACGCCTACGAATTTAAGCAACATAGGTGAGCCATGCGTGCTTTAACCCGAGGCTGCTCGAATTCGTACCCACCTTTATACTAGACAAGATTATAAACAACTCTTTTTGGAGTTGTTGGTGTTTCTGTAGCTCTGCCTACCCCACTCTGGGAATGAAAGCTTGATGTTATGTATGTATATGTATTATATTAAACGTTAGAATTGAATGAAGAATGTTAAGTAGTCACACGCTGTCAAGGTACAGTCAGCAGTAAAAGGTGGGCGGTTGGAGATTTTAAAATTATCTTTACAAGATTATACTGTTAAGACAATAAGAGATGCGTACTTCAGTTGCTGACTGTACACGTTTCGAATTCCACATTCCTATGTTCAATAATTGGTGCTGTAGTCAATCATTACAATTTTTAGAAAATAGATAATGGCCTCTGATCTGCTAAAGAGTTGAGTGATAAATAAGCGACCTATTAATACAGAGACTAGCCAAGTTGCAAACGCTCCTATCATTTTTCTTTTCTATCTCTCAAAATGTATGGAATGACAGTTGACCACGTGGTTTGTCGTAACGCACAGGAATGTCATCACATACATTTTTGAATGAGGTATTGCCTGCGACTATCGCTACTAGAGGGTAAAAAATACCCTATGTCCTTCCTCAGGATTCAAGCTATGTAGGTAGGTATACCAAATTTCATTAATATCAGTTCAGCGGTTTAAGTGAAAACTTAACCAAACAGACGGACATAGTTAGGTACTTCCACGTTTATAATATAAGTAGGTATGGGTCTTTCAATTACTTGTTTAGGATTAAGCACCCAGTTACTGGCATCCAGTTGTTCAGTAAATTGCCCACATGAGGGCTCTTTTACACGTCGGTAATAAGCAGTGAATCCATTAGCGCTTCGGATAAGACCATTGAGAAGCGCCGCAAAAAACTCCAGCAGGTCATTTTTATCAATAACAAAATACAATAATACTTTAAAGTAAGTTACATTACAAAGTAATAAAGTAATAAATAATAATTATTAATACTAGCACAAATAAAATAATTACAAATAAAAGATCAATAACAATAAATTTAAAATAATGACTAGGAGAACAACACCATTGACTCGAGAGTTACGCTCTTGTCGGTGGATTAATTTCAATCATTTCCTATTCCTAGATTCCGAAAAGAAAAACGAAATTAAATAAAACAACAATTTTATTACTGTGACTATAATTTATTGAAGTTTATAATTAGTATAAAATAAACATTATAACAAGCTATCCATTGCAAATTAAAGCTTTTTTTACATTCAAAGTAAACAATACACTTACCGCCTGTTTCACAATCGTCAAGTAACGCATATCTGTCAAATAAATATAGCCCTTCCCCTTTCTTACACTTGAAAATAGACAAAGAGGGGGCTATCTTTATTTGACAGATAAATTTACTTGTCGATTGTGAAACAGGCCCTTAGACTAACAAAAGTTGTAAATAAATGGCGGTTACCAATCTCAAGGTGGAATTTTAGTATCGAACTGTTTCATTTGTGCGATTCATTTTAGAAATGGATTTTGTGAAACGAAAATTCAACCTTGTAATAGGTTACCAAAATTAACTGCTGCAATTCGAATTTCACCCTTTTTATTAGTGAACAGTGGGACAACAAGGATGTGATTACCAACCCATCATCCATCCATTCATCCATTCAATTCATTCATTCCTTTTAGCGCCTCTTGCCCTCTTTGCCGATAAATTATTTGAGATCTAAATGGATGCCAGGAAGGTTCTAGTTTCACTGCCAGCACCCCACTAGGCGGGTCCATTTTCTATGGGGATCAGAGCGCTTGGCATCGGGATCAAACGTTCTCGGTTATGCTAACATTTTAAAACAAAAGTCAGTTTTTTTTGTGCGACTTGAACATGGCTTAGGTGTTAAACCGTCATTCTTCATATTCCCTTATTCACACCCTTGTTGCTACCCTGGAATGGGTTTGTTTCACATCTGCCAACTAGGAAAAAAGTATGCATTTAAAGTGTAGGTCGTTTTTTAAAAGCTGCAATTAACCCTTTCCGCGCCATTAACGGATATATCCGTCATGGGTAAAAAAAAAAAAAAAATAGACCTGATAGTGTATGAGGTAAGGTTGACATTAGCTCTGGTGTTTAGCTGCCATTGGAGCGAGTGTGGGATGGAACGAGCGGTATTATCGTCCCCTATGTGATTATGGTCTTCCTTTTAAATGTACGGTCGGCCTTATAAGTAGCGAACTCATCTTTCAAAGGCGTTATAGCGACAAACGATGAAGCTACATAAGGCAGATTGTACCTTTTTACACACATTAAAAATATCCCTACATTAATTTTCAATGTGCCTTAGACATTTTTGTACGACATTCAAAACGAAAACCTGTACAAATACAGGTTTTCATACCCATTCGATCCATTCGTAGCAGTTTTTGTAAACAAACCATAGCTGACACCCATTAGTTTTAGTGTGAACTACTGAAATATAGATGGGCAAATAAATTCCAGTATTTAATTTACACTCCCCGGGGCCCCGAATCAAATCCTACCATTATAAAAAGCCATTATATTGCAGAGTACATTATATTGCATTACACATGTAACCTTAATCGAATTTACCCATCCTCCGGATTATTCCGAACCCGTTTGTTCCCACTGCAAACTAGTGAGAATACTTTTCGTCCGGATCCAACGTTTCACTACGTTACCGTGAGGACTAATGGGAATTTATTTTCCCATTTAATTGCAATGCGTATAACTACGAAAATAATCCCTACTAGTTTGCATTGTTTCCTACCTGTTACCACTGGATAAATTAAATAATAATAATAATTGATCGATTCCATTACCGCATTTTTTATTGAATAAATATATTAGATTTATAATAATATATTGGATTTGGAATAAGAAAGACTACCTACTATTTAGACGGAGTATGAAGAATACCTTACGAAATATTGAAAAAGATTTTAATTTAACTCTTTATTGATGTAAATTTATGTAGTTATTATACGTAAGTATTATATAAAAATTAAAAATAAAGTGTTGGTAACAAGCGGGATTTTTCCCATCTGTTACCAGTGGTAACTACTTGGAATAAAATATCCCAATTGTTGCCACGGGTAATAAAGTGGTAGTAATAGGTAAGAATGGCTCTTTCATATTTAGGAAGGCAAAACTGCTCCCCCTTTACTACATAGGTATCATGTAGGAAAATTTCAGGGTTCGGAATCAAAAGGGTTTAAGTACCCTTATGGTACGACTCCGTCCGTTCGTCAGTCTGTCTGTCATAGCAACTACTTATATTATCGAATATAGATTTGAAATAGTTTTAATATTGCTTACCCAGCCTTGAGGTTGGCGCAGACATAACCGCCTGGCCTTTTATGAATAAGGCCGTTACGGTGCTGATTGGTGCGCGTCACAGTTGAGCAGGTCTCCGAACCGGTTTTAAAAAAACCTGTTTATTTCGGTTTTGCTCCTAAACCAAAAGATTTGTACTGAATAGAAACACTTAGCGGCGGTTGTTTATTGTGCGTGACGTGCGTCTCGATTAACCGGTTTCTTTAGCTCGAAACCGGTGAATTCGAAAAGAACTTAAATGGTTGCGAACGAAACCGAAATTAAAAGGTTTTGCGTCAAATAGATAATAACAGTTTGAAAATTTTACCGGTATTCGAGCCCTGCAGTCGAGTTTCATACAAAGAATACTGAACGGCTTGAGTTGAAGCGGTGCCGATCCGATGCCGAGCGGTTATGTCTGCGGCAACCTTTATTATAAATGCATAAAATGTTATTTTTACTAGTAATAGGTAATCGTGGGGCTTTTAGTTCAAACGGGATATTATAATAAAATGGCTCCAAAACTTTTTTGATATGCCCCGTAGATTAGGACTGAAAAAAAAACTGTTCGCACCCGTATCTCCGCGAAGTTTACGAGCTTGAAAGTCAATGTCTACTTACAGAAACAATAAAATTAAGCGTTAAAACCTTATTATGTTTTAAAAAAATAAACATCACTTTTAAGTCTTTTTAAAATTTGCTGTAGTCAAAATGGGCTTAATTACAGAGGAAATAATACCTAAGTCGACTAAAGAAAATTTTAATAAGTACAGAAGACTGGTTTGTTTTGTAATTGCTTCTTACCTACACATTAAAATACACTACAAACTAACTACTCTAGTACAGTCACAAGAATAATATCTTAATCAATATTGGGCACAAAAGATTAGGTACTAGAAGCTGAAGAGCATGTCAGATATTTTGAAACCCATTAATGGAAAACATGTTGATGGCTGTCCTGATGTCTGTCCTCATTAATTTCTTAGTGTGGGTACATTAAAATCGTGTATTACTGAACTAAAGCTAGTTTTTATAGTTTTCAACCAGGGCTTAAAACCGGTTCCAAAAATACCGGTACTCTACCGAAATTAAAAGGTATTTCATTTAGGTTCCGGATAACCAGTAAATTTGTTTAGTACAAAGTACTTCTATATCGCATTTAAATATGACTGTATGTGTTCTAAATAAAATAAAAACCGGTGATCCAAGGAGCCGGTAAATACAAATACCGGTATTTGTACCTCAAAACACCGGTTCCTTATAAAGGTTCTAGCGCCAATGTTAAAGCCAATTAAGTCGCACACCAAGATCACAGTACCAGTTCCCGAAAATACAGGTATTTCAAGCCCCGTTTGCAACCCTCGAAGTAACACTCCACTACTTAATTTGTAGTTGCATGATTGCATTAATATGCATGTTATTCGGGCGCCACTTCGTGGATCGAAAATACTTGTATTTTGCATACTTCATAGAATGAGTTCGCCGAACGCATGTTTTATAAAATGTCGCCGAATTTTCATTTCGTCGACAGTCATTTCCACGTACTGAAGATGGTACGCGGGACTAGATAAAGACTAATAAATACTTAAAAGACGGTACTTATACCTACTTATAGTATAGACAATTTAATAATGTGTTTTAGCTATACAATTTAACCTTTTGAACGCCTTACGTCAAACACTAATGCGTCACTCACACGCCATACATGTATTAAAAGTTATGCAAAATTTAACTTACGAAATAACGTATCTTTTAAACTGTACCTGTGACCTATATAATGGTCGGTTGAAGGCGCGACAGCTCATGACCACTTTAGTGGTCGTTGGCGTTCAAAGGGTTAACAATCAAAGTTTCCAGTTAGTATCCACATTAAGAAGTGAAATCCACCAACATAATCGTGAAACCAAAGGTTTTAAAAACCTTGTAAGCAATTTTACACGGTATTGCACCCGATGATATTGATAGAGACTAAGTTTGAACAGTTTTTAAGGGTGAATGCCCACCAAAGATGTTCAAGGTAACGGAGCGGCGTGTCAAGCATAAACCCACCAATAAGAATACTTCATGTTAATAGCCTCACTCAGCGCAGCTCTCCTATTGGTGGATTTTTTTGCTCGCACACCGCTTCGCTACCTAACACAGCTCTGATGGATAGTCGGGTACTAAAATTGATACATTTCGGTGGGAATAGCCCAAGATATCAAGGGAAAAAACTTTTACACCAAAATAATGCCGTAGGGGCTGTCTGATTTCCAAAGTAAATTCTTAGTTAGACTTGTTTCCAAACTTTTTTTTGCCGAACTACAAATTAGTGAGTTGTTATTGTGTCATCGGACATTGTATATTTAACCAACGCTATTGACGCAGAATTCGCACCACTGGTTCAACGCCAACGACGGATATATCCGTAATAGTTGACAGCGCAAAATAGACCTGAGTGTCTATGAGGTAAGGTTGACATTAGCTTTGGTTTTAAGCTGTCATTGACGAATGAGTGAATACTAAACATAGTAGGTATTTGACATAGCATTGAAAAGATTAACAATGATTAAACTATACTACAGCCAATTGAGGATGATTCCTTTGGCAGTCGTATCGAGTTATTTCAGACACTCACTAATTATAGTTGCAAGTAAAGCTGGGTACGGATCTGAGCGGCTCAGCCTGAGGCATGCTCGCCCCGCACGGCGAGCTGCTCGCGAGCCAAATTATTGCACATAAACATGTACGGGTGAGGCAGCTAAAGCTGCTTGCTAAAGCAAATTCAATCCTTTCCTTTTAGTAATAAGGTTGTCATTGCTACAGGGGTTTTATCTGAGATTGTGGTATTTGGCTCAGCAGTAGTATGCCACACTGGGTCTCACGAGGACAATAAGGCTGTATAACAGAGCGGTGTGTGAAAAATCCACCAATAGGAGAGCTGCGCTGACCGAGGCTAGGAACTCTATTGGTGGATTTGTTCCTCGCACACCGCTCCGCCACCTCGCACAGCTCTGGTGGAAACGCAGCCTAACGGTTTTAATAATCTGTCACAGCGATGATCCTACATTGATCCAACTGAAGCACGAGCTGCATACACAAGGTTTTGGAAGACTAGTTATGAACTTAATAAAATAAGTCGTCATTAAAGTTGCAAGCCTATTATCCGGTTTGGTTGATCTTTGAGGGTCTGCTGATGCGATTCGGCCACGACATACTTCTGAGGTCCATCCTAAGTGAAAATAATTGATCATATTAGTTTTTTCAATTCAACCCTGTAAAACCACATTGCTTTCGACATGTTATCGCATCATCAACGTTATGACAGTTCTTATTAACTTTTCATCACACATGCTCGGAAAGGGTGTTATAACACGCAGGTTTATAGGGCAGTTATAGCATTTTTACCTCCCAAGGGAGTTATGGGTTTAGTTTTACAATATAGAAACAAATATCGTACGTTATTTCAGACTATGGAGGTTCAAAAACAGCCAAGGTTTATTTCCTAATTTCATATCTTGGCTACAAACAAATTTTACTGTATGTAAAACTTATACGGTACTTCAGAGACATTTGCAATTATTTTTATAAAATTGTAAATTAAAAATCTGGCAGTATGGCCTGTCAAGGTTGAAAACTAACGGCAGTTCTTAGCATGGAAGACTATATTGAAAAAAGTTGAGTTGACGGCTCAGGCACAAAATATGCGTTTTCCTAAAATGTACAATTGTCAAAACGTCTGCGTTCTCACAATGTTAGCACTTCTATTTTGTCAAATTTCTCAAAATGACTGGTATTTAAAATGTGTACAATCTCAGGAAGCCGTCTATTCATAATGTTTACATTCCTATAATGTTAGCATTACCATATGTTTTGCTTTTCCGTTATGTTCACTTTTGTATGTAGGCTATCGTCTTATTATGTTTGTTTTCTTATAATGTCTGCTTTATTTCAAATCGTAGAGTAAATATGCCAAGAAATTAACTCTTTCAATTTAGAACATTAAATTACTTACCTACTCTTTGAGAAATATCTGTAATTACTGTGCAGTACCTATTATTCATATTATTATTTAAAATGGCCCCTTTACTGTTGTAAAAAATGAAAAAGGAAAAGATTGTAAATGTGGCGTTCATGATTGCAGACATTTTGGAAATAAGACTTTTCTGGAATGCAAATATTGTAAGAAGGCAGATGTTTTGAGGTTGCGCACATTTTGAGAATAAACACTTTCTGAAAAGCGAACATTATATGAAAACTGACATTCTTGGAGACAGACATTATAAGAAGCTGACATTTTGAGAAGCTGGTATTATGCTAAAGATGTGCTGACATTATGGAAAACAGACATTTTGGGAAAAATACATTTTAGGAAAACGCATATTTTAGGCCTGAGCCGAGTTGACATGTGGACAATGTCTTTTAGCGAGTCGGGTGCAATTAATTTTTAATTGTTGTTTTCTTTAACAGTCTGTTTTATTTTGTTTTCTTGCAAACGAAATGAAAAACATTGTGTGTATCACGGGCAGTAAGGGCATAACAAACTTAGGCGTCGGACTTCTAATACTCTCATTAGTTATCCCGTACACTATTATAGTAACGGCAGCCGAGTTAAAAACAATACGATAACATGACAAAAGCAATATGATTTTGCCGAGTAGAATAACAGAAGTCTAATAATAATTTAACTCCAGTTAATTAATTGTCTCAATCCGTTTTTATAGTGTCTCTGCGAATTACTCCAGTTAATTATCGCTTCATTGACTAGTTAGTGATGTTATCTTTTCTTCACCGTCTTTACTATTATTAAGTAATAAAAGGTGCCTAGTGAATAATCCTTTCCCACCGTGAAAACTTTGAACACACTTCCGAATGATAACGACTTTGTACGAATTATAATATTAATAAGTGACGTGTTTGTATTAAATAAATAGAGTAATATAGTTATCAGTATCAAATGTCAAATTACGAGTTTGAAGTATATCAAACTGAGATGTTAAAACCATCAGGATCAAATTATATAGAGAATAGGTGTAGGTATCTTAAATATTAACAAAAAAATACTCGGGTATTAACCACTCTATATCGATTATTAATCTCGCGATGCGACCTTCCCCCACGTTGTCTTGATGGGAACTGAGCCTGACTCGAGTAGCAGGACAAATACGAACATTTCGGAGAAAATACGATGGGAAAGGATTTTTCACTACATCTGTACTCGAATACAAAAAAGGTTATACTCGAATACAATAACACCTTTTGAAATCGTCCTAGGTCAATCAAATTAGTTGGCTTTGGCTTCACTAATAGTCAACTCCTAGTCTTAAAACTTACATGACATGTCTTGGCAACGATGTCGTGTCGAGGTTGTACTCCAGAACCTTCAGGATGCACAGCGTCTTGAGCGTGGGAGCGTAGTCCAAGATGTGGAGATCATTGTTGTCCAGGAGCGACTCCAAGGTTTCTTCTGTATTCCCTCGCTTCCCCCTCACCTGCAGTGGACTGGAAAAAAAACAGGGTAATTGAGTATAAGCCGCGTAGAACGGATGTCCGTTGGGGCGGAAAGGTTCTGTTTTCTCATGGCGTGGAGAAGTAAAATGAGTACACAGGCTACCTGATAGTAAGTGAGATCTGAGACCCATAGACATTCAAGATTCAAAATTTATTAATAGAGGCCCAGTAGTTACACTAACTAATTGTTAAAAATCGTTGCTAATGGTTAAATCTCAAGGAAATATGTAAAATTTTCAATTCTTTTTTCGAATTATAACCATTAGTTCAGTTAACTACTGATCAAACAACTCGGCATAAAATTTTATTGGGTTCGCTAACGAACACAATCCAAAATATAATATGGCAAATGACTCGAAATATTTATTTTATTCGGCTTATGCACGCATAGTGTTGCTTTCCATAAAAACTTGTACTGGCTGCCGCTGTTTTAAACAAACCTAACACCTCGCCTCGCTACGGTCGTCGTCGTACCTAACAATTCTGCGTGCGATTCTTCAGCGTAATTCCACTATTTGGAAATGTCGTGTTTTGCGAATGTCATCTTTTGCGACTAAGGGAATAAGGGCTTGTAGTACTGTTAGGCGACGGGCATGCAACCTGTCACTAATACACTAGTAAACTTCTGGGCCTGATTGTGCAAAATGTGGTTACAGTCGTTACAGAATTATAAAGAAGTCTTTTAGAATTGTTGGTATTTTTGTAGCTCTGCCTACCCCAATCTGGGAATGAAAGCGTGATGTTATGTATGTACTATACATATATGTTTTTCGAAGATGGTGTTTTGCGACTATCATGTTTTGCGAATATCATGTTTTGCGAATATCATGTTTTGCGAATGTCATGATTAGCGAATACGATATTCTGCAACGCACAGGTTCAATTCAAATCTATTTAACTTAAGCATACAAAAGAAGTACCTATCACATGATAGGTTAAATAGAAAAAATAAACGTTCGGTGACTGTTTATTGCTGCTAAAAGAAATAATAAGAAATAGCAAATTTCTAATGATAGAACTATGTGCAGATCATTAAATACAACAAATATTCAGAAATTTACGGTAGTATTATACGTTACAGTAAAAAAGGGAACGATAGAAAAAGACACGACAGTTGTATAACCGGGATAACAAAGTCATCTTAAAAGGGTTTCGCTTTATACGAAATCCCTAAAAATAAATCGTATTAAACATTAATTTGTACGTATGGTGACTAATTAATTAATTACCAATGCTCTTGTAGCGTCACAATAAAGTCAAGGTGATCGTTCCACTTCCTTACTGATTTGTAACAACGTGTTGAATCCGATTGTTTAATTATGTAAACATAAGCGAATGTAAATCACTAATACGTAAACAAACATTGACACGCGGTGAACGTAACCAGACATTACTCAAACTTCCTTGTACCGTCTGCCGTTTATTCGCTAGACGCAAGCTGCTTACGTAAAGAATCACCTCGGTTCTTTTTTAACAACTGCCCGAGGCAGGGTATCGGTTTAATTTCGGCCACGTCCGAAACCAAGGACCAGTTTCTAAATAAGAATAATATTTTTTCTCGATCGATCATTCTTCGATTTTTGGCCTCGATACAAGAACAATATTACAATATTTTTTATTTTAAGGGTATACAGTGCGTCTTGCGTGCGAGCGTATGGAAAAATCCGAAACCATAGGAGATAAAGGTAAACTGTTTTAGGAAACATTAGGTATTTCTTTGTTAAAACAATTTTGGTACAGTTATTTTTTTGCCCAAGATCGAGTTGTCCGTAACAATTATTTGTCACTTTTATTATTAAAAGTGTCAAAAATTTGTTACAAAAATCGATTTAGTTTCTTGTAAGGGAAGGATAAAGTTGGTCATATTTACCAATATGTTTTTTCATACAATTTGTCAGTAGCCTGTTAAGTGGTAGTCTCCCAGTTAAAAAAACACTGTATAAATAAGTTCCACGCGGACCGAGTAGCGGAAAAAAGGTAGTTAATCTATTAAACACGTAGTACAATTTTACTAAGTAAAAATCAAGAGCGTAGAGAATGGAGTGCAATGGAATACGCCTATAGTTTGCATTGGGTGGCAACAGGCTGAAGATAAGAGAGAGAAGATGATCTTACCTGGTGCCGCCAAATAAGAAAGCTTTATCCTTATGAACTATGCAGGCCTGCCGCCTTCTCTTGGATGGCGGTTTGCCCGCAACGTTGATTAGATCCCAACAATTATCAGTTATTGAGTATCTGAAGATATCATTAAAATGTGTCTTCGTGTTGCCATTGAAACCTCCGAAAATGTACATGCCGTCTTTATGGATCCCTGGAAAGCAAAGTGTTTATGTTAGAAGTACATACACATACATACATAACATCACGCCTTCATTCCCAGAGTGGGGTAGGCAGAGCTACAGAAATACCAACAACTCTAAAAAGACTTGTTGATAATTCTGTAACCACATTTTGCACAATCAGGCCAAGAAGTTTACTAGTGTATTAGTGACAGGTTGCAAGCCCATCGCCTAACAATACTACAAGCCCTTATTCCCTGAGTCGCCTCTTACGACATCCACGGGAAGACATGGAGTGACACTATTCTAATCCGGCAACCACACGGGCTAAAGTAACACAGGTAATAAAATATAAACCCTTCGACCACTACTCTGCCTTTGTTACGGACGAATCGCTCGCTTTCGTTTTTTACGCTAATAGAATCTTGTTAGATTCGAATTAGCGTATTGCGTAACTATTTCATAAGATTTTTGTCTAGTTTGTAATGTTTTATGGAATGTGAACCTTTTATTTTATTGCCGCTCGTCCCCATAACCTATAACGACCATGTTTGTTTTATTGTGATCCCCGAGGTACCCGGCCTCATATCTAACCTTGGTCCTGAAGGTCGGGTACTCTCCGAAAGCATGGGAGGGTTCCAATCAGGAATAAACTAGGATTGGGCCCTCCCGAAGCTACTGAATGTCCTACCACCGGGAAAGTAAGAATGTTACAGTGGTAGGACATATACATATAGACGGGCGGCAACCTAAGCTTTAATATGCACTCTTTCATAGAGAAATCGATAGGCAGGTTCTAGAAAGAGAAATTAAAATTGTATAATTCATAGAGGATCTCGAACACAAAAAAGAGCGAATTGGTGCCGTGTGCAAACGGCTCACTTTACGGTAAAGCCTGGGGGTATATATACCGGAACACACCCTCAGTCATTGTAGTTGCAATAGAGCAGTAGTAGGAGTAGGAGCAGTTGAAGAGTGAACCAGAGGAACCCAAAGGAGCAAAAGTGAATCGGAGCGAACATTCGGACGAACATTCCGAACGAACATTTAGAGCGAACATTCGGACGAACATTCCGAACGAACATTCGGACGAACATTCCGAACGAACATTTGGACGAACATTCCGACGAACATTCGGATGAACATTGGAGCAAAATTGGAGAGAACTTCTTAGCAACTGAACCACGAACCGCAAGGAAGAACTCATCCTCGAACCCCGCTCATTGTCGAACCTCGCTCATTCTCGAACCTCGAACCTTGTTAAGTTTAGAATCAGTTTTGAACCTTTAACTAGAATCTTTTGCTTAGAATCGTGTAACTAGAACCATTAACCATAAAATATACAGTCCACTGAACCTGAACCCTTTTTTAATTAATCGAACGAGCTACGTAGAGACACCGTTGAGTGACCATCCTCAACATCGCTTGGTCCTTCGAACCGGATCTGAACCACACCATCGAAATGGTTGTTACGCGATCCCAGACCGATCGAACGGACGCACAGGAACGACTCCTAGAACTGGAGACTACAAGATCTGCACTACCATCTACCGAACAAGCCGAAACTACGTCAACAGTCACTGCTGTAGTGCAGCAATCGAACCTAGCTGGACCCTCTGCTCCGGCAGACCTTGCCCGGAGTGCAGTTGACCCGACTACCATCGTCGACGATCCACTGTTATGGCGTACCGATCTCGACCGTCGTTTAAATGCGCCAGCACACGTTCCCGGTTACGTGTGCTCGGCTGCCCGCGATCATACCGATGCGCCAGCACATGTCCCCGTCCCCGGACGAGACGGTTTAGGCCATTACGTGTGCTCGGCTGCCCGCGAATGTAATGCCGCCGCGCCAGCGCATGTCCCCGTCCTCGGACGAGATGGCTTCGGCCATTACGTGCGCTCGGCTGCAGGCGGAGATAGGGACGCGCCAGTGCCCGAAACCGTTTCACGAGGCGATTTCGATCGCTACGGGCACTTGGTCGCCGCCGCGCAAAACCCACTCGAGCCTAACGTCACAGCACCCACAACGTCGCGACGCGATAACGCGACTTCACGAACCGTTTTGAATAAAACCGTAGTATTCCGCCAATCGTCCGCAACATCAAGATGTTCGAACAACACAGCGATGCGTATGCGGCAAGCCGAATACGAGGCAGAGCAGAGAATGCTAGAAGTCAGCCGTCGAGAGCTGCAACTTGAAAAGCAAATGATCCAGAACAAACTTGCTTCGCAATTGGACATTTTGGAAGCCGAAGGATCGCAAAGAGGCAGCGTATTAGGGCAACCTGAGACCGAACAACAGGTTGACTCTTGGCTGGCGCGATGCGCATTCAACGCGAACCAATTGAACCCTCCGAACCCATTGAACCCACCGAACCCATCGAACCTGTTCGAATCGACGCCTCGACGCGAACCGCGGGCGTCGACTCAGACACCGACCCGCGAACGCAGCAACAGCGGCAATCGCGGAATTGCTCAACTGGCTGAGGCCATTGAAAAGATATCACGCCAGCGACCGCCGCCACGTCAGGTATATGAATTACCGACGTTTAGCGGGGTGCCCGGTGAATGGCTGCCGTTTCAGGCGGCATACAACGAATCTACGAAGGCGTATTCGTTTAAACCGGGAGAGAACATGGCGCGGTTAAGATCATGCTTAAAGGGAGCCGCCCGCGAGACCGTTTTGGCACTGCTTCACACTGCAACCGATCCCGAACCAGTGATGCAGACCTTACGGCAATGCTACGGACGTCCCGAGATTCTCGTCGATAGAGCGCTCGACGACTTGAAGAGACTGCCACGACTGGGCTCGTCCGCTGCGGACCTAAACGCTTTCGCAGTGAAGGTTCAGAACATAATCACAGTCGTGGCGAGTGTTGACAAGCGCAAATATTTGTACAACCCGTTACTGACAAGAGAGATATTGGAACGCTTGAGCCCACACTTGAGATCCAGATTTTGCGATTACGCGGAACTGAACATCGACACGAACGACCCGGAGGTTGTCGTATTGACGAAGTTTTTAATGCGAGAGGCAGATCGCGCCTTACGTTATACGTACTCGACGGCCGCAATTGGGACGTCGACTACAGCAGTCCCGCCACCGAACCGCCGGGAACTGCGCTTTAACAAACCGAGCGGTGGCATAGCGCCGCGCCGACTGAACCCCGTTTACTCTGCAGAACAAGTTGAACCGTGCTTAAGCTGCGGAGGAAACCACGAAACGACGCAATGTAAGAAGCTGCAGGCACTTACAGTTGCAGCCCGATGGAGTTGGGCTAAGGAAAACAGAGTCTGTTTTAAATGCATGAGCAAGAAACATCGGCGAGACCAATGCCGAGCTAAAGGATGCAGCGTAGAAGGATGCCCGCATTCGCATCATAAACTTCTACACATGAACATCCCGAACCTAGCACCGGCGCCGGCTCCTAAATGGCAAACGCAGGCGCCACGAATTCCCGCGCAGGTGCACCGAACGCAAGCGCCGGCGCCTCAGGCCGCGCAGAATCCACAGAAACTGGAAGCGTCAGGAGCGTCAGAGTTCGTCACGAACACGACGAATTTCGCAACGAACGCACCAACGGTGCTGTTAAAGGTGATCCCTGTAACTTTGTACGGGCCCAAAGGACGAGTAGAAGCTTACTCTCTGCTGGACGAAGGATCGACCGTCAGTCTTATTGACCACGATCTCGCCTTAGAAATAGGCGCCACTGGACCGGAGGCGGCGCTCTACATAAAGGGCGTAGGCGATATGACGCAGCATCAAAGAAGCCGACAAATAGAAGTTGACGTTTGTGGCCGAAACGGTGGTCAGATGCACCGCTTGAAATTGCGAACCGTGCGCGGTTTGAACCTGCACAATCAAGCGGTGAGCAAGACGCTTACAAAAAACTATAGTCACTTGACGGGGCTTGACGAAGCATGTTACAACACTGCTGCGCCTCGTCTACTGATAGGAGCCGATCATTGGCACGTCATGGTCTCAAAGGAGACCCGAACCGGGCGTGCAAACGAACCAGCGGCGGTGCTCACCGACCTTGGATGGGCAATCTACGGAACCACGTCGCACATGATCAAGACGCGCGGCTATGAAACCGCACTACACACAGCAACGAGCGAAGACGACTTGCAAAACCTAGTGGAGCGTCATTCCACCGTTGACTCTTTAGGAGTGGCCCTGAAAAATAAAGGCCGCCCCATAAACGAACGTGCGACTAGGATCTTCGAGGACAAAGTCTGCAAAGTTGACGGGCGTAACGAACCATGGCGGAACGACGAACCGGAGCTTCCGCCTAACGTAATGAGTAGCGTTGCGACGCTGCGCATACCCCGCCGTAATTTCGTGACGGGGGGAGATGTCCGCCCGCCATTACAGCTAGCCGAGACAACAAAGGCCGAACAGTGGCTATGGGTGCGGACAAAAGAGAACCCGGCCGACGACGCGACACGCGCCGACTGCGATCGCGAAATCAAAGTTAGCGATCGCTGGTATACCGGGCCTAACTTTTTACGAGGCCCGGAAGAGTACTGGCCACAAGAACCCGCAAGACAAAATGAACCCGAACCAGCCTTGTGCGCGCACACCACGAAGCAAACGAACAAGTTCCCGCTGCCTGATATAAGTAGCTTTTCGAACTATAAGCGATTTATACGAGCCACCGCATATGTGTTGCTCTTCATTGAAAGGTGCCGCAAAGAAAGAGCTACGTTACAGCCGCGGCACCTAGAAAGAGCAGAGCTTTTATGGCACAAGAAGTGCCAAGCAGATGATTTCGCCGAAGAAATAAAGGTATTAGAGCACGGGGGGAGAGTGACGAAGAAAAGCAAGTTATTTGCTTTAGACCCCGTGCTCGAAGATGGAGTATTGAAAATGCACGGACGCATAAACGCCGCTCCAGTGAACATGAACAAGAAACCGGCAATCTTAAATGGAAGACATCCGTTCGTGCGCCTGCTGATACTACAGGCACACTGTGACGCCGCTCATTCATCGCACGAGCGGATTGTGAACGATCTACGCCAGCAATACTGGATTTTACATCTGCGACCCACTGTGCGCGCAGTCGCGCATGATTGCCGTGCGTGCCTAGTTCGCCGAGCGCGCCCGAACGCGCCGGCCATGGGCGACCTACCGCTCGCACGCATCGAACCTCACCGGCGAGCATTCACCAACTGTGGGGTCGACTATTTCGGCCCACTGACGGTGACGATCGGCCGCCGCCACGAGAAGCGCTGGGTGGCATTGTTCACCTGCCTCACCACCCGCGCTGTCCACCTGGAGCTAGCAGCGAGCCTCACTACCGACTCTGCTATAATGGAACTAAGACGAATGGCAGCGCGCCGCGGATGGCCCCGAGTCATATACAGTGACAACGGGACCAATTTCCGCGGCGCATACGTCGAGCTCCGGGCCGCCTACCAAGAATGGTTGCCGGCGCTGCGCGATTACGCGCTGCAGCGCCGGACCGAATGGCGATTCATCCCTCCCGGCGCCCCAAACCAAGGCGGGGCGTGGGAACGACTAGTGCGGTCTGTCAAAACCGCACCCACCGCGACACTGAACACGAAGGCGCCGAAAGAAGAGGTGCTAACGACCCTGCTAACTGAGGCCGAGAATACCATTAATGCTCGGCCTCTAACACACGTCTCTACCGATCCCCGAGACGACGAAGCCCTGACTCCCAACCACTTTCTGTTGGGGAGTTCGACTGGACTTCCGGCAACCGGACCATGTGAACAAAGCGACCGTCGAACTTGGCGAGCCAGTCAAGCTCTCGCCGACCACTTTTGGTCACGATGGGTGCGAGAGTACCTGCCGGCGCTCGCTCCGCGACGATCTCCTAGCGGAGGCGAGCGCCCACTCCAAGTGGGAGACCTCGTCGTCGTCGTCGACGCCGCGCTACCTCGCAACGTGTGGCCCCGCGGCGTTGTCATCGAGACCTTCCCCGGTGCAGATAGCGGCGTGAGAAGTGCGGATATCCGGACAAAAGGAGGAGTGTTCCGGCGCCCCACGTCGAAGCTCGCCGTCCTCCCGGTGACATCGGATGGCTGCGAATAGCTCTACGCCGGGGGGAGAATGTTACGGACGAATCGCTCGCTTTCGTTTTTTACGCTAATAGAATCTTGTTAGATTCGAATTAGCGTATTGCGTAACTATTTCATAAGATTTTTGTCTAGTTTGTAATGTTTTATGGAATGTGAACCTTTTATTTTATTGCCGCTCGTCCCCATAACCTATAACGACCATGTTTGTTTTATTGTGATCCCCGAGGTACCCGGCCTCATATCTAACCTTGGTCCTGAAGGTCGGGTACTCTCCGAAAGCATGGGAGGGTTCCAATCAGGAATAAACTAGGATTGGGCCCTCCCGAAGCTACTGAATGTCCTACCACCGGGAAAGTAAGAATGTTACAGTGGTAGGACATATACATATAGACGGGCGGCAACCTAAGCTTTAATATGCACTCTTTCATAGAGAAATCGATAGGCAGGTTCTAGAAAGAGAAATTAAAATTGTATAATTCATAGAGGATCTCGAACACAAAAAAGAGCGAATTGGTGCCGTGTGCAAACGGCTCACTTTACGGTAAAGCCTGGGGGTATATATACCGGAACACACCCTCAGTCATTGTAGTTGCAATAGAGCAGTAGTAGGAGTAGGAGCAGTTGAAGAGTGAACCAGAGGAACCCAAAGGAGCAAAAGTGAATCGGAGCGAACATTCGGACGAACATTCCGAACGAACATTTAGAGCGAACATTCGGACGAACATTCCGAACGAACATTCGGACGAACATTCCGAACGAACATTTGGACGAACATTCCGACGAACATTCGGATGAACATTGGAGCAAAATTGGAGAGAACTTCTTAGCAACTGAACCACGAACCGCAAGGAAGAACTCATCCTCGAACCCCGCTCATTGTCGAACCTCGCTCATTCTCGAACCTCGAACCTTGTTAAGTTTAGAATCAGTTTTGAACCTTTAACTAGAATCTTTTGCTTAGAATCGTGTAACTAGAACCATTAACCATAAAATATACAGTCCACTGAACCTGAACCCTTTTTTAATTAATCGAACGAGCTACGTAGAGACACCGTTGAGTGACCATCCTCAACAGCCTTGTTGATATGAGCGCCGATGGGTGAAAGGGCGGCCGCGCGCCGACTTTTTGGAGTCTGCGGCGGCGGCGTAACCTCCAAAGGATTTTCAAATATTGTCACAACATAACATCACGCCTACATTCCCAGAGTGGGGTAGGCAGAGCTACAGAAATACCAACAACTCCAAAAATACTTAGTTTGATGATTCTGTAACCACATTTTGCACGAGTAGGCTAAGATGTAAATATTGTCAGTATATAAATATCACGTTGTTTTTATGGAATAGGAGACAAACGAGCAGACGGGTCGCCTGGTGGTTAGCGAATACCGTCACACATAGACCCCTGTAGCACCAGAGGAGTTACAGGTGCGTTGCTGGCCTTTCAAATGAGATTACGCTCTTTTCTTAAGGTTTGAAGGCCGTATCTGTTATCGACGCTTATGTGTTTTGTCCTTTTCTTTAGGATGAAAAGAAAGGGGCAAAAAACATAAACGACGTCATTAATGGTCACTTTTCTTGGCTTCAATTCGTTGTTCGCCGTGCAATCACCAGTGTCAAATATAAGCTTCTTGGTGTTAAGTCGTATAATAGTTGATTTGAGTCCTGTATATTTTTACAAATAAGTTGTACAGGCATTTAATAAATTGTAACAACGCTAATAATCCAATAAACATTATCTCAGATTTAATTACCAAAGCAGATTCAATAGTCTTCTAGTAATAAGGTTGTGACTGCTACAGGAGTTTTATTTGAGATGCTCCTATTTGGCTTAGCAAGGCAGAGTATACTTAATGTCCCTTTGCTTGCCCAACCTCTTATCTGATCACATAGTTTGATAGAAAATTAGTCTTAATACTTCTTGGAACATAAGTGCTTTTCCTACTAATCAAATAGATACGTTACGAGGTTGAGATAGTAAAGGGACGATAATTGTAGCTTAGATAAAAACAAAGAGGAAGTGATCACGCCGCGGGCTTGAGCGTCTCAATATAGGTGCTGAGCGCCTATGCCGAGTCAGTTGTCCGGCCGCCACCACGTGTCAACACGTGTTCGAGCCGTGCCTTCTCCTTAATATAAAAAAGGTATACTTACATGCTGAATGACTGCGTCTACCCTCCGGCCAGGTATTGCTAGGATTAGCAGCTACCCACAACTCTTTCTCAATGTCCAAATAATAGACTTGTGAACAGTATATTTCCTCTAGCGAGTTGTAAGGGCTATTCAAGTCCCCTCGTCCACCGAAAATATACATTCTGTCTTCATAAGCTACAGCTGTGTGAAAATCTCTATGTGATGGAGGTGTGCCTCTGGCTTCAACAAAAGACCACTCATACGTGTCCAGGTTCAAGCAATGAACTTCTTGTGAATACTGATCAGTGAGATATTCAAATCCTCCAAATACATACATTTTGTTTTTAATCACGCATGCAGAATGTCCATCTTTGGCATATGGCACTATTCCCCAGACAGGTGGGGTTGTCCATTCAAGTGTTCTGGTGTCCAGGACTGTGAGAGTGTCGCAGGCTACGGCATTGTTTCTCCCACCCCACATAAATATCTGAAAAAATAAGTGGTAAATTAATTAGTTAAGACCCAATACCTATTTTAGTAGCACTGTGGTGGGTGCCTTTAGTGTGCCTTTTATGTTGGTATTATGAATTCAAGTGGAAATCTTGGGATTCTGGATGTTAATAAAGCCAACACGGTAATGATTTACAACAAAATTTACTGACACAGCATTTTATATAATACTAGCTGTTGCGTGGGAGTCTATCCAAATACAAATTAATATCGTTACTGTTAACGTATCATAGATATGGTCTAGTTTAGTTTTCTTCTTTTCTTTTTTAAACCAACACACTGTGTAAAGCGGTGTTTGCACGACGACATTGTATAGTTGCATGGCATACTTAATTTTGTTTTTGTTTTTGAATTGTTTTTTTTATGAGTGTTTTGTAACAATTTTTTTTCCTTCTTCTATAGGTACCTATTGCATGTGCGATCGTGGCGTCATTGCGCCGTGCCTTCACCAAATGGTTACTACGTAAGAACATCGCTGGCCCTGCCAGCATCAAGCTGAGTTGTGACCATTTCGTGTCAAATTACGTTGGAAACCTTTAAATTAAAAAAATATATACTTGTTTGTCACAAATAAACGATTTCATTCTTTCTTTCTTTCTAATAAAACCGGAAAAATGAGAGCTAAGCTCGCATGGAGGGGTCCATAAGTTTTGAGAAATTTACTATATTACTTTAAGTACCATAGACTTACGACAGGTTTCCCTTTAATCTACAGGTAACGAAAAATATTTTTTTTTAAACTTTTGCTTAGTAGTTTTAGAGAAAATGGAAAATTGTTCATCAAACGGGAGTAGCGTGCTCGCCGCGAGCCGACTTTTCAAAATGGCGTAGGACACGATGACAGCCACGGCTGCGTTTATCATAATTCACCGAATTATTAACAAAAAGAAGAAATTGCTTTGGTCGTGGAACGGCTCAGCAACTTTATCAAATTCGGACGCGCATAAACATGCGCGGGTGAGGCAGCGTGCTCGCCGCGAGCCAACGTTTTAAAATGGCGTCGGTCACGATGACAGCCGCGGTTGCGTTTATCATAATTCACCGAATTATTAACAAAAAGAAGAAGAAATCGCTTCTGTGGTGGCACGGGCTCAGCTTTTCAAAGCAAATTTATCAAATTTGTATGCGCCTCACCCAAACAAGACCAGTTAGAACTGGTCGTTCTGCCCGCGGCACGCACGCACACTGAGGCGCAAAATACCAACACTCGGAAGCTCGGACGCCCAGCGCGTGAGCGTGTACGATTTTGAGTAAATTGGGTGAGCCGTGCGTGCCTCAACCCGAGGCTTCTCTAATTCATAACCACATTAATATGCTTTGATATTTTCATGCCATATAACATACTAATATAAAGGATTCTCTGAGGTTAGCTGCGGATGGATATGGCAAAACTATAACGGTTCTTAGTTTGCCTATGGAAACCCTAAAAATCAAGATTTTAATTTACTACTTTGTAGGCGTATGTTATATCAATGTATAAGTATGCTAAATTACAGCTTTATAGTACCAAGTATCTGAACACATTATAGTAAGGGTGGCAACCCTAACAATGACCCAAAACACACAAGTAGAGTTGTGAGAGTGGTTTAGAGTCGAGAAAGTAAATGTTTTACCTTGGGCAACTCAATCGCTGGACCTCATCCCAATTGAGAACTACTTATCATTTTCTTGGTTCATTGTTTGATTTTAAATGATTATTTGCCTTTTAATAAACAAGCTGCAATTATTTTGAAAACAGGAACCTTGCTTTTTACACTTACACCTCAAAAATACCGAGATATTTTTATAGTTCACCATGATTTGGTATTACATACAATACAACCATACAAAACATTACTCCTTTATTCCCAGACTTGTTGCTAATTCTGTAACCACATTTTGCACAGCCTTCAGGCCAAGCTGTTTACCAGTATTGTTTGATTTAGTATTATATTATTATTATTTTATTTTGGACAGGCAGTTGACGCTGATATGTCCAAATCACTGTTCACTTAGTATGATTGTCAAACTTATATCACTACACTATTTTCACTTTCCTGTTTGCTATAAAGTTTTTGCCGATATTTGTATTGTTTTTTTTTTGCGAGTTGAAACTTGTGTCCTATTGTGCGTGTGTTGATGTTACAAGTAAACAAGTCACTCAATTCAGGACAGTCATAGAAGTAGTTTATATTAATTTAGGTAAGATATAGACTGTCAAGTTACATATATAATTATTAATCTTTAACGCATACCTTTTCTCCGTACGCTACCGTCGTGTGCCCGTATCTCTGGAACGGCACAACTTCCGTCTTCTTATAGTTAACCGCTGTCCATCTAAACGTTTCCGTATTAAGAGAATGGACAGGAATTGGCTCCCAATCCTTATATTCTTCTGTAGAACAATATCCCCCAAGCGTTACGATTTTGTTTCCGATACAGACCGCGGCATGGTTAACTCGCCGCGGCCCGCCGTCGATACAAACAGTCCATCTCATGTTGGCTACTAAGAGCGACTAAAAGTACTAAAACAGATCACAGCGAACGTTAGTGATCTGCACGGGAGAATTACAAATAAAATAGATGCTTCGGCTAATAATGGTAATGATCGATCGATTCGATTGACTTACACTACCTACGCTGACCTGACTGACAATTCTGACAATGACAGATTTTTTAAGCCTTGTCTTTGGTTTAGTTCAGGAATCAGGGAAATAACTTTAACGTTACACATGGAATCTTTTTGCTTAAATTATATTCTACTGCTTCATTGGAAAATCATAGAATTGTTTCTGCTCCGCCCACCTCACCTCGCTAGCAAAAGCGAGAGGACTAGCCGTAGATATATCTTTACCTAGACTTGAAAAGTGCGTACAAGAAGCTTATATATGAATATGACACTGGAGATTGCACGACGAACAAAGCCTTGAAGCAAAGAAAAATGACCTTGAATGACGTCTCTTATGTTTTTTGTCCCTTTCTTTAGGGTAACCACGTTGAATCCTGAATTTAGGACACTGCATACTTACAGTTTACGTTATTAAGCGAAAATAAATGAAAACGTGGGAAAGGAACACAGTATTTAAATCGTTTTTACTAGTCATGAAAAACATCAATATAGTACTAAATATTTTATTATTTCATGTACATAATAAATATTTAAATTGCACATTATACCTACTTACATTTTAGAGGAATAGATTTGTCTGAGTAATCAGAAATACAGAAACAGCATAAGTAGGTACCTACGTATTAAATAAATCGACCAAGTGCGAGTCAGACTCGCGCACGAAGGGTTCCGTACCATTATCTATACAACATTAGACACTATACAGAGTATTTTTTTAATAGGTGTACATGTTTTAATATTTGCTTCGCTATTGTTAATCAACAACACAATGTTGTGTTATTTTTACTCAAGCTTAAATATTAGAGATATTGCCGATTCAATGATTCCACTAACTTAACGATATTCATGGACCCTCTAATGCAGGGGTGCGAGGAGAGGGGAGTGTTGTTAAGTAAGTTAATTAGTTGCAAATTTTTTTTGAACTTCATCATACTTTTCAACCTCGCAACCCCGCGCTACCTTAAGGAGCGCTTCAATTATTTTAAATCGATTAGACCGTCCCAAAACCTCATATCAGTTCCTTTTTCTTCCTCTAAATTTTACGCGAATTCTTTTACACTCAAGGCTAATAAGGTTATGGAATGCTTTGCCTGAGCAGGTAAGACGTGCTACTTAAGTCTGTTGCCATTTTTAAAAGCAAGCTAAAGGATCATTTTCTATCACTTCCGTAGTTTCTATGATTTCCTTTACTTTTCTACAAATTTTAGGGTTCCGTAGTCAAACTACTTATAGTTTCACCATGTCCGCCCGTCCGTCCGTCTGAAGCCTAGTGCAAGGACTCTTAGTATTAGAAAGGTGTAATTTAGCATTAATATGCATATTAGTCACGCCAATAAAAAGGTACTATAAAATGTAAAAAAATATATTCCAGGTTACGTCCTCTACACGTGACGTGGAGATGTATTTATTTTCTCGTCTACCCTATAGTGTGGGATGTCGTTGGATAGTGCGACGTCCTCCCTTACCCGGCAAGATGAAGGGAGCACGTCGTAAACAAAATGAAACAAAATGTCGAAAAATAATAAAACAAAACTAATGTCCGGCGTGACCTTTGGACTAAGAGTGGGTCTATCCTATGGAGCTGAAAGAAACCAGTTAGTAAGTTTAACACATTCTTTATTTATACGTTTTATTTACAACCATTACATACTTAATTGTAAACCTTGAAGTCCTGAACGACCAGACATTTGATTCTAAATTAATTAACAGCTCAGTAAAGCATGGGTCGTGTTTAAAACAATATGGTTCTTAAGATAGGTTCACAATTATCTATTCCAAAGTTGGTTAGTCCCTAAGGAACCTAATGCCATCAATTCCAATGCTTAATTTGCTCTTAAATCCTACTTCCCTAACTAGTAATTAATTCACAGACCTCGTTCTGAAGAAACCTTCCTGCAAAGGGCTGTCCAGCTGCAGACTGGATCTGGGCAATGTGAGTCGAAACGCGATGCTCTGGGCGTCGACTCTATGCAAGCTCCATTTGCAAGCCACACAGTAAGCGCGTGAAGATAAAAGAAAGGTCCTCTAATATGAACGACGAACGAATGACGACACGCTAGCCTAGTTGGGAGTGACCCTGCCTTCGAAGCTACGGGTCCTGGGTTCAAATCCCGGTAAGGGCAGATATTTGTGTGATGAGCATGAGTATTTGTTCCTGAGTCTTGGATGTTTTCTATGTATTTAAGTATATATTTCTCTATATAAGTAAGTTTATCGTTGTCTAGTACCCATAGCACAAGCCTAGAGCTTAGTTTGGGACTAGATCAATTTGTGTGACATTGTCCCGTGATATTATTATTATTATTATTATTATATTTGAGGGCTTTAAGAAGCTTGGTGCAGAAGGCTTTATAAAGAGACAGTCATGGGCTTGCAACACAAAATGGCGGCTGGTGAAAGGTACCTAGCCCGCACTACTAAATTACACAAAATAAAGCAAGCCTTAACTTAATTATTCACAAACTAAATCTCTAGTGGAAAGTGAAATTTACTGAACAGATGCTAGTTTCTTTCAGGGTCAAAGAAAGGAAGCCAAATACCAAGATTGGACCCCAAAATAGAAGGTCTATATCTAAATGTGTTTTCTAAATCCCCTTCTAAATTATATTCGAATGAAATTGCTTTAACTTCTTCCAAATTCTTTAAATTCCTAAACTGTTTAAATTCTTTAAATTTCCAAACTATATTATTTTTTTCCAAATTCCCATCCAGCTGGAAAGAAGCAAATTGCCTCGATTAGGATATGCACATGGCAGAAATTACGCGAAGAGCAGAGTGTAACAGATCAAGAGAGCTTACCGGAGACCATCCAATAAAGATTATCTCAAACGCTGTATTTCCCTCCGTCCCGGCATAAAGAACCCTCTGGTTTCAAATAATTTGAGTTTGAAGAGCTGAAAGTTAACCACGAGGTTAAGAAACCAGTCTACATGATGCACATGTCTTATTCAGACGGAATATCTACTTACGGTTTTGTTACTGCCACAAAATAATTCTAAAATCGGCTGCTACTTTGCCACATAAGCCACTGGAGACTTCTATCAAAGCTAGGACCTCCGTCCTGCACAAGATGTTCAAAGCTTCTACTCGCACTCATCTTGGAGCTGCAGTTGTAAGCAACCTCTAACCAATATGGCTGACGAACGGAGCACCCTGGAGCACCCTCGGATGAAGAATTTCTCCCACAATATTTACCCCAGAATTTACCCCGAAAGTATTGACTTTCAAAATGTGAAATTTGTAATTTAGAAAACAATTAAACAGTTGATTATCGTAGAAGACATTCACTGTTCCTCCTGAAACCTAAATTCCTACAAATACATTCCTTCCTATACATTTTTCCTAATAAACATACAGTAATAAATCATGAAGTTGAATTTTATTTCCCTACATACGAGTAGAAAATCTAGGGCTGACAACCCTATGCAAATCGATACCGTATGTCAATCTAGTGACCAGCCTTTAAATATATTAAAGATTGTTGCCAGTACTCAGAGTTTGGGTTTGTACCAGTCACTGATAAAAGCGCAACGTTACAATAGGTCTTTCAAAATATCACGGGTTTGTAGCCAAAATGACAAATACCTACATACATAAAGTCACGCCTTTATTCCCAGAGTGGGGTAGGCAGAGCTACAGAATTACCAACAACTCTGAAAAACTTGTTGATAATTCTGTAACCACATTTTGCACAATCAGGCTAAGATGTTAATCAGTGTATTAGTGACAGGTTGCAAGCCCATCGCCTAACAGTACTACAAGCCCTTATTCCCTTAGTCGCCTCTTACGACATCCATGGGAAGACATGGAGTGGCACTATTCTAACCCGGCAACCACACGGAAAAAACAAAAAATCAAAACAATAAAACAATACAATACTAAAAATGAGAAAAAAACCTAAATGAAAGAGCCTATAACGTATTTTAAAGTAAAACTATCACGACTAAGTAGACATCATTGGTACAGGCGATTAAAGTGTTTATACCTACTAAAATTGTCTAAGACGGCACCAATAGACTTTAAATAGAAAATTAGTATACTTGTTGATTTTTATGTTTGTAGTACTTAACGGCTTCGGAACCCTACACTGAGCATCGTCTGACATGCTTTGCCCGGTTTTTTCTTCTTCTTGTATCTCCTACTTCGTGTGTTATCATTGTTTGGCTGTTTTGGAGGATGTATGTATGTATATATTACATAGATATGTATTAGTATGTAGATATTTATGAAATTATTTACTTTATGTATCTATATTTAGTTTATACATATATAAATAGTTTTTATTTCAAAATTGAAATACCTTATGTGTTTCTTGTAGTTGTTTTGTTTGAGTTCTAAAGGAGTTATTTAGTTTAGAATTAGTTATTTCTTTATCCAAGGTTGTCTGGAAGAGATCGCGATTTAGCGGTATGACCGCCTGTTGAATACCTATGATTTAAATGTACTGTTCCATGTTCTGTTTTTTTTTTTAGGGTTCACTAAAGAGTATTTGTATTGTAACGATTTTGGGCTTCCAAGAGTAGGGATAAGATATCTAATTTGTTCGCAAAATAAAACACAGCTGTTTATTTTAATCATATGTATTGCTTAAAGCAAGTAAAATATGTGATTATGTTATACAACATTTTAGATAAGTTTTGAAATGAGTTACATAGAGATCATTCCACCTCAAACACCAAAATTCAACACATTGATCCAAACATAAACTTTAATTGCTTAAAATAGAGCAAACCTTAATACGCGAATAAATCAATTTTCAATAAAACTTAATAAGCAGAAAGTACTTAATGAAACTCAAAAAATAGGCTTAACTTTGAAGCACTTCGCTGCTTTTATGCAATAGTGCGACAAATTAAAATGAGTCATTGTTGCATTTTAATTCGGAACGCAATTTACTTAAAGTTTTAATTCAAATTGTATTTGTTTTTAATTTGTAGCACGATTGCTTAAAAGCAGGGCCTTTTTTTAATCAACGCTAATTGCTCACACCGCCATGACACTCGCAAGGCTCGGAAGCGGAACTAAAGGCAACTAACTATACAGGCGGGATTGCGGGCATGGCGTTTGTTGCTTATTTGGATAGATGTCGCTAGAAGTCACTCGTATGCAGTGGGGAATCGTCTTCCCAACTTTTTAAGAGGGCGCCGAGCGTCCAGTGGCACCCTTCCTTATTACTTTTATTAACATAACATAACATTACGCCTTTATTCCCAGAGTGGGGTAGGCAGAGCTACAGAAATACCAAACAACTCAAACACTTGCTTATAATTCTGTTACCACATTTTTTTATTTTTTTATGTTAAGGAGCACTCAGGCCACCTGATGGTAAGTGGAATCTGAGACCCATAGACATTTGAATTCTCAAGACTATAATCTTAAGACCTCAAATGCGTTGCCAACCCTGAGGACTAAGATGGAATGCCTCTATGCTAGTAATTTTACCGGTTGTCTTATTCCCACACCGGAACGCAACAATGCGAACACTGTTGCTTAGCGGGTGGTTAATGGATAAGATGGTGGTAGCGATATTTTGCACGATCAGGCCACTACTACTACTAGGATTACTTTTATTATGTTTTCTAATAGACTAAAGTATTATCTTAAAATCTAAGAGCGCTTTATTATTGTACTAATGAATACGCAATATATAGCATATATACATACATACATACATATTAAGTATGGTCCCCCGTGTGGTTGCCGGGTTAGAATAGTGCCACTCCATGTCTTCCCGTGGATGTCGTGAGAGGCGACTAAGGGAATAAAGGCTTGTAGTACTGTTAGGCGATGGGCTTGCAACCTGTCACTAATACACTAGTAAACATCTTAGCCTGAATGCAAAATGTGGTTACAGAATTATCAACAAGTTTAGAGTTGTTGGTATTCTGTTGCTCTGCCTACCCCACTCTGGGAATAAAGGCGTGACGTTATGTATGTATGTACATACATATTATCACGCCTTCATTCCCAGAGTGGGCAGAGCTCCAGAAATACCAACAACTACAACAAGAGTTGTTGGCAATTCTGTAACCACACTTTGCACAAACAGGCTAAGATGTTTACCAGTGTATTAGTGACACCGGCCCGTGTGGTTGCCGGGTTAGAATAGCGCCACTCCATGTCTTCCCGGGGATGTCGTAAGAATCGACTAAGAGAATGAGGCTTCTAGTACTGTTAGCATATATGACACAGTTTAATAACCTTTAACCTTCGTGTACTCGTAGTCAACTTAACGGAAAAAGGTAGCTTCTTTTTCCTTTAAGTTGCTCACTCATAGTTCATTTGTTGTTAAGTTATGTCATATTCTCTATAAATTGTGTATTTATTTGTACAACAGTAAAACGCTAATTTGATTTTTTGATAATACTTTAGTTTATTAGAAAACACAATATAGTAATGAGGGCGCCACTGGACGCTTGGCGCCCCTTTAAAATTAAAAGGTGGTGAAAATACACATAATACTTACAGATTTAGTGAAAAATGTTTTTCCTTCGTACTTTATCGGAAAAGTTCGTATTTATCGTGCTCTCTCAATTAGCTTCAGTGTCCATCTTACAGCCGTAGGGGTAATTCGCATCAGTAGACCAATATATATATATAGATCCTGTTGATATGGTCCGTGCGTGTTACTTCGCAACAGTACATGCGCACCTGCAGTACGGGATCGAATTGTGGGCGGGAGCTGCAGACTGGGCAAGAGCCTTTCGTCTACAAAAACGCGCGGTACGTGCTATAGCGCGTGTGCCACTGACTGAATCCGCCAAACCTCACTTTCAGTCACTGCGCATCTTGACGCTACCTTCATTGTTAATTTTTCACGTGGCAGTGAATACCTACACGAGAAAACCTAGACACAAATCCTAGGATCGAGGCCCCGCGCAGGCACATGACTCGCAGCGTGCGCGCCGGAAAGCTACCGCGCGTTCCACACAAACTGGCTAAATCCCAGAGGCTTATCCACATCATGGGTCCTAAAGTGTACAACCACCTCCCGGATGACATTACCACAGCGCAAAGCGCTCCACTATTTAAAAGTAGGCTTAAAAAATGGCTTGTCGAGCAGGCGTTCTACAACCATAATGAAATGTATAGTCGTAAGGGAACAACCTAATGTATTTTATTAATTATTAATATAATAATTGTAATAATTATAAATTGACATGTAATGTATTTATTACCAATAAATAATATGAATATGAATATGAATAGATCCGCTAACACGCAATTGAAATATTCGCTATAGCTTTGATTATATTTACAGTTTGCTTATAAAAAGGTTGTATTACCATGCCGTAACCTCGAAAACGGTTAAAAAATCCAGTCCAAGGAATTATGCTTAATACCTGTACTTCATATCAAAATATAGCAAATTAAAAAATAGCAGTAACTTAGAGTATTTTGGCAAAGTTCAACAGCGAATTTACCTACAATAAGAAAGTTTTTGAATGAGGAAGAAGAATATAGAGAAAATAAAAATACTAACACAAATTAAATTAAGCTGGGTAGACCACGCAAGAAATTTCTATCTAGATCTTGATAATTTTCGATGACGCAGTGCTACGAAGAATGGTTTATAACTTTCATCTGATTTATAAACAAGTTCCTACACTAAAGTCCAAATAAATAGAAACGATGAACTTCAAAGGCTGTGATTTTACACTAAGAAAAATACTACGCCAAATGGGTTTTCTATTCAAGAAAATTTCTAACAATAGAAAAATGCAGATAAAGTACCTAAAATTAATAAGGAAGTACTAGGCCTCTATTCTACAGCGTTTTAACGATATCGCATTTGACGTGTTTTAGAATCGTTTATGACTCGGTCGCCATTAATGTAAATTACATAAGAGTTATCAAAACGTTGACAATTGGAAACACTTCAAAGACGATATCGTTATTACCGTGTAAAATCCCAGCCCAGATCTGAAGGCAGAGATATTGTGTATACGGACGAAACTTATGTTCATAGATCCCATTTAACAGGGAAGTGCTGGATCGATTCTACGGATAAAGTAGTGAACAGTTAATCTCAAAAGGTCAACGTCTTATTATAGTAGATGAAGGTAGTGCGGCACTACTAGTGCCAAAGGATTTTTACTGTTTGCTCTACTTATGTAAAAGTCTACTGATAAGACCGGTGATAATCACGATGCCATGAATAATGTCAATTATGAAAAATGGTTACAGAATCAACTTATTCCCAAGTTGTCTTCAAATTCTATATTAGTAGTAGAAAATGCTGCTTCTCTCAATAAATATGTGGATTTGTGGAACGCCAGCCCAACTCTAATACCGCAAAGCCGCTTGTGATAAACTGGTTACAAAAATACAATATTCCCCATGATTCATCATTAACCAAAATCCAACTATACGAAATGATTTGTCGACATAAAGAAGACCTTGAAGAATATTCCATTGACAATATTTTACATCAACATGGACACGAAGTGTTAAGGTTAATGCCATACCATCGCGACTGCGACCCTATTGAAAATATATGGTCACAGATAAAAGGTTACGTATCAAAAAGGAACATATACTCAGGACTACAGTAAAAAAATAAAACTTTTAGTTAACGTAAGAAAAGGTAAACTTATCGCGACCTATGTCGATGTGTGGAGACAACAGTTTTTCAACGGCAAAGTTTGTTAATACAATTTTAAATTCTTATAAGTTTGTACGGAATCCTCGGTGCGCGAGTCCGACTCGCACTTAATCAGCTTTATTTCCTCGAAGTGAAAAGGAAAGTAACTCCGTCATAAAATCCATTTTATCCTCGAATTAATTATCCACTCTTACCTACGCCTCGGATGGATACCTTCTTGGATATCATGGCTTGTTTTATGCCCGTGCTGTAGGTACAATATACTATTTATTTATTTTTACTTTTTCTTAGCAATCAATATCTTTTCTCACTAAATCAATTTCAAATATCCCAGCCTCACCTAATGTATTTTTTCACAATACCCTGACTGGGGCGTGATCTCTCAACGGCAGGCGGTAGAAGCAAGGGTACGAATCATTTGTTATTTTTCTCACACGCCGAATTTCCAACAAATTGTATTGTAGCTGACAAAATGACTGATTGTTCTTCGATTTAATACAAATGTTGTTGCCTTGTTTTTGGATGATGAAAGTTTAGGTTTGGGTGGATTAGAAATTACTTTGATGGTTTAGCTACGAAAATGTTTTTTTACCCGCTGTTTTCTACGTCGAGCCTAGTTGGTAGTGACTGCCTGCAAAACTAGTGGTCCCAGCTTCTAGGTCCAGAAATATTTGAGTGATGAGTCTTTGTTCCCGTCCAAGTCTTGGATGTTTTCAACATATTTTTAATGGTTTACTAATATTTCACCAAAAAACGTTTCACAAACTGATTCATTTCACAAACATATCATTTGGCAAACTGCATTTTTTTCAGAGTCTGTACTTATTTAAAGATTTTTATAAAACTAACCTAACCTAACCTATACCCATAACCTATGATGGTCCTGAAATAAAATCGGAAATATTTGCCAAATCGTCGATGAAACTGCTATACCGCGTAACCAACAATTGCTAATGCCGCGTACCTAACTTGCAGCAAATTTTACAGGAGAGCATTAAAATTTAATATCTTTGTGTTTATTTATATCGGACTTATCCAAACCTAAATTTGATACATATTGTTAGTTACGCGGCATTAGCCATTGTTGGTTACGCGGTATTGCAGTTTCATCGACGAAATGATATGCTTGTGAAATTAATAAGTTGGTGAAACGTTTTTGGGTGAAATCACAAGATACGATTTTTAATTCATATGGGTAAGTATATTTATCGTTGTCTATTAAGTACTTAGTACAAGATAGAGTTTGGTTTAGGAATAGGTCAATTTGTATGAAATTGTGTGATAATATTTATTTATTTACATTGATTTTACTCATTCCATCTTCACTCCTTTTTTAAATTGTTACATAATTAACGTTGTGTTTTTGTGTTATGTTTTTAATGCTTCATTTAGCACTGCTCGTTTTATGAAAACACCGTTTGATCATACCCCTCTTACCTTACATACGTCTTCCCATGGGGAAGAAGAACTAATCAGTGGCAATATCTTTAAACCCAAACGATAATTTCTGAGGTGATTCAGTTGTAATGATTTCCATGAAAATATTTCTGGCAACATTATTTTTAATATTACATGCGTAATCCTGGGTCTGTGACATACGCAAGGCATATTGCCGATGACAGCGCCATCTATAAATCATAACCGGCATCGCCAATCGTCCACCCGTCTGCCCGGCGACTTTTCCTCGTTTTTTGTCTGACTTCTGAACCGTTAGCGAGTGTGATAGAAGGGTGGCAACATGTGTTAGGCTTTCATACATTACATCTTGATAAATGATCCGGTTTTATCTAAATATTTTTTGGAAAATTTTCTCCAAGTTTTTTATTTGACACGTCGTCAGCTTAGTTGAGTAGGTACGTTTTCCGGTTGCAAAAAAAAACGTTATACGGCACTTACTTGAAATTTAATATCTTTTTGATTGCATATTGACGCCAATATCTCTTTTAAAATCGTACCTATTTATGTTGACGACATCGTTGTAAGTCGTAACCCTTGGAAATGTTAGTTTAGTTTAAATAGCAGTAAACTGACTGAATCATCTGGACATTGACGCTTGATCCGCTCTACTTTGAAATCCGTAATTCGATCTTCGTATATTGCTATCCGTTTTGCTGTCGATGTATAACTAATTTGCAAAAAAGCGACGGGGCGATCCGAAATTCGAACTACGGATTACAAAGTAAAGCCACAGGACGAGTGCCATATACGTTAAAAAGAATTAGAAACTGTCAATCAAAGATTGAAATGAGATTTCAACTATATGACAACTGTCTATAAAAAAACATTAAGGACATTCGGGGAGATTCAAATTAATCTTAAATTAATTTCGTCATCATAAATCCTACGTTAATCCCTTTCAAAAGAGTCATATCGCAACCCATTTCTTATATTTTTGTTGTTACTAAAATGCGGTGGAACCGCTTATTGACTATTCAAATAAGCAATAGACTTATTTGGGCACCTTTCACGCACCACCCGTTAGCCCGTCCAATAACAACATTTATCATCGGAATCCTATAAAAAGTAAACCGGAACTAATCTTCCTCCCCTTTGATACCCTCCCCTTTGGTGTTATTCCGTCTCAATAGTCGAATTTGCATCGCACTTCCTAGACTAGACCTATATTCGCAGTGTTCTGTTTCAATGTGGGGACGAAGTCAACGGGTAAATAACTAAATGAGTATAGAGGTATTTCATCTTAGTCCTCCAGGATTCTCTATACAAATATATACTAAACAAAAACGAAAGAGACTTGCGAATTACATGCTTGAACTAGGATGTTCCTGTATCTCAAGAGTAAAAGGACTTACCCGTAATTAGAGACGTCAATAATTTTAAAGTGGGTTTAAAGTTGCTGCTGTCACTTACTTGCTCAACACGTCATTTAACAAGCATTAAATTTAATTGACATCTCTGAGTGCGGCCGTTAGACTTGGACATAACATAATACAAGTGACTGCGGCATCAAAATTATAAATAGGTTAAAACAAGAAGCTTATATATGACACTGGAGATTGCACGGCGAACACCGTTTTGAAGCGAAGAAAAGTGACCGTGAGTGAGGTCGCTTATGTTTTTTGTCCCTTTCTTTAGCGTGATCTTGAGTGTTTGAAAAACGTTCGCCGTGCAATCTCCATTGTCATTATAAGCTTCTAAGGTTACAGTCAAAGTGGCTTAAAATTTAACCTCGTAAGGCTCAACAGCCTAAATTTAGGACATTTGTCAAAGAGACTTTAAATTTTAGTTGACTTACACAAGGTTCTTTTTTGAACTAGTAAATCTTAACGTGGGCCTCACGAGGTTAAAATTATTTATGGTTATTATATTTACATTTGTTTTAGAAACATTTTCTTGTTTGCTAAATTAGGTACATTCCTAATTGTTTATTGTTCCGCTCCGGGACTGTTACGCATTTGCAATTTTAAGATTAAAAATCATATAAACTAGATCACACGCGTATTTCAGAAACTTACATCACTGTACGCGCTAGAATTTCATGGTAATACATGCCCAGCCTCAGAGTAACTAGTGTCCTAGACACTATAAAATGCGCGATTCAAGGTCACGCAGGAGTCTAGTTAAGATAGTTCGAACGCACGGACTCGCGCCTTTCACGCGATAGGGAATAACAGCACAGAATACACCCCTAATCTGCATATGCCAAGAAAACATAATTTCACGCCCTTGCCGCAATGCTATCATAGTACAAAGAAAATTTTTCTCGTTTAAATGACATTCGGTTTTTAAAGAGGCAATTCCACGCTTCGTTTTTAGGGTTTTTTATTGTTGTCATCTTGCCGTGGAAGTATTTTGCAACAATAGACTGATTCGTAAGAAAAAAGTGGCAGTAACGTTGTAGTGGAAAAATGCTTTTTCATCACACAATGCTCAGAAAGGGTGTTATAACACACAGGCGTATAGGGCAGATATAGCCTATTTACCTCCCAAGGGAGGTATGGGTTTAGTTTTTAAATATTTAACTTCAAAACTTGGCTACAAACCAATTTTACTATATTATATAAAACTTATACGGTATTTATAACTGCATTATATGAATTGTATATTGAAAATCGGTACAATCTTGCAGTACGGCCTGCCAAGTTTGAAAACAAATGGCAGTTCTTAGTATTATCTGTGGAAGACTATAAAAAAAACAAAAAATTGAGTTACCATGTTGAAAATCTCTTTAAGCGACTCGAGTGCCATTCATTTTTTGATTGTTTTTTTAATAGTCTATTTTTTTGTTTCCTTGCAAATGTGATGAAAAACATTGTGTGTATCACGGGCAGTAAGGGGATAACAAACTCGATTCATTAAAAGCCCTCCGGCTACGGCGTCGGGCTTCTAACACTCGTTCGTTATCCCCTTCTTACTTCCCTTGATGCACAATGTACTATAAATTACTGAAAAAAATATAGGATTTATGAAGTTAGTTACCAAAAACAACGCAAAGATCAAAGATCAAAACTAGGGTTGCCCGTATCTTAGGTCCGTGAACATTTACAAATAAATAAATGAATAGACAAGACCGAAACCAGAAATACAAGCATGAGCAATACTAGTCTTGTGATTGCAAATTATCCCAAGCCACTTACGATTTCTTTAGAAATAATTTGGTATCAGAAAATGTTTCGTAAACAGTCGTTCATAACGGTTGCTAAAAAGAAGTTGTACCCTAAAAAGACGTAGATTTTTTAGCACAAATGCTGTAAAGTAACAATATCAATGGTGAAAATGTATCGACAGATACACGGACTTAAACTAAAATCTCATAATTAATCTATGTAGGTGGATTAATGGGGAATATAGTCACGAACATGCCAATCGTTTTTTTGCCAAAAAATACTCATATAAGTATATACAGTGTGTAAATGGTATACGGGCGTTTATTAAAACTGGACATAGATTAAGACTCTACTAATCATTAACAGAAAGAATTATTTTGATTACGCTAACGTATACACCGTTATTATTTTTTGAACATACTATCGACCCGCAATGTACATCGAAGTCCATCTGTCAGGTAAGTACGTAATGGTTTACTTGTGAAAATGTGTATTTCGGCTTAAGTAGCCTCAGCTTTAATAATACTTAACTTTGAAACGTCATTAATTGCGTTTTTAATTCATTGCATTTTTCGTTATACATTGCGTGTTAAATTATTTTGTATGGTTACTTTTTTTTTATTTAATTTTAACTAAAGCTGCCTAAATGTGCTCAGTAGGGGTTGTAGGTACTAACCACAGTTAAAAGGAACGCCCGTATACCATTTACACACTGTATATACTTATATATATATAAATGTTGTTTCCATAGAAAGAAATAGTATCTTTCCTAGGAGTAAACGTGTATGGGTCTCAGAACCCACCTATCATCAGATATTCGTAACAACAACAAACAACAACAATTAATAATCAATTTGGGCAACAAGCAGCACTAAGTCCATGTCATCTCTTCTCCTTTTCTTTTTTTTTTTAATTTTTATTTTTTATTATTGTAAATAGATTAAATGTATTTTTTGTCTGTGTGTTATTGCTGTAAATAAATGTTATTCTTTCTTTCTTTCTATCTTACGACGCATGAGTGCTCGTTTACCAACTCCATGACTTAAAATAACTTAAATCTTAAAACTTTTAGTGGTGGTAGGACCCTGTGCAGGGTCCGTCCGGATCGCTACCACCATCTTATCCATTAACCACCCGCCAAGCAAAAGTGTTCGCATTGTTGTGTTCCGGTGTGGGGATAAGACAACCGGTGAAATTACTAGCATAGAGGCATTCCATCTTAGTCATCAGGGTTGGCAGCGCATTTGAGGTCTTAGGATTATAATCTTGAGAATTCAAATGTCTATGGGTCTCAGATTTCACTTACTATCAGGTGGCCTGAGTGCTCGTGTGCCTTCTCTTTAACATAAAAAAAAAAACATGATCGGTATTCGAACAAGTCATAGTTTTGTGTTTTAGAGGTCGACCGGGCAATCGAAGTTATAAAAACACATTTTAAAACAAAAATATAAACTGTTAATGATACATAACGTCCTCTACGTGATATACATCATAACAAAACAGGTATACATCGGTCGTATAGTGGCGATGTGTCTCGGAGACGACGTTATTGGTACACGGAAAAGATTTCTCTTTGATAGTTGCGGTCGGTGCGTTTTGACGCCTCTAGACGGCTAGGGATGTGATCGTTATCGATGTAGGGTTTTTATACGATAAACATTGATACTTTTATTCATTACATACCAGTAAGATGGCATGTTTTTACGCGATATAATCTCTGTTATCATAATAACAGTATGCAATCTATAGCACGCATGTGCTAGTTCTGTTATGTTTTATTTTTTTATGTTGTTTTTAATTGTGTAATTTAAGTACGTATCGGCTGTCAATAACATTTGCAATTATTTTATAGTGAGAATTGTAATAGGATTAAGACTTGCACCTTCAGCACAGCACTGCTTATAAATAAGCATTATATTTTTTTAATGTCTGTGTCTGTTTTTTCTTCAATAAATTGCGTTGATATCATCGACCCCTCTACCTCAGTGTACATGGGCGGTCAAGAGTAGCTGAAAATAATGTAATAAAATATATGAATAAGTTGACCTAGAAATTGATCGTTAGATATGTAAGAATACGTCAATTCCATAAAAATTGCACGTAAAGCTTAGGTACTTTGGAACTAGGACCAACTGTGTAAGATATCCCCAGATTTTATTTATTTTATTCTCTACCAGCTGACCTTTGGGCAAATCATAAACCTGTTGTGGGCGGTGCAATATTGTACGAATGTAAAAAGAATTACAGCATGCATCAAAAATAAATAAATAAACATTTACGATATTTTTTTATTTTCCCGGTTCAATAGAATGCAACTAAGTATACTTTATTTTTTTTAAGATGAGAATATGTGACCGTTACTTTGCCCCCGTCTTGTCTTGGACAGAGTCAAAATTAGAAATTGAAAGCAATTGTCTATATTTGCACGAATATTTCTCAGTATTAGCCACTTTATTTTTAAAGGAAACATGTTTAAATTGGACCGTTAATACTCTAATCTTGAAAAAAAGTTAACTTGTCTAGAATATGCATCAAAAATGAATTCTGCGTTGGCAACGACGAGTGAAAATATGTGAAAAATAAATGAGTTCGAGTTATCGATAGTGATGACATAGTAATTGAGCACATCCCTATTCGCGTTACGAACCCCACGCGGCGTCACATTTATTGATGGACTTTGGAAGTTTTCAATATTATGGCTACTTTACATATCATGGATAGTTTTTATTACGATTTCGCATTTGCCGCCTGATGTGCGAATCGATTTACTTCGCCGGATTTAAAAGGGGGTGCGGTTGACCTGTTTCAGCCAAAGTGAGATTTAAGTGCTATAGGCAACAAAGTACTTGGCGAATATTTGATAAATAATATACGCACACAAATAAAGTTTTTAATTAAAAAAAAATAGTGCAAAATGAATCTGGTGAATGTTTTTTTGGTTGTGTATGTTTAGATTTGGATTGATATTAATCGAAAACTTTAAGTTTAAAACGAAATAAAATTAAATATTAGAGGACAACCTCAAGATACAAGATAATTTATTGTCAGAAAGTGGGTATGACAAAATGATGTCATGGTATAAAGTCTCACCACAATCAGCCAGTATCGGCATACAATATAAAAGAATTATTATAATAACAGTATTTAATTTAAAATTAGTGTTGCAGAGGTAAACCAGTAATAAAAAATATCGAGGGCAAAATCATGTAAAAGTCAAAAGAAAATTGTCATTCAAAGTACTCACTAAGATTATAGTAAGTTTTCCCAAAGCACCACTCACACAATCCTGTTTTAAATTCCGGTAAATGTGACCGCCTAATATTGTTAGGAAGATTATTAAAATTTTTAGCTGACATGTACATAAAGCTCTTCTTGTAGTGCAGGAACAAGCAGGAAGGCACTCAAATTGTCTTGCTGAACTACAACTAGACAATGATATAAACACATTACATAGAGAAATAAATTACCCTTGAAATGTCGACACTCATTTCATCGAATGGTTTAGGTACGTCGCCGAATTTTCATTTCATCGACAGGGATTTTCACGTGCAGAAGTTAGAATTTTTCGGTGGTCACTTATTTAAGACTAACCTAACCTACGTGATTGCGCTTTAGATGATATTAAATTCAGTGAAACGACACGAAAACACGATTTCGGTAAAATGAGTTTCGACATTTCTAGAGGGTCCCGAAATAAGTACTTAAATATAAAGAAAACATCCAAGACTCAGAAACACACATCACACAGGTTTCCGATACCGGGAATCGATTCCGGGTCTGCTATAGGCTCGTACGCAGCCCACCGTCCCAACCACCAACTAGGCGAACGCGTCGTCAAACTTTTATTGATCACCGTAGAGTTCAGTTTGGACAACGTTACAAATATAATAATAAGTATTCTTCAAACAGTTAAAAAATTCTTATCCGGTCCATGCTTTTCTCTAATGCGTATTTTTCATACATCGGTTCCAAATCCTCCAACTACCGCGTTGAAAAACTCAAGCGGTAAAAGGCAAGAAATCTCCGCAAAACCCAATGAAAACTTCAAAAGTGAAAGATAACGGGGTTTATAGGCGTTATTTTTCCAACTAGATCGGACGTCGCCGCCCCAGGAACCGTACGTCATTTTTATGTGCCCACTTTTGGGAAATATATACCTTTCTATTGTCGAAAAGGTGCTCGGGGATAAGGGCCTTAATGTACGATTATAGGTGACGCACTATTGTGGATGACCTTTGTCGATTTATGACTTTATCACAAGATGGCGCTGTGAGGGATATTTATAATGGCGACATTACACTAACCTTTTTTCTTTTTACACGTTTTACACATGATAGTTTTATTAGAGTTTGGATGAAGAATGCGTTGAATTTTAATTAGGTAGGTACGCTGATTTAAAAGAGGAGTCTGATTTTTACAAAAAGCCTTATGCAGCCTGAGATTCAAGTGTTTATATATAGGCATTTTGCGGAAGTACGTGTTTATCCGTTTGTTAGCAACTTTAAATATTAAGCCACCATAGAACCTTGTCACATTGACAACGTCAAGTCAAGAAAAAGAAAATACTTAAAATAATTACGTCAATATGGCTTTCCGCGACAGGGTTCTATAGTAGTTAATTTTTGTTGAGTTACCTACATCCTAGATCACGATATACTTCAGAAATACGTACTTACATACATAGAGACATCCAAAACTAAGAAGCAAAAAACCTTTTTTGGAAATCGCTTTTGTTACCAACTGTACCAAAGTTTTTGCAAAGTCATTTACTGATTATCAAGACCAACCAAATTAGTGAAAATCAGTACCCTTTAAGTATAGCGGAGATCCTGTCACCACCTTCCAACTCCATCGTCAGCTCAGCTCGATGATGCCATATCATTGTATTGTCATCACAGTTAGTTAGGTATACCAAGCTCTATAGATCCCAGGGGAAGTGGTTCGAATCTTCTTGCAAGCTTTGATCCGAACATACATTCATGCAAACATTGCAAGTTAATACATACATACATAACATCACGCCATCATTCCCAGAGTGGGGTAGGCAGAGCTACAGAATTACGAACAATCTACAATTACATGTTTATAAATCTGTAACCACATTTAGCACAAGCAGGCTAAGAAGTTTACTAGTTTCTTAGAGACAGGTTGCAAGCCCATCGCCTAACAGTACTACAAGCTCTTATTCCCTTAGTCGCCTCTTACGACATCCACGGGAAGACATGGAGTGGCACTATTCTAAGCCGGCAACCACACGGGGCAAGTTAATAAAAAGCTAGTCAGTAAAAATACACACGGTCATCACACAAATATTTGCCAATAATAAACATACTGTTTTGCCAAAGTTACTTCTATAAACAATTCCTCTACACCTCAAGGAAATATGTTAATTTTAATAGTTATCATAAGCCACAAATCTAACAACTTTAGCCAAGGGTGTAAATAATAACCACTCCACACAATTTACCCCAAACAAAAATATTGCTGGCTGGAAAATTTAAAACGCCCCGAGGAAATAGATACTCGAAATGCGTAATTCGACATACCGTTCCCCGGTCACCAAACGGCTAAAAATGGCTAAAATGTAAAATGGCGCCCTTGCATTTTTTCCCAAGAGCCATAAAATATGACATTTATTACGGTCAAATCTCCTCTACCACTATTGATAGGCAAATGAGAGAGTTTTTTAAAAGAAAAACGATGTCTGCTTTTTATGTGTTCTTTGGATAAGGATATTCTTAAGACTTGAAAGTAAAATGACCGCGTTCTGTTTTTGTGACGAGCTTTGGAGTAATAAAACAGCCTGACCATAGAGGATTACTTTATATTCCAAAAAGGTACGTTATGTTTGTTATAAAATTTCGCGATGTTCACACATAATGGGTGGGTATTCCGATAAAACAAAACCGGGCTCTTGCATGTCGGACCATGCTCAGTGTAGGGTTCCGAAGCCGTTAAGTACTACAAACATAAAAATCAACAAGTAATAACAAATTTTCTATTTAAAGTCAATTGGTGCCGTCTTAGATGATTTTAGTAGGTATAAACACTTTAATCGCCTGTATCTTTAGAACCAATAATGTCTGGTCATTGGTTAATTTGTTAGTCGTGATATTTTTCCAGATTTTTAGTATTTGTAGTTTTGGCTGGGGGCTGAGGGGGACGGTGTACCACTTTCTTGGCGTGACTAATAATTATGCATATTCATGCTAAATTACAGCTTTCTAGTACTAAGAGCAACAAAAAATCACCAGCCTTCTTCAGACTTGACAGAAGCGTGTGGAGCTAACCCCATGTAGGTCCAGCAAACATTCGGTAGGAAAGATGACCAATTGAATGATGTCCGGCTTTTGATTTACGCTGTTTACTGTTTTACTCTAATCACTTGACATTGGCAAAATCACTGCGGAGTATCATAGCATACAAGAGAAAAATAAATTTAAAAAAGTAACGGTATCGTTTTGTTTCTAGCTTGATTCTCGTTTCTCTTATAAGCTAAGCTAACCATGTCACTCGTATACTATCATAAGAGCATAATCCTATACCTACTGTTAAATGAACAACAATTATTGTTTGTATATTTTTAATTACGTTTTCGAAAACGGCTCTAGCGATTTCGTCAATAATTCGATCGGTCAAATCGTTATCTTCGCGACGACACTATCAAATTGTGATTTAACAGTGTCGTCTACATACACCCGAGTAGAGCTCGGTCGTCAGGTACTTAACTATTATTTGAGTATGAAGTAAATATTTTAGAGACATATCGCATTGTTTTAATATTTGCCCATTATTTTCATATTAAAACTATATGTAATATACCTCTTAATATAAGCTCTGTTCAGTTGAGAGCGTCGCGAGAGAGATTATACGTCGCTTGCCACAGTTAGTAATAAGCTTAGTTGTGTCGTGTACGATGCAAAATAGCTGAAATAGATCTGGGGGTTATTCTGTAGAGTTACCAGAGTTAAACAACAAGTAGTGACAAGAACAGAGCTAATTTGCTGGCTTTGACTTGGAAACGACGCTTATATCGCGAAGCTATGGAACAAATCCATACAAATTAGCTCCAAGCCATAACGTTTCTCAGTCTCTAAATCAAGTCCGATTTCCACGATTTTTCAATCCGAATTCCACGAGTGGGGTAGGCAGAGCTACAAAAATACCAACAACTCTAAAAAGACTTCTTGATAATTCTGCAACTACATTTTGCACAAACAGGCTAAAGCGTTGACCAGTGTATTAGTGACAGGTTGCAAGCCCATGGCCTAAGAGTACTACAAGCCTTATTTGCCTAGTCGCCTCTTACGACATCCACGGGAAGACATGGAGTGGCACTATTCTAACCCGACAACCACACGGAACTTTTTCATAATTTGTAGTTAGTATAAAATCTAGGTTAACACGTTTCCATTATCTTTTAATTTGTAAATATTTTCTTGCAAAGAAAATCGTACAGACTTAGTTTGTCATAATATACTCCATCCTGTTAAGTATAAAATAACATTTAGTGTGAAATGTATTCACACCGCAGTGAAGAGCCGAAAAAATAAATATATATAAAAAAAACATCTCACTCAACTAAGCTTTAGGTTTTTACTATGGAGTCTTACTAGATAACAAATGAACAAAGACATTTATAGAAAAATTAATACCTAAACACGTGCAAAAACCCAAGACTCGGGGACATATTTTTGATTTTGGTTGAGGCTTTGAACAATGATTTCGCATTGATTATAATAGGTAACTAGGTAAATTTTCAATCCCTTTTAACCAAAATTAGCTACTTCGAAGCAGAAAAGGCAATTAGCGAAACACAAGACGCTAGACGGTCTGATGAATTCGATTTCGATCATGAGATGAACTTATAGCATGAGCTCTAACGAGATGAATAACCTCAGGGTATAGTCTCATCTCAAAACAACGGTGCAATAGAAACCGAGTACATTTAGGATATAGCCTGCTTCAGAAATGATGTTGCCCTTGCGGTTGCCGGGTTAGAATAGTACCACTCCATGTCTTCCCGTGGATGTCGTAAGAGGCGACTAAGGAAATAAAGGCTTGTAGTACTTTTAGGCGATGGGCTTGCAACCTGTAACTAATACACTGGTAAACATCTTGGCCTGATTCTGCAAAATGCGGTAACTGAATTATATACAAATTTTCAAGTTTTTGAGTTGTTGGTAATTCTGTAGCTTTGGCTACCCCACTCAGGGAATGAAGGCGTGATGTTATTTATGAATGATGAAAGTCGACAATTTTGGTGCGACAAATACATTTTTAATACTCACCATTGCTTTGAGGAATATTTGAGGAGAGCTTATGTTTTTTCCAGTGAATCAGTAACGAACCGTTTTGTATTTATTTATTTAATAAATTATACCAACAACAAACATATTAACACAATTAAATAAAACTAAATTACAATAATGAAATCTGATCTGCATGTCAATTAAAGGTATACACGACATTAATAACAATAACAGAAATAAAATAAATAAAATTTAAAAATCATAATTAAAACAACATTAACATTATAACAAGAATTACTAATAAAATTCTAATTATGGACCAAATAATTAAAGCCTAGGATAAGAATCTATGCCTGGCACAGAGTTATTTAATAAGTTAATTATTTTGTTCTTAAAGACAGGAAGAGAATCGTGAAATATATCAAGATGACATGCTTTATTCATTTCGTTATACTCGGAACATGCCCTGGGCAAAGCTGAGTTCAGGCCAAGGTTAGTTCTGAAGAACGGACTGTTGAGGATCTTAGTTATGCGTGCTCTGGGGAGGTGACAGGGAACAGTTAGTCGGATTCGCTCAGTGATCTGATTGCAATTGATTTTGCCGTTGAGTGTTTTATGCAGGATCGTGCAGCGTACGTCGGTCACGGAGGGATGTGATGTAAAAATGTTTCAGGCGCTGATCTTTGGGAAAAGCCCTGAGGAATACGTGCCAAGTGTCTAGTGAACGCTAGTAATTGTATATATAGATTTTAGGTTAGTTTTGTCAAGACATACCTAATTATAAGCTACCAATTGTCACTTCCCAATATCTGTCGGCGATCAATCAGGGATTATCCCCCTTGTTTGCCTAAACGCGATATTGCAAAAATTCAAATGAAATCGAAGCTGTACGTGTCTATCGGACGATCGGCCGCATTAAAGACTTTAAGAGTTAAAAAACCTTTCGCAAATCTGTTTGGAGCACATCTTAAAAATGTCGTAGGTAAATGATATGCTGGTTCGACAAACGTAGTTCAAGATAAAAATTATAATTTGGACAAGCTGTCAAAGTCATTTAATGCTTATCAACAACTTAATGAGTCCAAACACGGTTGGTTCAAGTATAGCGGAGATCCTGTTACCACCTTTCGACTGCATCACAAGACCAGCTCGATGATACCATTGTATTGTCATGTCAGAAAACCTTTGAGCGATTGAGAGAGAAATAAAATAGCGGATGGCTAAACATACAACAATTAAAAAGACAGAAGATAAAGAAAAAAACAGCAATCAATTATGTATAAACATACACATATAATCAATAGGATAAATAAACAAATATACATACATACATAATATCACGCCTTTATTCCCAGACTGGGGTAGGCAGAGCTACAGAAATACCAACAACTCTAAAAAGACTTGTTGATAATTCTGTTACCACATTTTGCACAATCAGGCCAAGAAATTTACTAGTGTCTTAGTGACAGGTTGCAAGCCCATCGCCTAACAGCCCTTATTCCCGTAGTCGCCTCTTACGACATCCAAGGGAAGACATGGAGTGGCACTATCCTAACCCGGCAACCACACGGGGTCAATAACAGATATATTAGGTACTATAAATACATCACTAAATAAATAAATAAATATAACGTATCAAGTAAGAACAAGAGTCAAGCCAGTAGTTCTCAGCCTAGATTTAGGAGAACAACAGATTGAGATGACGACACGTTGGCCTAGTTGGGAGTAACCCTGCCTCCGAAGCCAGCGGTCCCGGGTTCAAATCCCGGTAAGGGCAGATATTTGTGTGATGAGCACGAGTATTTGTTTCTGAGTCTTGGATGTTTTCTATGTATTTAAGTATTTATATCTCTATCTAAGTATGTTTATCATTGTCTAGTACCCATAGTACAAGCCTTGAGCTTAGTTTGGGACTAGGTCAATTTGTGTGACATTGTCCTGTGATAATTTATTTTATTTATAGATTGCCTAATAATAGTAATAATCGACGACACGCTAGCCTAGTTGGGAGTGACCCTGCCTCCGAAGCCAGCGGTCCTGGGTTCAAATCCCGGTAAGGGCAGATATTTGTGTGATGAGCGCGAATATTTGTTCCTGAGTCTTGGTTGTTTTCTATGTATTTAAGTATTTATTTCTCTATATAAGTATGTGTATCGTTGTCTAGTACCCATAGTACAAGCCTAAAGCTTAGTTTGGGACTAGGTCAATTTGTGTGAGATTGTCCCATGATAAATAAAATAAATAAATAAATAATATCAGTTGGCAGCCCATTCCATAAACGAACAGAATGTACCGAGAAGGATTTGAAATAATAGTGGGATTTGACACTAATGGCGGCCGAGTTAAAAACGAAACGATAATATGTCAAAAGTTATATGGTTTTTCCGATTAGAAAACAGCCTTGTGCAAATAAAGTATAGCCGGCAAAAAACTCATTGTAAGCCTGTGTTTTATTGGCAAAAACTTATTCGTTTTCACTTGGTTTTTCTATCTTCGTATTAAAAAATCTAATTTGCGTAAAGCGTTTTACATTTCGCTATCCATCATTCTATCAACACAAAATCCTTGTTAATATGCGAGTCCGAATATCTATCGTTTCTTTCACACTCGTACCCTATTGGCGTACAAAAGAAGACATCACCCAAAATACATCATAATAAGTAAGCCTTCATTCTAGTTTTTGATGTGTTTTTCTGTCCGTTCGTCTGTCACAGCCAATTTGCTACAACACTTAAGGTCCAATTGAGTTGAAATTTGGTACACGTATGCAACTCTGTGACCCAAATGGACGTATAACGTAAATAAATGATTTTTAATTTCTTCGAATCTATAATTATTTACCTAAAATAAATAAATTATATACCTACTTACCACAATTTTAACGGTTTTATTTAATAAAAATATAACGGGGAATAGTTATTTCTAATGTTGGTTATAGGTTTAGTATACGATAATGTGCCTATAAATATTGTTATTGCAATTGAATATTTGTGGGTCACTTTACTAGCACCTTGGCTTGGGCCAATTAGTTATTATTTCCTTAAAAATATAACTTCTGCAGATGGTTCAATTATTTAACCCTTAGTCTCTATTCCCTGTCAATGGTTTAGCCATCTTGCTTTCATTGTAATCATACTGTTATAAGAGCTCTTAATTCACTTGACAGAGGGGCTCTATTATTCTGAGTAGAACTATATTGCTATTGGCATGTCATAGTATTGTCAACGTTATGATAACTCTTATTTAGCGCTATAGTAACATTGACAATATGATTACAGTCGAAAGCAAGTATTGTTTAATAATAATTAAGCCCTAGCTGTCATTACGCCACAATATGATTACGATAACGAAGCAGGATGGGCTCAACCAAATTAAAAAAACGCAGGTCAAATGCGCGTCGGACTATATTATACACTATATTTATAACCTTTTTTTTTTACAAAAAAACGCAAAAGAATCGCGTTTGTTGTTTGGGAGCCGCTAGCCGCCGTTAAATATTTAACTTATTTTAACTTAATTTTAACTTAATAAAATTTATTTTTAAAGTGAATACACAGGTAAATATTCTGTGAATACCTATTTCAAGCGTCTACCTATTGCTTATTGAGCAATAATCGGCAAATAAATCACGTTTGTTGTATTAGCCCCTTAGTTATTTATTTTATTTTGTTAGTTTATTTTGTGAATTTTTCAACTTTCTAGCTATCGCGGTTCATGAGATACAGCCTGATGACAGACAGACAGCGGAGTCTACCCTTTGCGTACGGAACCGTAAAAACGGGAAAAACATGTCGGATCATGCGTAGTCGTTTCGAAGCCGTTTTTTTTTATTTCTTTGGTTTATTTGCATGAGAGACTGTAAGTTTGTCGACATAGTTTATATATAACAAGAGTAACAAGAGTGTCTGAGATTACCCGCGGGCAGACGGAGAGACGAACAGACGGACATAGCGAAACTATAAGGGTTCCTAGTTTGACTCTCTCCTTCAGCTTGTTGCCGGCCAATCCTGAGTATGCCTCTTCCATTGCACTCCATTCTCTACGGTCTTGGGTCTTCCTTATCCAGCTCTTACCAGCTATTTTGACCAGATCGTCGGTCCATCTCATGGGCTGCTTGCCCACATTTCAGCTCCCAGAACGGGGTCTCCATTGAAGGACTTTTTTGCCCCATCTTCCATCCTGTCTACAGCATATGCGACCCGTCCACATCCACTTCCTCGAAGCTATAGTCCATTAGTTTGGTTCTACTGTGTTCCTTATTCGATCGCGGAGAGAGACTCCCAATATAGCTCGATCCATAGCTCTCAGTATTACTTGCAGCTTGTTAATGATCTGCCGCGTGAGCGTCCATGTTTCGGCCCCATGACGGACAGGACACATTGTTCGAATTTTCTGCGCTTCAGGTTCATCGGTACATCTCCCTTAAGTGCATCAGCCAGTTTACCAAACGCAGCCCAGCCCAGGTGGGTAGGTACGGCACTCTAATTCTTTATCCTGACTACCTTTATTCACACTTAAGGTCTGGCCCAAATAAATATACTCCTCCACAAAGCCAACATTTTGAACGTGAACAGTCACGAAGTTTACGGCGCTGTTGTTGCACATTAGTTTTGTCGTTGTTCATTTTTAAACCCACTATTTTAGAGACGTCATATAATATTAGTTTGACTAAGGAACTTTAAAAAGTCTCATCTTCCTAACTTACTTACGTGGTTGGTTGTTTTTCAGTATTAGCATTATTGGAATGATGATTCAATGACAATGTAATGCTAGGTGTCTGAGCTGATCTGATAACGGAGTTGGAAGGAGGCAACAGGATCTCCGCTAAACTTAGGGTTTAGTTTCATTTTATAAATCTCGACTGTATAAAATTAACTTTAGTAACTTTCTTTCTTTTTACTTTTTTCCACATTTCTTCGCAAATCTTCAATAAATATTTCGTATTTCACACCCTACAGCCTTTTGTGTGTCTGTGAACGCATCCATATCATCCATACAACACTTTCCATATTCAAAACGCCCGCATCTTGACTTACGTGCGCACACAAAAGCGTTCAGAATACAGTACAAGATTAGCGTATAATATTTGCTTCCAAGGAGTGTGGGTACGCGATAAAAATATTCTATTTATTATAGACCGCGTTCATTCACGTCGCGTCACGCGGTGACATCCGACTTCGTTTTCGAACGGTCGCGAATAGGGTTGCGACAGAGGTAAAAAGTTATATTAGGGCGTGCGCGATTTTAAAAGCTGTCAAGAGTAAAATACCGGTTTTGTGTCTGGAAAAATGTTGGAAATGTAGTTTTTAAGGTTCAGTACATTAAAAAGAAAAAAACGGAACCCTTATAGGATCACTTTGTTGTCCGTTCGTCCGTCTGTCTGTCAAGATCTTTACCTCGGGAACGAATGGTATCGAGTTGAAATTAAAACCTCAGGTCTACAGTTCCTTAAAGCTGTAAAAAAAACATATAAACAAATCGTAGGAATAATAATCTATAGAATTGGGAATCTGTAGAGCTAGGAATCTGTAGAATTGGGAATCTGTAGAACTGAGGATCTGTAGAATTGGGAATCTGTAGAATTGGAAATCTGTAGAACTGAGAATCTGTAGAATTGGGAAACTGTAGAGCTGAGAATCTGTAGAATTGGGAATCTGTAGAACTGAGCATCTGTAGAATTGGGAAACCGTAGAGCTGAGAATCTGTAGAATTGGGAATCTGTAGAGCTGGGAATCTGTAGAATTGGGAATCTGTAGAACTGAGAATCTGTAGAATTGTATAGAGATAGAAATCTATAGAATTGGGAACAAACCAACCAACCGTTCTTATAAGTTTGTACGGAACCCTCGGTGCGCGAGTCCGACTCGCACATGATCGGCTTTTTTACAAGGTTTTATTTAACTTGACATCTTTAATTAATTGTCTGTTTGTGTGTCAAGTTTAGTACAAAAGTTACTAGTCCGGGTGTGCGTTCAAAACTTGCAAGCATGCAAATATGGAATAGGTATTCATCTAAGAGCTATTTTTACTTAAGTTATATAATAAGGGCCAAATAGAAACTTGTCAGGCTTTATATTACTTAAAGTACTGTGAAGGTTTATTGATTGTAGCGTGCTGGCTGAATATTACGTCACCACAGACAGCAATATTTAGAATGGGAATATATTTTAGTAAACTGTTTTTATTTTTAAAACACATAGTCAGTCGAATGATGTCCATCCCTACAGTGCTTTATTTTGTTATGAAATAAAAATTATAATACACGCGGCATTAGCATTGATATATTCATTGAAGAAGGGAGTGCATCCATTAGAACTCCTACAGTACCGACCGAGTTTGGGCTCATTGCATTTGTCTCGGTAAGTAGCTGAAGGCTGTGGAAAACCAAAAGTATCTTGCTTTTATATTACAATCATATCGTTAAGGTTTTGGCAGCTATTAACATCCTATATACGCGACCCCAAGACGTAATATAGTTACAATGTAGAAGCAAGTGCCCGTGTGGTTGCCGGGTTAGAATAGTGCCACTCCATGTCTTCCCGTGGATGTCGTAAGAGGCTACTAAGGGAATGAGGGCTTCTAGTACTGTTAGGCGATGGGCTTGCAACCTGTCACTAATACACTGGTAAACATCTTAGCCTTTTTGTGCAAAATGTGGTTGCGGAATTGCCAACAACTCTTGTTGTAGTTGTTGGTATTTCTGCAGCTCTGCCTACCCCACTCTGGGAATGGAGGCGTGATAATATGTATGTATGTAGAAGCAAGTTGCTTTATTGTATTAAATACTGACTCTGCGTGAGTTTTGAATCATGCCCAGGCCCGGTGAATTTTTGGCACTGACTGACCAAGTGACTTTTGTGTGGGCTGGGTTTATTATACACTTTATTTTTGAGAGTACCGAACTAAATACAAACCAAAACACGTGACTCGGTTCCTCAGCCAATCAAACTGCTTCTCGAGTTTTGACGTATCAGGGCTCATGTGATTTTCACTTTAGTTTTAATACCCAAATTCTCTTTTACCGAACAATCCTCCTTGATATCCATGGACTTATTTCTCTAATAATAATAAGCTGGAGTGTCTATAACGGCGAAATACACCTTAATAGGAGTGAAGCTATAACGAAATAAATAAATAAGTATCACAGGACAATGTCACACAAATTGACCTAGTCCCAAACTAAGCTCTAGGCTTGTACTATGGATACTAGACAACGATAAACTTACTTATATGGAGAAATATATACTTAAATAGATAGAAAACATCCAAGACTCAGGAACAAATACTCGTGTTCATCACACAAATATTTGCCCATACCGGGATTTGAACCCAGGCTACCTCTTAATTTTAATTAGAACTAGAATTGTATTACCGCATTGTTACCGGCCGCCGACATCCACCATCGAACCAGCCATCGTAAGCCAGGTTCCATCAACATCACCTTTATGAATGGCGTTCTTCCACCGTGCGTTTCACTAGGCACTTCTTACCTCGTACGGTGAAACTGTGGAACGAACTCCCTTCGGCGGTATTTCCAGCCAGTGGCATGGGGGCCTTCAAGAAAAGACCTTTATTTTCCTTAAAGGTCGGCAACGGACCAACAACTCTACTTGAGTGGACGATGGTAATTACTTCCCATCAGGTAACCCGCATGCTCGTTTACATCCCTCTATTATAAAAAAAAGAGTAGCATGTTGCCATGTTATAATATTTTGTGTCGTGGCAACCCTGTTCAACGTACGTCAGCCATCTTCACGCCCCCGTCAATGCATGCGTCGAGTCAATACGCGTGTGCCAATAATTTTTCATCTAAACCCATTATTGTGTCGGCTTACTATCAGTCGCCACAGCGGCAACGTGTGATCGTTTGCATTTGTGATTGGGAAGGGTTTGGGGTTAGACAATTTAAGTTATAAAGAAATATGTTATTTGCATAATCCACATGTGCAAATATCCTTTCTCGTTTCAGTATCGCAACTATCTATATGAGCGGTCAGGGCCTCTATTCTACTGCGTTATAACGATATCGCGTTTGATGTGTTTTAGAATCGTTTATGACGCCATTATGTCAATGACATAAGAGTTATCAAAACGTTGACAATACGGAAACACGTCAAATACGATATCGTTTTTACCGTGTAGAATCTCGGCCCAGGTCTTAGTTGGCTCCCTTCTTATAAAGCAGGAATGTGAATATAAAGAGATTTCTAATCGAGCTGGTGAATCCACCTTTTATTAATCTTTATTTCACGAAACAATGCACTTAATATAAAAAAGACGAACGGAAATTTTATATTTTAGCTACCACTAGATAATGTAGAAAACAGTTCTGACAACTCAAATAATATAATGCACAAATGTTCGTTTAGGTTCACTTCTTCCACATTCTCACATTGTCAACTTCCGAGTTCGTCAACAGACCCATTTCGTCCACAATCAATTCCCAACTCGTCCACTTCCTATTTTGTCAACATTCCCATCTCGTCCATTTTCCCATTTCGTTCACATTCCCACTTCATCAACATTCCCACTTAATCAACATTCCTATTTCATCCATATCGTACCATAGAGCTGGTCTGATGGTGGAGTGACGCGAGACATTAATGATGGCTTAAACAAGTATAGTCAGCAAAAACGTATTTATTTTACTACTTATTCATGGTAATTTATATTATGTCAACAGGAATATACAGGGTGGGCCCTGCAACTGTAGCAAACTTTAAAAAATAGTCAATTTGGTTGTATTTTTTTCGGGTACATGGACGACTGGGAAATGTGGACGAAATGAGAATGCGGACGATTAGGGAATGTGGACGAAATGAGAATGTGGACGAAATGGGAATTTGGACGAAGTGGGAAAAGGACGAAATGGGAATATGGATGAAATGAGAATGTTGACGAAGTGGGATTGTGGACGAAGTAGGAATGTGAACGAAATGGGAATGTGGACAAAGTGAACCTAAACGCAAATGTGGTCACAGTTAGGGTATTGATGTTCATATCGATATTGTAAAGGGTTTAACACTAACTTATGAAAGTGGAACCCAATGGCGCATTTTTCACCATCATATTATTATTGTAACTATGCCTAAATCGCGTGGTACATAAGTACATAACTGGTAGAGCTCGCCTATTTTATATAATGTTTATAATATAATATTATGAACGTGGAAGGTTAAATAGATGGATGACCGTTTGTTACTCAATCACGCCAGAACGACTTAACGGATCTGGATAAAATTTGGCAAAAAGATTATAGTCTGGAATAGCATATTGGCTACTTTTTGTCTCAAAAAAAGGGACAGTCCTCGAGGGAACAGCGATAAGCGATTACTACGCGGACGGAGTGGCCGGCAAATGCTAGTCAAAATTAAAATCACGGAATTGAATAATAAAATCAATACATACTTACTTCTTTATTGATAATGTCAAATAACAAGTCAAAATAAATTTACCTTATAAATATTATATTATATCAATTGAATTAAATATCGGGTGAATACACAATGGGTATTTACGTACCGTTAAAAAATGATAAATTATCAGCCCGATTTGATAAAGCTTATAATCACATTCCCCCTTAAAAGAAGGGAGACAACTAAGTCCTAACCAAATATAATAGATAGTGTCGATACTTAAACATCGACATTCCCACATTACTATTATATTTCATTAAAAACTTTCAATACTCTATATCTGTAAAATACAGAACATTACAGAATATTTAAAAATACACAGGTAGACCACAGGCGGTCTTATCGCTGATTAGCGATCTCTTCCAGACAACCTTAGAAGGGATAAGGTGATGAAATAGAACAAATTACATGTACTGTACAACAAGAGACTCAAATTAAGTAACAAGGTATAACACACGATTCGAGTAGCACAGAACAGATCTAGGAGATTTTAGCGGATGTCCAAGGGGGTGATTCTCTCAACACAGCGCAGCGTCGATCTTAAAGGTGAAGTTTTATCTAACTAGTTTAAGAAGTCCCGTCGGATCGTACAAAACACATTTTAGCGCGTGCCTTCTCAATTAGGCAGCTTTATACGACACTGAACTCACTCACCTGCCTGCTGCCTGATTGAGAAAGCACGCGCTTAAATATGTTTTGTACGCTCCGACGGGACTTCTTAAACTTGCCGGATAAAACTCCGCCTTTGAGATCGACGCAGCTCTGTGTTGAGAGAATCACCCCCAGCACTGGATGATGAAATAACACTTCACAGCGCTTTAACTATCTCAATTACATTGTAAACAATCGTTTATGAGTGTTCATGGAAATCTATTAGACATTGCTGAAAAAACCGTTTTCCCTTTCCTAAAAAAATTACCTAAACTCTTATAAAAACGCTATCATTTCCTCTGCCATCAGACTGAAAAAAGGGTCAGTTTCAAAACTAGGACTAGAAAAATGCATCTTAAATTACTCTTCAGAGTAAAAGTATCATTGAAAATGCGGTGCGGTCAGCGCAGTTTCCAGCCGAGTCAAAAGAGTTTCGACTTCAAAGCGGCGCGGTATAACTGGCAGCTCCAAGGGAATGCTAAATAAACTGGCAACACTGAAGCAGTGCAAAATAAATGTGGCAACACCACATCACACAGCCATTGAATCAAAAGACAGACAGAGCGTGAAGGGATGAAAACTGGAAAAATAATAAAGGCGCGCTGTGGGGCGGCCTATTCTAGGATCTTGGAGGACCTACGAGATAAGTTTATTATGTCATGCTCATTCATTTGTTTTGGTAGGTGCTAAACTAAATTGTTAACAAAATAATCACGTAGTCCGTCAGCCGATAGAAGCAGAACACTGCTGAATGTTGATACGCAAAAGCTTATTGCAACAAAACAGTTTTGATTCTTTTACAGAACCACGTGGGTACTCAAATAAATTATTACAGATTAAGTTGAAATTTGGTATGCCTGCGTAACTTCGATGACAATACAATTATAATTATAATCATCGAGCTGGGCGTCTATTCAGGTGCGTTAAAACGATATCGTGTTTGACACGTTTAAGAATCGTTTATGTCACAGTCGCCATTATTGTAAATGATATAAGAGTTATCAAAACGTTGACAATACGGAAACAGGTCTAAAACGATATCGTTATAACGCACTTGAATAGAGGCCCTGGGCCTCTATTCAGGTGCGTTAAAACGATATCGTGTTTGACACGTTTAAGAATCGTTTATGTCACAGTCGCCATTATTGTAAATGACATAAGAGTTATCAAAACAATGACAATACGGAAACCGGTCCAAAACGATATCGTTATAACGCAGTTGAATAGAGGCCCTGTTCTGATGATGTTGTCGAAAGGTGGTGATATAATCTCCGCAATACTTAAAGAAGACCAGCCGTGTCTTGACTCATTAGGTTGTTCTTGATAAGTAGTAAATGACTGCGAAAAATAATAGGTACAGTAGGCAACAAAATTTTGACATTTTTTTTTATTAAATGCCCGTTCAACTCAAACTAGGAGATAATCGTTTTGGTAACTGGGTTAAAAATTTACATTGTGTTTTTGTTTAAACTAAAATAAAAATCTATTTCCGCTTTTAAAATTGGAAATGTGGATTTGAAAATGTAACTACGAGTATGTATAGGGAAAAATTAACGGGCAATTGTCCGACTACCTTCGTTATTGAGGTTTAGATTTTTTTAATCACAGATTATAGTGTTTTTTTCCGTCAATTTCGTGCTATTTAGAAGTATTTTTTAACAATAGAAATAATCTTGAAATCGCAGTAAAATTTTGAAGTAATAATCTGGATTGGTTTTAAGGCTTTCCTTTACTCCATATTCATGTAATGCGGTCTATAAAAGTTCATACATACGAGTTTAGATTAGTTTAGCTGAAATTAAAGCCAGATTACAGCGTCGAAGTTTGACTGGTTTGAACTTTGAACTAGTTCGAGACTTAATATTTACGCGTTGACAAATTTGTAGGCATACGAGCACACAGGCCACCTGGAGGGCTAGCACAAATGGTCCGCGACGTTCGGATCTCCCTTTCTATCTAGTCTGTGACGATAGAGACGCACTGAGCGACAAGCGAGATAATACAACTTGTGCTAAGCGAACTGATGGTGAGATATCTGACGTCCATGGACCAAGACCATTTTCAAGACTGCAAATCGTCACTACTTTGAAAAAACTTCATATCTCATATTTCGTGATTACGAATTTGAACTTAATTCTCTTTCATTTTACGTTTAAAATCGTATATCATGAAATATGAGATACGAGGTTATTTCAAAGTAGTCACGAATTGCATTGGCAATCCTCTCTCTCTATGCTTACCGCTCTGAGGCCGTTGCCAAGATGCGTACGCTAACTAGCGTTTCTAATCGTTTTTAAACCAATCGCGTCACTAGTAGTAGATCACGTGACATTTCGTATGGCGCGTTAAAAAGAAAACGAATAGAAACGCTAACTAGCGTAGGCATCTTGGCCACGGCCTCTGGATTTGTTTTAAATTATTTCGCCTTTCAGGCAATTCGTCTGTGGAATGATCTTCCACTACGAGTCAGGCAAGCACAAACTAAGTTTTCGTTTAAATGAGTACGCAGTCACATCACGCCTTCATTTCCTTCTTGATAATTCTGTAACCACATTTTGAACAAGTGTATTAGTGACAGTACTTTAAGGCCTAATAATGATAATAGTACTAATCTACAAAATAATGTTTTATCAGTGTTTTTTTCTTTGTTTTTTTTTTGGACGACCCTGCCTTTGAAGCTAAGGGTTCTGGGTTCAAATCCGGGTAAGGGCAGATATTTGTGTGATGAGCACGAGTATTTATTTTTGAGTTTTGGATGTTTTCTTTGTATTTAAGTATATATTTCTCTATATAAGTAAGTTTATCGTTGTCTAGTACCCATAGTACAAGCCTAGAGCTTTGTTTGGGACTAGGTCAATTTGTGTAACATTGTTCAGTGTTTCTATTTCTTTATTATGTTGCTTTAATAAATGATTTTTCAAAAATAATTTCCCCGTTACGAATTTGTCAGATTGTAAAGTTTAATTCATAGGGTCTATAGATTATATATTAACTCAAACATCCGTCCAGAATAGGTTTTCCGCCAGTTAGACTGCGGCCCTCTAGATGTCAATATTGGCCGACACGTTTGCGAGGTATGGTTTATACATCAAAGCCGCGCCACTCAAAGTGAGACTTGAATCACACTTCGTAAACACGCCCTGCAGACAGTACTGAGGGGCACCGTTACTTAGGGGCAACGCAGACTGTCAATCTGGCGGGCGATATTGGCCTGTCAGTCCATCTTATTAAAACACAGATTAACAGTCCGCAGGGCTGGGATTCTACACGGTAATAACGATATCGTATTTGACGTGTTTCCGTATTGTCAACGTTTTCATAAATCTTGTGTCATTTACAATAATGACGACTGTGACATAAACGATTCTAAAACACGTCAAACACGATATCTTTATAACGCAGTTGAATAGAGGCCCTGGTCGATATTGGCCTGTAGATTTCTTCGAAATTCAAGTGTATCCATAGTACAAGAGCTTAGTTCGGGACTAGGACTATTTGTGTGAGATTGTCCTCTTTATTGTTATTCGGGTCATACACAGATTTAGGTTAACGTCTTTCCTGTGGACACACGGAAAGTTAACGTTTTTAAGGCCCAATTTTCTGGCTAAGCCCATTCCTGCAAAAACGCCGTCGGGACTGCTTTAGACCTATCATACAAAAACATCAAACAAGCTTTTAACTATCGACCACAGGAGAGACAACTTTTGTTTTTAAGAATGTGTATGACCCATTCCCTCTTGAACTTTTAAATTTTCTAGGATAAAAAGTACCCTTCGTATGTTTCCTGATTACACAAAGATTTGAATTTATTTTTGAAATCACACACTTCTAACCTATCTCTTTGTGTTTTGTAATTCCAGTTAACTTCACATATTCAGACAAGTCTTTCTTTAGATTTTACTTCCATAAAGCAGTTCAACACCGCACCAGACGACAAATAATATTAAAACATAAATTATCGAAAATGTCGCACGTTCCTATGCACAAAATTAATTACATAGTTCGCAAGCATAAGGCCCGTTACACAGACGCCGTTAAAACTCGTTCCTAGTCGTATCCTAGTACATCGAAGGGTTAAAAACGAGACCCAAGTAAAGCCACAATGTTAACGCGTCAATGTACCAAACGAGTTATTTTCAACATGTTACTGCGGGCCAAATGCACGAAAGGACCCGATTTAGGAGTAAAGGGAACGTTGCAATATTTGTAGCAAAAGCGTGCATTGTAAATTGGTTTACAATGCGGTTTCCTTGAAAGTGCCGTTTAATGAAAAATGATAGTGAATTTGATTTGGAGCACCTTTGGTGATATAATGTTGTTATGTAGACGGGATAACGCGTGTTTGTAGTGACTACCGGTATTGTTACTCGAACACTGTGTAATATTACTTCCTTTTCGCTGCTATATAGAAAAAAACCGGCCAAGTGCATGTCGGACCACGCACAGTGAAGGGTTCCGTAGCTGGGATGAACGTTCATGGTTGAAATTCAAAATATTTTTATTAAAATCTCAAAAACTACACAGCGTATCGTGTTCAAAACAATTTTGGTTGGAAGTATTTCGTATGTTCTACTACTGTAATTTTTATTAGAATGTTCTATTTAACAGTTCAAAAGCTACCCACCCGGACAGAATTTTTACGAATTTAGAAGCGTATATCTCGCCAACTGTTCACTTACGTAAAAAAGTCACTTAACAACCTCCGTATCATTTTGGAAGCCCTATCTAAAAATGCCCCACACGCTGAGGTAAGTAAAAAAAAACAGGCGGACGGACAGACGAACAGATGGACAGACGGACAGACGGACATGACGAAATTATAAGGATTCCGTTTTTGCCATTCGGCTCCGGAACCCTAAAAACCGGGCAAGAGCAAGTCGGAACATGCTCAGTGTAGGGTTCCGAAGCCTTCAAGTACTACAAACATAAAAATCAATAAGTACTTACTAATAGTAACTAATTTTCTATTTAAAGTCAATTGGTGCCGTCTTAGATGATTTTAGTAGGTAGGTATAAACACTTTAATCGCCTGTATCTCAAGAACCAATGATGTCTACTTAGTCGTGATAGTTTTGCTTTAAAATTTGTTATATGCTCTTTCATTCAAGTTTTTTAAGCATAATATTTCATAAACGACCTATCCAACGACACCCCACAACTACCCTAATTTAATAAATAAACGATTTTCTTCCTTTGCTCCGTAGTCAAACTAGGAACCATTATAGTTTCGCCATGTCCGTCCGTCCGTCCGCAGCCTAGCGCAGAGAGACTTAGTACTAGAAAGCTGTAATTTGGCATGAATATACATATTAATCACGCCAACAAAGTGGTACAATAAAAGGTTAAAACATATTTTTTTTAGGGTACCTCTCCTACACGTAACTTGGGGATGTATTTTTTTCTCGTCTACTACTCGACGAAAATCGTTTATTTATTAAATTCAAAATTCAAAATCATATATTCAGTAACTTATTGCCTATATAATAATAAAACAAATTGCAAACAACATATACAACTATTTATATCTAAAGACACTAAAAGGGGACCAAGGTAGTATTTTTTAATGCAATAACAAATAGACTAGCCTACAAATATAAATAGTGAAGACAAAAAAAAAATATTTTTGTGATAAACCTCTAAGTAGGGTGTTTCATTTTTCACACTTTGCAATTTTTAATGAATTTGCTCGAATTCTTGGTCCTACTTGTCTAAAAGACCAGAATTCAAAATTGAAATAAAGTTAGTACCTAGTATTTAGGGTTCGGGAACTTTTTAAATTAATTTTTCATGAATATGCAATTCACCGAAGCCACAATAGGCGGGAAAAATGGTGATGATGGTCGATGTCATAAGTTGACATTAAAGTTAGTTATTGTTTGTGGTTTTTAATAAATAATGAACATTAAAATCTGCTATCACATAATTGGCGACTTGTGCAACCTTTAAATATGGCTCTATAACCTTAAAATTAGACATACACCTCTTTTCGGAATCGGCATGACAAACAAAAATATAAATCATATATTTTTCCCGCGACTCCGTCTCTAGTTTATCGCTATTTCCTCTGGAACACCAATTTTTCGGGATTAAAAAGTTGCCTATGTTCTTCCCAGGGACACAAACTATCTCCATAACAAATTTTATCTAAATGGGTTCAGAGGTTTTTCCGTAAAAGCATCATAAACAGACCGATAGAGTCACTTTCAAATTTATAATATTAAAGTAGATTAAAAATAAACTCATAAGCCAAATATTAATAAAGCTAAAACTAATAGAGCTGTTTCAAAGGACCATTTCCAATTTTTACTGACCATCTGTTAGCAGCAGGTACCTAATAAGGCTGCAGCTGTTTTTTGTTTATTTCACTGAAAATTTTCAGGACGGGGATTACAGTTGGTGAGCGTCCTGTGGAGGTATTCTCTGATGCAGCAAAGGTACGTTATCTTTATCGAAATAGGCTAGTTTAGTGTTTTAAAGGGCACAGAGAAGACAAAAAATCACGCAGGATACTTGATGGTAAAGACTTATTGAGATATTATCGAAAAAGACAACACAAGGTTATTTTTGGGGTTAGCACATAATAAATAATACATAGTCATTTTTTTAAACGAAGACTTTGGCCGTGGAAGTTGTATCAGCCTGCCCTCCACCGGCTCCACCGCGCACTCCGACGACACGGGCAACATCATCAAATGGCAACATGTATCTGGCTGTTTGTATTTTTCCAAGACTTTTACTTATGTAAATTAAAAAGAAAAAGGACTTTAGTCCCTAGTGAGTAAAATTTCACTTTATGCCCTAGAAATTAAATGCATCTTTTTAGTCCGCCTATACATGGCTATTATTAGTCATTTTAGAGCGTGAGAAGTGAAAAAGCCATAATGATACTCGAACTTCATCCTGTAAATATTCTGTGTCATGATGGCTTACTTTAGTCCTTTGTAAGTACATTACACAGCAGTGGTGGGTACTGGTAACTTGTAAATTCTCGCAGCATAGCAAAGGCACCTAGGTGGAAAGGCACCCTGAACGTCAAGCCACAGAAAACTGTAATTTTTGACACGCCATCTTGAGACGAACATTACAGTTCTCTGTTTTGACATTACCTTTCACGTGTGTTGAATAGGGGGATAAAGTCGGTAGTGCTCCGTGATCTGGATCTCAATAGAATAGAATAGAATAAGAATAGAATAGAATAATCGCTTTATTTCAGACTAAAGTCCATAAAAGTGTTAGTAAACATTGTATCTTAAGTAACTACGAGTTAGTAAAATACAGACAACTTAAAATTATAACTAAAACTAACAAAACATCCAAACAATCAGACGTGCAAGGACGTCCACCTTGCCATCATCGGGCTGTCCCAGCGATACGCAAACACGCCCAGGATGCGGTTGGGGCTGGCACGCAGGCGAGTCAGTAACGACGCGCACCTCTTCCTCATGACTGCCGCAAAGCCGTCGGTGCGCGCCTCGGCAAACATGCCCGACGCACTGCAGCGCCGCGGCAGCCCCAGCAGCACCCGGAACGCGTTGTTGTATTGCACGCGAAGCTCGTTGTACGCCCTCTGTGTAAAGTTCACCCACAGGCTGCACGAGTAAAAGGAGACGCAAAAAGCTTTAAAAAGCGTGATTTTTACATCCCTAGTACAACGAGCGAACCTGCGCGCCAGCATATTACACCGAACGGCCAACGATCTCCGCTCACGCTCGATGTCCGCCCCGTCACTCAAGTTATCGGTAACCCAGTGACCCAGGTACTTAAATTTCGAGACAGTTCTTAGTAGAACTCCGGAGAGTGTGACAGGTGACACAGAATAAGTCTTATTGCCTGCCTTAAAAACCATTAACTCGCTTTTCTCAACATTGTACCTGAGTCCATGGGTCGCCGCGTAACTTTCACAGATTCGCAAGAGTCGCTTAAGAGCACCTATCGAAGGGCTCAGCAGCACCATGTCGTCTGCGTAGCTGATGTTATTCACGCATACACGGTCTATATGGCATCCTATCTTGGTGCTGCTAAGCTCCTCGATAAGCCCATTTATATATAAATTGAAGAGCCGCGGCGAGGTCAAACCTCCTTGCCTCACCCCGCACTCCAACCCATACTCATCTGACAGGGAACCCGCCCATCTTACATTGTTTTTTTGCCTATCATACCAGTACCTAAGGAGCGATGTTATTTCCCCAGGTAAGGTTGTCTTCTGCTCAACTTTGCTCCATAGAACATCGTACGACACTAAATCGAATGCTTTCGACAGGTCAAGAAAGCACGCGAAGACTGGTGTTCTTCCAGATGTGTAGTATTGGACAGTGCGCTTGAGGCACAGGATAGCACTTTCAGTAGACAAACCCGGCCGAAAACCAAACTGCGCGTCACTCAGACTAAAGTGCCTATCCAAATGGCCATCCAGCACACTGTCCAACACCTTGGCTACGATAGTTGCTAAGGATATTGGCCTGTAATTCGCCACGTCAGAGGAATCTCCTGTCCTATTTTTCATAACCGGAACAACAATTGTACGCATGAGGTCATCGGGTAAGTAAGAGTGAGCCAAACAAAGGGTGAAAAACATTGCAAGCACCCTGGGCAGGTGAACACCGGCATGCTGCAGATGTTCGACGCTGAGACCATCGTGCCCCGGAGATTTGCCTCGCACCATTTTCATAATAACAGCAGCGACTTGTGCCGCAGTAATGAGGACAGTCCTCTCCGGCGCATTGGTCCCAGCGTGGAACCTCTGCAAAGACGGTCCCAGAGGCGACTCCACCCTAAAGTGGCGCTGGAAGAGGTTTGCTATGTCCTTTGGGTCATGAACCCCCGAGACACTCGCTGGAAGGCCAGACTTGTGGTTAAATTTGTTCACTGTTTTCCAGAACTGTCCAAAGCTTTTGTTGGAATGGTGTTGCGCAATTATGTCATTTATTATTTGCAATTCGTTGTTTTGACACCATTTCAATTTAGCCTTGAACACCTTTCTAGACTGATACATGTCATCATAAATACCTCCAGATGATGGTTTACCATTAAGGATCCAGTTCTGAAAACACTGCCTAGCCCTACTGTGGGCCTCACGTACATACTTATTCCACCCTGTCAGATGTTTTTTCTTTTTATTTAATATTTTAACCGTGCTACTTCTAACCGCTGCCTCGGTTAAAATACATATAATATTCTTATACATATCTCTCAAGTGCTCTTTATGATTATTATTATTACAAAGCTTATTACCACAATTACGAAAATCTGCTGGGAAGTCTACATGTTTTAATTTCGAGTTACAGATGTCCCGATACAATTCGATCTGACCTGAGTCACGCTCTCCCCAAATTGCTAAGTTTTTTCTTTCTGGCTTCAAAATTTTAGGTTTAATTAAGTTAATATTACAATGCAACAAAACAGGAAAGTGGTCTGACCAGTAGGTGTCATATAAAACTGTCGCACTCGTTATCGTTTGCCGCGCCGCAGTGGTCACGACGCAGTGGTCAAGCCACCGCCTGCACCCGTGCGCGTCACTCACAAATGTGTAAGAATCCGCAGGCAACAGATCTAGATCTATACACGACCAGGACTGATCTTCACAAAACTGAGATAGTTCACAAGCAAAAGGCTCACCTGGATGCGCGTTAAAATCACCCATTACATAAACAGATTCTATATCTTGACTCTCAATGATGGCTCCGATTTCCGCTAGGCAGTCTGTGAACTCAACCAAATTATCGCTACAGTCTGTTGGCATGTACACAGACAATATTAACAACTGGCGGCGGTCTTGTAATGTCACCTTTATCGCAGCCAACCGAACACTTTGACACTCAATCACGCACACCGAGGGGAACGCATCCCTCCTCCACAGCAACGCAACCCCGCCGTGCGGCCGCCCCCGGAGCACCCCGGCTGCCGTGTCGACGGCCGAGGTGCCCGTGAAGGCGAAGCGGTCGTCGATGGTACCCAGGTAGCCCAGGTCGTGCGGCAGCAGCCAGGTCTCCTGCAGGGCGATCACATCAGACATTCCACACAATCTCCTAATACAATCTATTGACCTCGTCACGTTCTTACAATTAAATGTCATAAATTTTGTCGTAGTTATCATGAGAACTTGTTTGACTCGACACTTTTTACCACTGAGCTGCCAGAAGCTGGTTGCCTGCCCTTGAAATCAATAAATCGTCTGTACGCAATTCCATCCGGCCAGAAACCATCATTCATAAACACGCTTAACTTATGTTTAGGTACAAATATTTTGTAAGCATCATAGTCTTTGGCCCTCTTCATAATCATCTTTTCAATTGTAACACTATAACTTGTTTTGCTCTTAATGTAGTTAAGTATGTGACACACGGACACCTCCTTCGCCACATTATAAATATAAATGGGAACTTTTGTATCCGCGGCCTTAAACAATTCGTCCTCATTAATTGCATTACCCCTATTTCCCACAAAACGATTTCTTGACCTCTTTTTTTGGTATAAGATAAACCCGTCATCTTGAACTGGTTTTTTCCATTCACCTTCACGGACAATATCTGCCAACGTTTTCTTATTAACAGGGTTATCAATTCGAGTATCACATGCACCAGTCAAATACTCGGTTTCATTATTATGAACCTTATTTATCCGAGTCTCCTTTTTTCTTTGGTTGTCATTTTTATTACGCTCACTCGGGGCGACCGTGTGTTCGATCCTAGGTACATCGGCCGGCGGCGGCTCGGCCGGAGACGAATGAGTCACCGTGGAGTCGTGGTGCGAGCAATCGCAGTCTACCGACGCTTTTAAGTTATTATCAGCTGATTGTCGTAGTGAGTTCCGTGATTTAGGAAATGAAATTTGATGCTGTACACTGTGAAGCGTTTGCGATTCGTCACACATAGTTAGATCCTGCAAAATAGGTCTGTATTCATTACTGGTATTACCGGGAGAACTCTGAATTTGAACATCGACAGTATCACTGGACTCCGACATATTATTTAGCAATCCCATAGGGCCGCTGTTATAGTCGAAACTCCCCAAGAATGCCCCACGCTTAAAGTTCACTTTAACTGGTTGAGATTCGTTGACAACTGACGTCATTTTCAAAGTATTCAAATCAAGCGCTAACGTATTTAACTGCTCCTTTGTCGCGTATTGTTCTGAGATTTGCTGGATGTCCTGTTGCAGCTTTAAAATATCTTTGAGAAGTCTGGTGGTATCAACGTGTTCAAAATATACAGGCGGAAGCCTGTGCAGGTCTCGAGCAACAAATGTCGGAAAGGATTCAGAGTCCCCTTCTTTCATAAGGGCGAGGATATCATCAATATCACGAAGCGATTTACCATTTCTTTTCCTTATTTTTTTCCGTCTTGTAGCCGGCACAGATTCAAAAAGCAAATCCTTGGCTGTTTTAATTTCTATATCAGAAAAAGAACTGATGCATAATTGACTAAAACCATCTTCTTTCATCACATCGAGTTTGTTGCTCACAAACGCCAACACTTCGTTTATCACGATATTACAGTTCGCACATTTCACCAAATTAGATGACATTTAATTTCAATAGCCTATGTATCTGTTCTTTGGATATATTAGACTAGAACATATTTTCTAGAGACTGTTAAACGTGAAAACCCAATTAGAAACAAAATTACTCGATAATTTCAATTTTGAAACGTGACACCATTTTTGCATGTTTTTGGTTCAATCTTCGAAATCTTACTATCTTTGCCGATGATTTTTAATTTAATAGTTGAGTACTTATAACTTCGTAATGCTGGTAAACCATTTTTTGTAAATAGTCTATCTAATCCTTTAAACGAGCAATTGTTGTATACATAATATATATAATCTGAATCTCAGAAACGGCTAAATTTTAATAGAAATTGCGGCATAGGGATTTTCGGGGCAAAAAATCGATCTGTCAAGTTGTCATCTTCGGGAAAATTCTCCCATTTTCCCAATTGTGTTTTAATAGTGTCATCTATATACACCCGACCAGAGCTCGGCCGCCCGCACATGTTCTGTGGCCCAGGTGCTTTGAATTTAACGTTGAAATCAAGGTGTGCGCAAACTATCCATCTCACTTTATTCGCTCGAAAGTAGATAAAGCTATCCTTTTGATTCTTGTGTGAGCGTGGCAGTATAGCTACCACTTTAGGCACAGGCTAGCCTCAAGCGAACCAGTGGGGCTAGACGAGTTGCATTCGACAATCGTTAGAGATTATGTTTCGATTTAAAAATGTATGGAATTGACTTAAGCTACCGAAATAGTACCACGTGACTATTGTCGAATGCAACTTGTCTAGCCCTACTGGGTCGCTATCTCCTTAGCCAAGCAATGGTAGAGCATATACAGCCCGAGTTAGCCTGGTTCGATCCAGCTCGCGTATCCCGCGTAACAGAATACCACCACCAAAGTTACGGCTTTAATATAAAAATAAAGTTTAACGATGGCGATGCGCAGTCTGTTGCAGTTTCGCAATGTTGAGCCCGATTTATTGCTCGGAAACACCGTTTTATTCCGGATACTTTTTGCTGGCTTCAGCTATAAAATTTCCTTAAAATCCTTTGTCGCCGGATTTCAATGGAAGCAGGATCTATAAGGCGATATTTTAGAGGCCCATATCCAGCATTGGGACGTCTTTTGACTAATACACTGCTGATAATGATCATAATGACGATTTTTTTATTTTGCAAGAAATATTAGAACCGCTTTAGGGATCGATTGACTTCAGTGACAATACAATAATATGGCATGAAGTCAGAAGGTGGTGACGGGATCTCCGCTATACCTATGACCTGCCGTGTTTGGACTCATCTGGTTGGTCTTGATAAGCAGTAAATAACTTTGCAAGATATCAGTCTGTAACAAAAGCTTGTCCTACAAAATATAATTTCGATAGTTTTTTTTTACATACATGTTTCTTAAGGATCACCAGGTAGTTCCACGAAAGTTGAGGTCACGCACACAACAACACTGTCGTGTAATGACAGCGGGATTTTAAAATTGTTCTTATATTGTACCGATAGCAAGTTCAACGGTGAACTGCAATAAAGACCAAAAAGTTTCTTTAAACTATTTCATTAAGAATAATGTACGAGCAGAACAATTCAACGACTTCAAATAAAACAGAAAATAAAATATTATGACCGATTTTATTTAAATTAATGAGTTATATGAATAAATTAAGGTCAGATATGCTCAGGTATATGAATATAATATTAATCGTTGAAACCAATGAGAATAAGTAATAAATTGCCTTGATTTTCTCTATATAGCTGTTAAAATAATTGTCTTTACCTATATTATGATTTACTTTCATTACTTTGTTATTTCCTTATCAAACCTCTTAAAAGATCAAATACTACAATAATTAAGATATAACTGATATGATTAAGCGTTTGTATTTACATTTTCATTCATTCACTCATTTAATTTTTTTTTTTTTTGCAATCTGTACTTCATGTAGCTTTGTGTGTAATCATTCACCTCTACTATCGTGGAACTACCTCAAAGCATTAGTTATAAGTATCCGTCTTAAATTACTTGGTATCGTCATCAAAAAAACTAAATAAATAAATAAAGTATTTGTAAGTCGTAAAATAGCAAATAACATTATAATTATATTATTCAATAAATAAATAACTCCTTTGTATACTGTTTGTATTAAATGTAATATCTGCTTAATCGAATAAACAACTTTTCAAGTAACGTTCAAGCTCTATCGATTCTGCGCGACATTACGAGTGTAATAAAGCGCCTGCAAACATAGTAGGAGCAATATTTCAGATGCTGTTAATAAACTTGGTGCCATGCTGTTAGCTACAGGCGTCGGATTGACTATGCTAACAATATTTTAACGCATTAATTTGTTTTTATGAAGGAAGTATACGTAAACGATAGAGGTTTTTAAAACAGATGAAATGTACCCTATAAACAAGATTTTTAAGTTATACTTCTCAGGGGGACTTTACAGATCGTAGACGATTTTATATTGCCATTGTCAGATTGAAATCCAAATTGTAAATAGAAAATAGAGAAAAGATTGATATTGTATGTACAATAGCTAAGACCTAATGAAAAGTTTATTAAGGATACAATTACATATTCAATAAATATCCATTAACCCAACGCCAAGCATTGTTCGCATTGTTGTGTTCTGAAGTGAGGATAAGACATCCAGTGAAGTTACTAGCATAGAGGCATTCAATCTTAGTCCTCAGGGTTGGCAACGCATTTGAGGTCATAGGATTGCAATCTTGAGAGTTAAAATATCTACTGCGTGTCTATCTGGGTTTCATATTCCACTTACCATTAGGTGGCCTAAATCCTCGTATGCCTTTTCATTGCTATAAAAAAGAGTAATTAGTAGCCGATGAGCGAATTCGACTGTTATAATTGTGAAAAATAGTAGATGGTTCAACAAGGGACTAGAGAAAGCCATTATCACACGATATTTATCTACCCGAGCAAAGTGAGGGTGAATCAAGCCCTCTGGAACCATCGGTCTACTTTCCCGATCGGTCCACTTTTGCAAACCGTCTACTTTCCCGATAGGCCCACTTGCTTTTCCTTATCCGTCTACTTCCTGATCAGTCCATTTCCCTGATCTGTCTACTTACCAAACGGTCCACTTTCCCTGTCTACTTGCTTCTCCTCATCCCTCTGTCATTACATATGGGTCCAAAATTAAAAAAAAGATTATAAGTCTAGTACAGACTGCAACAACGTTAATAATAATATTAGTACCCTGTCATTGTGCTAGCGGTCCTGAATTCGAATCCCGGTTAGAGCAGATATTTGTGTTAAAATTTCTAGGGAGGGATCACCCCGCCTCATGTAAAAGTTTCGCTTTTTTGCTCATGTGGCCGATCGGGAAAGTAGACGGTTTGTACAAGCTGACCGATCGCGAAAGTAGACGGTTTGCACAAGTGGACGGATCGGGAAAGTAGACGGTTTGCACAAGTGGACGGATCGGGAAAGTAGACCGATGGTTCCGGAGGGGAATCAAGTTTGAGTGTCATTTTTGCTTTATAGTCTCGAGTTAAACACTTACACTTAATTTTGAGAAAAATAAATCTTAAATTATGATAGTTTGAACATACACGTAAAAAATACGACTTAATAGTGTTATCATTTTTACTTTCAACGCGCCACTGTAATGCAGAAAAAGACATCAACAAGGTTGTTTTTACTGTTAGAACATAACAAATATTTTACATAGAAACTTAGCTTTGTTAGCTACTGCTTGTTACAATTAAGTAGCATTTTTTTTGTGATTGCTGTCTCTAAAAAAATCAAGTGGGTAATCACTGGTTGCCAGCAATAACTGTAAAGTCCCTAGGGAGTAAATTGTCACGTTATTCCCTTGAGATTAAATGCATCACTTTAGCCCGCCTATGCATTATGAGTCATATTAGAGCGTGAGAAGTGAAAAGTATAGCAGTGTACGTGACGACGAGTCATAAATATCAACAATAACTTGCGCTGGATGCTGGCGAAATCTCAGTAGGCGAGAGATAACACTAAGTACCGTTAATTTGTTTGTTTCAGATAATAAGAACTGGAGATTATCCGCGTAAAATATTCCGTGCTTTATGATAATGCGTAGCCGCAAGATTTAACAGCGTTAAGGCGATGGCGTTTTTTGAGGACGTCTGGAGTTGATAAAATCATTTTTATAGTAGGTAAAGTACGAAATGTAAAGAGAGAAAAGAAGGCGTCTAAAACTATATGAATCTATTTTTGGATTTGTAATTTTTTTGACAAAACTTAATACTTTTTTTTTTTTATGTTAGACGGCACACGAGCACTCAGGCCACCTGATGGTAAGTGGAATCTGAGACCGATAGACATTTGAATTCTCAAGACTATAATCCTAACACCTCAAAAGCGTTGCCAACCCTGAGGACTAAGATGGAATGCCTCTATGCTAGTAATTTCACCGGTTGTCTTATCCCCTCACCGGAACACAACAATGCGAACACTGTTACCTGATGGTAAGTGGAATCTGAGACCCATAGACATTTGAATTCTCAAGACTATAATCCTAACACCTCAAAAGCGTTGCCAACCCTGAGGACTAAGATGGAATGCCTCTATGCTAGTAATTTCACCGGTTGTCTTATCCCCTCACCGGAACACAACAATGCGAACACTGTTACTTAACGAATTAAAAAAACATTTTGGCGTTGGGTTGTTATTCGAGCTGTTCAACTGCCTCACTTTTGTGGACATATTTTTGAAGAATTGGGCGTATAATTTGATGCTGTTTCGATTACAATTCTGAGTAATGATACGCTCGGTGACAATTAAATCGCTGGTATAATACTGCCCTGCTAAGCCAAATAGCAGTATGTCAAATAAGTCTCCTGTAGCAATCAAAACCTTATTACTAACAAGAGAAGACTGAATCTACTTTGGCAATTGAATCTGACATACTGTGTTTTAGCTTAGGAGGGCAGAATAGTAGGTAGGTGTCCTTTTTATACTTCCCGTGCGGTGCATCTAGTTGAAATGCTTATTATTTAGTAGCAGTTCTTTCCTGACGAACTGACATCGCTTAAAGTCTACCTAAATCAAAAATACGAGTAGGTAAATGATAAATCGTTGTCTTCGAGGTGACGTACATCGACATCTATAAGTTTTTAGGTTTCCGTACCCATGGGGTAAAACGGGAACCCTATTACTAAGACTTCGCTATCCGTCTGTCTGTCTGTTTGTCACCAGGCTGTATGTCGTGAACCGTGATGGTTAGACAGTTGAAATGTTCACAAATGATGTATTTCCGTTGCCGCTTCTAAAAAAGAATAAAATAAATATTTATAAGGGCTCCCATACAACAAAGTGGTTTTTTTGTAGGCGTTTGAAATATTCACAAAATATTAAGTTATATATATTCACTTTAAAACTAAACAATTAAATTAAAATCAAACATATTTAAGTGGGGCTCCCATACAACAGACATGATTTTTTTGCCGTTTTTTATAGATAATGGTACGGAACCCTTCGTGCGCGAGTCTGACTCGCATTTGTCCGGTTTTTTAAATACGTTGATGTCTTCCGTTCTAATAAAGAACAAAAATACTACTACACATTCTCCTAGCAACTAGGTATTTGTAAATAACTGTTATATGGTGTGTAACGTTTTTAAACTCAAGCGCAGGTGTAACAAGTAGAAAGCATGCTTAATCCTAATCTCACGATACCAATCAGTTTGGTTTCACTGCAACTGCTAATAAGAATAAGCAATACAATTGATACGTGACGTTAACTATTATGACTTCATTATTTGTACTTACTCTTTCTCGCCGTGCAAATTTAAAATATTGGTTATTATTATTATTAATCACGGTTCAAATCCCGGTAACGGCAGATATTTGGGTGATGAGCGCGAATATTTGTTCCCGAGTCTTGGATGTTTTCTATGTATTTGTTGTGTTCCCATAGTACAAGCTAGAGCTTAGTTTGGGACTAGGTCAGTTTGTGTGAGATTGTCCCCTGATATTGATTATTTATTATTATTTATAAATACAACGTTACGTTTCTTTCTATCAGTCAAAGTGTGTATCGGATGACATTCTCGTGCGTTACGATAAACCACATGGTCAACTGTTATCCCATACGTTTGGAGAAATAGAAAAGCAAAAACGTTAGGAGCGTTTGCGCCTTGGCTAGGGCTCTAAACTGTTAATTATTGGAGCCTCTTAACGAATCGAGTGCGTCTTAGATGATTTCTTTGTTTAGGTTTAGATTTTTATATCAAATGTTACTCAAGAACACCCCACTAATAAGTAAATTTCTTTTGACTAGAACTCACAGTATCTTCGTTGATAGAACTATGTCAATTTGTGTAAAAAGATCCTCAAAGAAAAATACGAACGAGTCCCTAACTTTGAACACGAATAAATTATACTTACATTTTAAAACGAGATAATTATTATCCCGGTAAGGGCAGATATTTGTGTGATGAGCACGAGTATTTGTTTCTGAGTCTTGGATGTTTTCTATGTATAATATAAGTATGTTTATCGTTGTCTAGTACCCATAGTACAAGCCTAGAGCTTAGTTTGGGACTAGGTCAATTTGTGTGAGATTGTCCCCTTTTTTTCATTATGTAAAATAAAAATTGATGTCGTTAAGGATCGGGGTAACATTTCAACATTATTTTGTGTGATATAAAAATGATTGCCACTACTTAACGTGACATAAAATATATTTCTAAGCTCTCCGAACATTTTGAGTCATTATGAGTTAGTGTCTCAGTAAATACAGATAAGACTGTCCTTGTGTCACAACTCTTTAGAAGCTGAAACATGATTGATAATGACAACTTGTTATCAATGAAAAATAAGGTTTCGTTCTCAATCTTAAACTGTCCAATTAGTAAACGCGTTCGTTCTGTTTAAAAATATGTTGTTCTTGTTAAACTAATACATAAATAGCCTTGTAATTGCGTATGTGTTTACGCATGAAGAGTACAAATTGATGACTGGGCCACCATGGAACTACAAAGACGTCAAAATGACACAATAAATCAAATTTTAAGAAACTATCTAAGATTCGCCTTACTAGGTCACGGTGAAATAGTTCCACGGTAGCCTAGAAGCCTATTTGTCTTCTTTTTCTCTTTACCTAACTACCAAGGAGGGTAATGTTTTATTTTCTACTAGCGACCCGCCAGCGGCTTCGTCCGCTGCATATTTTTTTTTATTACTTCTAGTACCTCCCAGAATATTTGTACAAAGTTGCATGATGATTCGTCAAGTCGTATTTGCGTGAAAGCGTAACAAACATCCACGCTTTCACATTATTGAGTAAGGATATAGCGTTCCGTAGTGATTTCGCCAATGTCAAGTTTGGTGAGGAAGACTCTGCTTAAGGAAGATTTCGTGAAAAAGCTATATTTATACGTTACAAGGGAAATTGTGGGGTGCTCAACACCAAATTAAACCTTGTAAAAGCATATAGCACGCATTTGTCCACAAAGAAGATCACGGACTTCTTTCAAACACCATTCCTTTGTGAATCGATCCTAAAACTTTACAATGCAAGGGACTATAGAAACAATATTGGCCGCGAAACCTCTTGCGTCCGGATTATAAGAGCGTTCGAGCGCCCTCCAGTGTAAGCAGTATTGTTTCTACGAGACCCAACACTTCGAGTACAAGTACATGCAAAACAAATGAAGGCCTGTTGAGCCACGTGGAGGACGTCTTACGATTGGCAATTGTTTTTGTCTTAGAATGCATAAGTTGAATTTACACAACACGCGTGTTGTTTTCTTTATTTTAAAGCCGTTTAAATCCGCCATTTTGTTTTTTTTTTGGCGTTCCATACCAAACATTTAAAAACGTAACATTAGGGTTCAGGTATACGGTGTCCGGTATTTATACAGGGTGTCTCATTTAAATTGGTCAGTATGGGAATTTCTGAAACTATAAGACATACGAAGATCTGTTCTTAGGAACCATGTCATCGATTTTAATAAGTAGAAACTGCTTCGGCTTAGGTACTTGTGTAAGTACCTATTTGTTCAATGTGTGGATTTATGTATGCTGTTTATTCCTAATAAAAAGGAAATATAAATGAAACTTAGGTGTGTAACACTAAGCGCTCGAGACCGACTTTACCTTTTTTTCAAATTAAAGTAGCGATTGAAACTCTATGCTAACGTAAATCTAGCGACGACACGTTTAAAACAGTACATCCGTTCATTCTCTACGAGGGAACAAATATCAATGAATGCCTATTACCTACTGTGTACAGTCACCCTATAAAAATGTTGACCATACTTAGAACCTTGTCATTGTAAATGTCATGCTTGTCATTTGATATAAACTTTGAAGTGTATTTTCGTTAGGCTACAGTACATACGAGTACATACTATACGTATATACAGAATACAAACATACTTAAAGATCAAATATAGTACGCACTTTTTTTTTTTGGTTACGGTATAATTTTAATTGAACACAGTTAATTTATTTCCCGCCTTCATCGGTAGGTACCTACGTATTTTCCTAATTGTTATCGAAAACCGCAACACTTCTTACAAACTTAATACAATAATGGATAGTTATAAATTTTTTTTCACCTCGTAAAATTATAACAACATTTGTCTATGCAGATAATTACTAATTTGTCACTAATTTGTTTAAATTCCGTCAAAAAATTCATACTGGTAGGTACCTAAGTAATTTAAATTGTAAGGTTTATTGAAATTATGGAAAAAAACGTTATGTTATGAAAAACGTTTATTAAACACCATGCATTGGATCAACTTTTCGTATTTTACCTTGGTTCTTCAAAATAAATTAAAATTAATGCCTACTAACGCTACACTAACAAATAATGATTTTTAAATATCTTTATTACAATATCTTAAAAAATGATGCATCGTTTCATAATAGTAAATTCAGTAAAAAAAACAGAATGACCTTAACTATAATAATAAAAAAATGGACTGGGTATTTGATCAATACTGAAGTATGAAAAGTAAGTAACTATTTATAAATAAGGTTTTAAAAAACTTCGCAGAAGTTACAGCCTAGGACATTCAAATATAGCACATATTTTAAAGCTAGTGGCATAGAGTCGTGTAGATATTTATGACTTTAACTGTACTTTATGATAAAAACTCGCATTAAAATAAATAAACAAAGACGGCTACGACGTTTCCAACTTTGCAATAAAGACTTAAGAAAAAAAAACACAAGTCGAACAATAACTAGCATTGAAAATCTCTGCAGCATCAGAATTGAGAATTTGGAACTAGAACTTTAGAAGAAAACCCTTAAAACCCTCATTTTAGTAGGTACCTCCGCATGCATTTGGGTACCCGAAGTTTAAATAATACAAATCAATCTGACTCTAAAGTCCAACCAGTTGTTTAGAATACAGGCCACAAATAAACGGACATGATACATACATACATACCTATACCCTATAATATATCGACTATAAAAAACAGATCGACTTTAAGTATAGTAACGTCGACGAAATTTCGAAACTTAATGTAATCACCCCTAGCACAGTACCGAGTAGAGAAACAGTACGCTCGTAGAAGTTTCATTCCGCAGCTGCGGCAAATAATTTCTTGGGATAACCGGGATCAGTTTACGGCCCAAAAATTTTGCCTTGGAAATAAATAGTTTATTAACCTCACAATTTTGTATAAGTGTTTTATATCGTAAATTATTAATTGATTTCATTTTTTTTTAATAATAGGTAAATGAACTGAAAAAACCTCGATATTATGTCATTTCAAGTTCTACAAGCAACTTCTGTAACCTATCAAATGTCTTGTATAATATTGCTGTTAGTTAGACAAACTTGTAATCGAGCCATTACAAAAGTTTGTAACTAAATTGCCCGCCACGTGCGTCAGAGAGCAACGACTAGATACGAGAGAGTGCGATTGTACCTACTCGTATTGCGTCGGTACGCAAGCTCGGCGGCGGCATCTCCGCTATTGATTGCCAGTGACATTCTTTATCAATACACCCCGGCCCGCGAGCGGCCGCACCGCACAACACCCAAAAGAAACAGAAACGTTTCTTCGCGCGCTACGAACGCACACGAAAAAAGGGCGGAGACAACGCGGCGACGTCGTTACCCAATAGAATTACGGCTTCGCGTCCGACTGGCCAATGAAAAGGAGCCGTCGGGGCGGGCGCGCGCACACGGCCGCGCCCTCGTTTCGCTCCGGCTTTTTATTTATTGTTGCGCGAAACAGCGCGCGCGACGGGCGTGTGATGCGTGCGTAGTTCGTTACGAGCATGGAGTCCGCCGTGGACTCAGCGTCGACCACGAGCGAAGTGAGCGGTTCTTCAGGAGGCTCGCCGAGAGTGAAGGCGCAGTCGCCAGCGCGGGCCATGAGTCCGCCTCAACTCCTGGCGCCGCGGATGCCGCTGCCACCACCCGGTCTGGGCCTGCTAGGCTCGCTCCAGATGATGCACCATTCACCTCTTGAGCTGATGGCGGCAGCGCATCACCACGGCCCTCCTCGCTACGGCAGCCCGCCGCCTATATCCACATCAGACCCTTCGGCTAACGAGTGTAAACTAGTAGACTATCGTGGACAGAAAGTTGCCGCGTTTATAATCCAGGGCGATACGATGCTGTGCCTGCCCCAGGCGTTCGAACTTTTCTTGAAGCATTTGGTAGGCGGGCTGCATACAGTGTACACGAAGCTGAAGAGACTGGACATAGTGCCGCTCGTGTGTAACGTGGAGCAAGTGCGCATCCTGCGCGGCCTGGGCGCCATCCAGCCGGGTGTCAACCGCTGCAAGCTGCTCTCCTGCAAAGACTTCGACGTGCTCTACCGGGACTGCACCACGGCAAGGTACGTTTCGAAACGAAACAACCCTCTAGGTGTGAATGTGAATGTTTCGTTTTGCAACTCTACGGTCCGGTCGAGCGACGGTAACGTGATGTGTATTTTTTTGGTTCGTCTGTTTTGCGCCTGTTTTGAGTTCACAAAAAATGGTTTCGCTTATTTTTGTTATCTCCTCGTTGGTGTGTTTTTATATGGAATCCCAGAAATGTGATATGGTATAGAACTTTAAAAAAATACTTGAATTAAGATTATTTACAAATTAAAACAATGAAAATTACGCTGATGATGTAACAATAGCAGCATAAAATAGCGATGAAAATAAGTAATGCTCTTACAGTAATATAAAATTTATTAAATAATAGTTTATTATTTCAGTAAATAGCAATTTATAAGATAGAAGTAGATGATAAGAACTGAAGTGATTGACGATTTATTCCTGATCATCGGTGGTCGTAAGTGGTTAGGAACAATAATAAACTCCTTAATTTGGCGCTCCCCGGAACTAGGATTGTTGCACTCCGTTGGCTGGAGAGGGTTGTGCTTCCCATTAATTTTTCACATTTTAATACGCGCCAAATATTTCCACTGGGTTAAATATTAAAGTGAGTTTCGGCGACGGAAGGGTTAAATCCCTGTTAATTAGCGGGTGAAGTTTAAATATTTAAATAGTAATTTTTACAAACGGTAAAGTTAGATTAAAAAAAAGTCTTGTTTGTTGTGAGCGGCGGCGGGTAGGCCTAAATGGCTCGTTTTAATATTTGGTTCAGGACTCGTTTTTAAAAATGTAATGTGCCGTGAAAGTGTTCTCTTGTGAGTTGTAAAGTTAAATTTTTGCTCGTATTGACGGTTAATGTTTGTAATAATTAATGTTTGTTTATTGGTGAGCGGAAACGGCCGGCAAACTGGGTCCTATGTGACTCACGTATTTAAGTTTACGAGTTTATCACTGATAGGCCATGCTCATTCGGCTGGTGATCTCATGGGGCATCTAGTTTTTGTGTTTTTGCGAGGCGTGTGTGCGGAACAAACAATTCGTTGAAGTAGGTAGGCTCAACCAGGCACACATATCAAGAAATTAAAGGTATTAATATGACATTTTGGTTGTTTTATATGACTATATGAGTATTACAAGAATAATAAGTCATACTTTTAATGTGAATTAATTATGCTTCTAAATAAATACAATTCAATTGTTTCTTTTTCGTGACTAAGTTCTTTATTGAATTGCTTTTTAACCAACAAGTATAGATAAACACATCTTTTAGGCCAATTACTGCTTTGGAAAACGAATATTGATTATTTTACATAAATAATAGTGAATATTTAATCTTTATTAATTATTGAATGCAAAGACCACGTTTCAAGCCAAAAAAATACTGTCACATTAAAATTGGGGAGTATCATCGTAATGAATCCAGTTTAAATTACTAACGCGTTATTTAAAAAAGTAAATGAAACATAATTACTATTTATTTTATAACACAAATATTATAACAGCTGAGCAACACGGATTGCTAGTAAAATAATCTCACAGTCACAGGTACAATGTTGAATTAGTGAAATCGCCGCGGCGGAAACCTGTCAATACAGATTAGTTTGATTTGGAAGGCCGTTGATGCATTAGGCTTTACTAAAAAAACTTAAAAAGTAAAACTTTAGAGGATTTCGGAATGTAATATAACGAATATACAAATGATTGATGCGGAGTACGGCATTTCACTATTTAGTATAATGTTAAACCTTTTTAAATGGATTCATTTGTAATACATAGGTCTAGTTCGTCAAAATATAATTGCAATACTGCTTAATATAAATTTACTGTGAAAAAGTTGGTATCTAGGATTTTAATTGTAAATGATGATTTAAATTTTAAATGTTCGTTCTGTTACAATATTTTGTAACAGGAGTTTTAATTGGAACAAAGGAATCAACACACAAAACGTTTCTTTAAATGATTTTATGCATTTACGATAAAATTAAGTAATTTAATAATATATATAAATACCTATTACTGCAATGGTGGCATTTTAAGAACATATATTTTATAATTATGATTTAAGAAAGGAATTAAATCTATAAATTATTTTACCTTTGTATTTTATTAATACTGATCTGTTAGTATATTTTCCATTAATAGTTCTAATTGAAAAAAATGCATTGACATAATATATTTATTTTTAAGTTAACTAATTCACATTGCTCATCGGATTACATGTTGACTTAGGGCTTTTTGTTTGATCAGCAGTTAAACTAATTAATAGTTAAAAATCGTAATTAATGGTTAACTCTCAAAGAAATGTGTCATGTTTTTGATTATTTTTTCGAATTTTAAGCATTAGTTTAGTTAGCAGATCAAACAACTCGGCCTTAATGATAAAATTGGTATAACATTAATAAGAACAATAATTCTGTAAAATAGGTGAGAAATAAAAAAATGCTATGCCTACCTTATAGTTATTAGTAATATCCTGCTTTTCATTTTGTTAACTTACTAAGGTTACAAAGGAAATCGCCGGCGCATTTCTTGGGATGAATTTCACTACGAGATAACCGACCGTTTTGGTTGCAGCCCTAACAAATTGCTTTATTAATTCACAAGAAATGTACTATTTATGTAATTAGTTTCGGAAATAAAATTGTTCTTATATTTTATCAACGTCTGCACTAATAGAAACTTTTTAATTTAAAACGGGAGCTTGACAGCTTGCAACCGCTGTTTGTTAGGAAACGCAATATTTTTCAAAAATGGAACGCCCGCATTACAAAACGCAGAGTAAATAATAGGAGGTCCTTTTCACGCTTCGATAATTGCTCGGCCGAAGATAAACGAATGGGGATCGGGTTACTTCGGATCCGAGAACAGTATTAGGGTGTGGATATATCATTCTTTAATTCCTTAGAGGTATCTGGATTACGAACGGAGTTAGACCCTAATAATGGAAGATTTATAAGAAAATCTTCAACTTTATGCTCTTGTCAATTTTGTTAGCGATTGTCCGACGGAAAAGGGTAATGAATTTAATTAATGATAACACGTTGGTATGCAAAAAACACAGGAAACACGTATGATGTTAAAATTGAATAATAACGTATAATATTTCATTTTTGTAATCTCTTAACTCATGTTTGAAACAAAATTCCTACAAAATAAATTATTAACTTTAGGTTATCATGTCATGTACAGTGAGTCTCAGAAATGTGTCAACAAAAATAGGTGCTTAAAGTTAGAACACGACCTTAGCGGCATTGGGCACGTTATTTTTAGATATCTCCAAATATAAAAGCTTTGGTCCGTGATACAGAAAAAACTGTAATAAGGTTAAAAAACGAATGAACCGTAAAGCGAATAGAATCACAAATTTTCAATCGAATCCGTCCATTGTCTCTGTCTTTCGGAGTTCATCAACACGCCGACACTTTTTATGGAATTTCGAGCTTTTACGACGTATTTTGATGGCCCGTCTTCAAACGTAGTGATATTTTGTAAATAAACAATGCACTGAAAACAGACTCATTACCTTTGTGAAGAAGCCGATGTCGGAACTTGGTCTTTCTGGACACCAGGTAGTTTCGTCCAGAGCAAAAAGGTATTATACGCGTATGGACTTCATACTTTTTTACTGCGGATTTCTTTTGACGGCAGAGGTAAGGCCCACACGCTGCCACACAGACAAATATAAACAATATGTTAACGAGGTTCAAAAAGGGCTTTGCGGATGTCTCACAGGAAATAATGAAAACTTATTTGATTTTGGATGCCGGAACGTTATAGACGACCGAAAAAATGGGGGCACAGATCAATGCTTCAAAATAAGACAAGTCTTGCATCAGGGAATTCGATGTGTCACTGGGACCATTATACTTCGTGAATTATTAGACTGTTGTGTTGCTGTGATCTGTTGATGGGTGCTATTTTAGGTTTCTCGTTGGTTGCTTGAATTTGGTAGCAAATACCGTTTTTAAAAGTACATTGTTCTTATTTAAACATGTATACTATTGTTAAATTAAATAAAACATGATTATTTGTAAATTTTTGAACACATACGCTTGCAATTTCAGTAGCCAACTGTACAAGCCGTCTCGGATATACTAGGTTTACATATAGTTTAGGTAGTCTGTCTGGAATATCATGAATGGTGGTACTGGCAATGCTCCAAGTGGTGGTTCTCATTGAAATATTAAACCCAAGGAGCCGCAATGCAGTGTCTTAGGCACGCATGGCGCATTTGATTGCGTTTATGGGACAGTTTATAATTGAAATTCATGTCGCTTGGAACTAGAGTATTGATAAAACCAAAGAAACTGATTGGAAAATTGTGAACGAACAATGTTTTTCGAAAGTATACATATTTACATCGACATTGTTAGTCGCCCTATAATATTACACTTTAAAAAAGATTAGTTTACAGAAAAGCAAACCAATACAGATCTATAACCAATCAATCTGTATCTGAGTTACAAATATAAAATATAATGGATTTAAGCTCAGTATATTGAAATAAAAAAAAGAAAAGAAAGTTCGCGAATTTCTTTGCAGGTAGAATTGACATCATCTTGGTTTTCTGATTGCTTTATCTGTTTTGTTTTTTGCTTGTATGTATATACATATTATGTATGTATTTATTTATTAGTGTATTTCATGTATTTATATTTATGTAGCATTTTGATATTATGTAAGTGTATATGTTTATGTAAGTATATAGTATATAGTTAAGTCAGAATCTATGTTGCACCGCCACTACAATCTCTGCTTTGCCTAAAGGTTAACTGGTAGAGAATGCCTTACGGCATTAAGTTCGCCTTTTGCATATTAAGTGTATTCTTTTTTTGTGCAATAAAGATTAAATAAATAAATAAATAAATAAATAAATAAATAAATCCTCAAAGGTTGATGAAACGCCTTTTAAATAACTAAAATTTTATATTAGGTTATTATCAACCTACTCGTAAATTTAGCAAAACCGTGCAAAAGATAGGCAAATATTTGCGGTTTGTTAATAAAAATATTTAATAATAGATGTTCCGGGTTTCCTGATTGCATAAAACTGGAACATATTTCAATTCATAAGTAGAACAGACGATACACTATTTGATAAAGATTATGAACATAGCGCATTCAAAATCCATAGACATGAAAATATGAAGCATGCTAAAGCATCCGTACCCTACAACACAAACACCATGTCCTAAGCGTCGTTTCCTTAATTCAAGTGTACACCAAAACCATTCACAAACCAATTCACCGAGCAGTGAATTGACAAATAAACCGGCAACAGAAGGAAACTCAATTTCCTCGAGCAGTAAAGCGACAAACGTTCCACAATGGGAATATCATGGTGCCAATTTATTACGAATGCTCAACAAGTTGCTGGGGAAAGACACTCGCAAATAAAAAGACTCCATCTATTACAACTCTTATTGAAAATACATCCCAATTGTTTAGCGGAGAGGGTCGTTTTGGTTTAGCAATTGGATTGTAGATGTGCTCTTGTTATACGAGGGCGGAATCGAAACGAACAGACGGCATAAGGAGCCGACTAAAAACGAACGCACTCCGATTCCATTCGGAAAACTCGCACAAATGACACTGGGGAATCCCTCCAGCACGTTCGGTGCCCTGCGACACTCGTCGTGTTCAAATCCCTTACAATTCAAAGTTGACGGCAACGAATGCGCTAGACGGAATTATCTCTCTCTATTTCCGTTTCGCGTACCATTCAAATTGCATCCTTGTCGTGCCGTTGCGAAAATGCGTCCGTCTCTTTCCCATTCCGTTCATTCATGCGATTTGAATGGATTTGTAACGCTCAGAATTGGCTAGGATTTGGGGACGAGAAGACGTAGATCGCACGATTTGCACGTCTCCGATTTCCGATTCGTAATTCGAAGAGTCAGTTAGTTACAGTCAATAAACAAAGTGATAACAAATGTTTTTCTTTTGGTTTAACACGCGCGTTACATAATATGTATGTCACTTGTTTTAAATGCAGATTTTTTGTTATTACAAAACGGGATAGTATCTAGTATTTTGGATTACAAGACGTTGAAACAGTCCAAATTGGGCTTTCTTCTACCGATGATGAGTTGTAACAGTCAGCTGTGACAAAGCGAAATTCTCTGAACCTATGACAGTTTATCGAGCTGGCAACTTCGCAAATTCGTTTCCTTCGACACTCCACAGTTTGCGTGAAATGGTCAGCTTGCTAACTGTCATAGGTGCAGAGAAATCGGCATTGTCACAACTCACCTGTGTTACAAATCTCCTTGGTCTCCCCAAATTGGGTCGCAGACAATGACATTAAAGCTTTAGAATAAAATGATCATACACAAAATAATGTAAATCAGAGTCCGAGCACTTTTTTTTTACTTAGTGTGTTTTATTAACTTGCGATAAACAATGATGTATCAAGCATGTTTTGTGGTCGGCGAGCTAGGTTCGAACCCTGGCCTCGGCCGGTTCCACCCAACCATGGCTCCATAGCTTAATTAAATCGCATCCGCGTTACTTATTGAATGGCTTTAATGGCTGATGTATGAATCGCATGGCGTGTAAGCAGTAGCCGTTGTGTTCTCATAATTGCCCCATGTGTTGAGCTGGAGCTCTAATCATTCATAATTATAGCAAAGAGTCATTGCAGCTTATCATGAGATGAACTGTTACAATTGTACAAACGCGAGAAAATGATGGATGCTTGCTCTAGAAATAAGTACGGTTAGCATCGCGGTCTACTTAAAAGTGTCAAATAGTTTAACACTTATTATATAAATGAGTTAGGTTCATTGGCTTAGGCATATAGTTTGAAAGAACCTTTTTTAACGTTGTGAGTACTATTACCTATTTTAGTAACATTGTAAATTCAACCTTGTCGCAATAACTATAGAGTGCTTTTTATGTTTGGTATCACGTCAAGCGAAAATCTGGGGACTCGGGAGGCCATAATTATATATATCCTCGTAAGACCCTATACCTATTTTAGTAACATTGTAATTGCAACCTTGTCGTAGTAATTATAGGGTGCCTTTCATATTTGGTATTATGTCCTCTTGAACCCAGGAGGTTCAACGCTGCCAACTTAAATACAAAAATAAAAAAATACAAAGTACAAAAATAACGATCACAAAAACGAATCAAAATTTGAAGAGGTGATGGAAAGCTCGCTTTTTAAAGCAAAATGCGCAATTGTTCGTTAATTTCGGTAACATATTATGTAACTATAAGACTATATTTTTTCGTTTCTATCCATAATAGAGTTTAATTTTATAGACATTAGAACACTTTAGAATGCAAAAAGAACAATTAACGATTAAAAAACCTTAATGATAAGATAACTAGCTATAAATTACTATAAAATTTACAACAAGAAACACAAACGGAACGCAATAAATGTCTTTAGTAATTTATAGATCATTTAAAGATACTCTGTTGCACTAGACGCCATATAATTGGCGTATACTGGCTGCTAAGAACACTTTTGTTCTGGCGGTACCCTTAAAGCTTTTTTACGTTATTAATCCAATGCAAATTAGATAAAGACAATGGGAGGCGGAAATGCAGGAAAACGACCTTTTTGCGCCACTCGCTACACTCGCTATTGTGTGAGAGGTACTAATTGCTAGTGAAAATCTTCTCATATGTGCTTGAGGTGGTTTAGTGGTTTATTTGAAACTGTATAAATGGTCAGATAACTTATAACAATGATGTTAATTAAATGTATGTAAGAATTTAAAAAAAAATACTATTGAGGCGGTATTAAAGTGTCACGCTGTCATAATAATGATAACGATATACCGCAAGATGGGCTTAAGCTTAAACAAATTAAAATAAATTCCCTTTATTACGTTTTCTGGCATGCCTGACGCATTTTTATATATAATTTATGCATATTTAAATATCATAACTCATGTAAAACTTATAAAAAGCGTTAATTTTCTAACAAATATCCAGTTTATAAATAGATACTTACTGGGTTTAACCTTGTTGGATTTTTATGCTTATTAAATGTGTCTCAAGCTCAAAAATATTCTAAATATTAATTGTATTACTTTTATCAAAGTATTAACTATAGTTTACATTTTTAAACTAGTGTTTGCATTTAAGTGCAAAAATTATTCAATCTAACGTCGCTTAAAATACCTTCTAGTCTATAAAATACTAACAGCGAAATACTTGACATTACCAACCATTTATCTGCCATGTATAGTGCAAGAAAAAAGCATTTTCTGCCGCGTGACAAAATGAAGTTATTATTGTTTAGAATCCGCAAGATCGAACAATTAGCCCGTTACATAGTGATACCGGCAAAAAGCTGTAGCAAGACACCGCGGTGCCTTCCCATGGTAATAATCAATTAAACTAAATCATCAGCGACTGATTACTGTACAACAATGTTGCCGTTTGAGGCCAGGAAAGAAAACAGTAACTTTCCGGTCGCTCATTTTAATCTAAGCTAGAGAATAATGGGCTGGTTTTGTGTCAGTTTAAAAAAGTCCAACTAGTGTTGTCTATTGTTTTACTGATCAAAGAACAATTAAGAAAATTTAACTTAATGTTAAATTTGCCGTTTCGCCTACTTTAGTGGCGGAGTTTTTTTTTCACCCAGAAGCAGAGTAACGGATCGACCAGGGCCTCTATTCTGCGTTAAAACGATTATTGCGTTTGACGTGTTTTAGTATCGTTTTTAATTCGGCTGCCATCACTGACAAGTAAATAAGTAGTTATCAAAAAGTTGACAATACGGAAACACGTCGAAGGCAATATCGTTTTAACCGTGTAGAATCTCAGCCCTGATTGTTTTAACAAAGATATTTGGATACGGTCATAACTGTTACTAAGTATTTACCCTAAAAATTAACCATATGATGTAACAAAAAATTATACGCAAATAGAGTAGTAAAAGTTAGTAATATACATTTTAAACATGTAATAATAGTCGTAAATTAAATCACGTATAGCTAATTTTAGATCTTAGTTAACAATAACATACTTACAACAAAGCAACGTTTGAGATAAGGGCTACTTATACCCCTCGTTAACTCTGATATACGATTTATAATAAAAAGCAATAAAACATTTGCAACAATTTAAAAGGGAATCGATAAAAACTTAGCCGTAACAACCGAATGGACCGACTTACAACTTAAAAGTAGTAAATTGCTTTTTACTGCTTTACTTTATTGCTTTTATTACAATAAATATGGAAGTGATTAAAATAAATAACAGATTTTTGCTGGCGCGTTTTAATTAAAATGTTTGTAACGGTTGTCACATTATATTGACACGTCAGCAACATTATCCCTATAATTTTTTCGCATTAAGTTTGAAGTTAGGTTCGAAAACATGGCAACTTTTGCCGCACCATAGAGTAAAATAATAACCAGAGATAGAGCTCCGTCACCTCCGAGGTCCGGACTCCGATTAAAAATTATTTATAACCAATATAAAATACATTTAATTCCTTCGGCAGACACATTCCAAATCATTATCTCCGCCATTAAGTGACTTTGTTAGCAGGGACTCTGAAGGTTATAAAGGCTACCTTTTGCATCAAAACGAGCATTAAAATTGGCATAAAAAGATATCCCACGAGATAGGTAATAATTGAGGAGCATATTGGTCATTGGCTGCAACACACTTGTCGTTTTAGAATAACTAACGTATAAAACAATTATTTTTATGTAGGTAACATTAGGCATTTGCCCTGGGCCCGTATCATGGTCGCCTTTATCGTGGTAGATAAAGCATGCGTCACTCTCGCACTGTGCTTGACAGAAAGTGACGGATGTTTTATCCACGTTTTGTCACGCGATAGACACGGCCATAATAAGCCCCCTGCAGTGGGACACAATAACAGACTAAAAATAAAAAAGTAGGTAACATTATATGTACGGCAACATTAGATAATACTGAAACAGTTCCAAATTTAATGTTAGGTTGTCTTTTCATAAACTCAAAGTAATTGTACTATAACATTTTTAATTTATTATCATAGTAGATCCGACAGTACATCTTCTTGGTATCGATTGACACCGCGCGACGAAAAATCGATTTCGGTCCAGATGCACAAAAATGGGGCAGAATCGATTTGCCCCACATTTTGGCGGTCTAGCGGCCGAGGGTAACGCTCCCGGTAAGGGATAGTGCCCCCCTCTGGGGCGGGGGCATTCCCCTTGCACCCCCTGATAATATTTACCGCCCCCCAGCCATACTTACGCCCCTTAGTATTTACGGGAGAAAAACAAGGGTACTCGGAAGGTGCAACGTAGATTTTAATCCTTTCTGATACTTGTGATTGATGGGGGATTTCGTGATCGGTTGATGTTGATGGATCCCTCTTGATTCCGCCTGTGCCGAGTCGTGCCACAGAAAACGTTTTTACGATTAGCATTCTGCCACTGAATACATCCACTGGAGCCTAAAAAGGGTAAAATGCAGTAGACTGGCCAGTGAGACTAGCGAAATGACGGAAATCATAAACCGCAATTTAAGCGAAAAAATAATAATATAACGTTTCGTTCCTTTCTGTTCTTGGCGCGTATTAACTGTAAGTAAACTTCGTACATCTCGTAGCAAGCAGGTAAAAACAGCAACTAAGTTTTAAGCCTTATTCTGACAAATGGTTTGAAAAGTAAATTGTTGCCACACAAAAAATAAACAAAAAATATTATGATTAGATTCTCTGGCTGGCGTAGGAAAATGGGAATACAGAGGTTCCTGGAGAGATTCAGTTCCTGTAAGTAAAGTCAATGATGAAACGTGTCGTCGCATACAAAACTGGTACGTGACATCGCACAACGCTTCTTATTTGCTTAGAATTCAGCACTAGGTGATCCAATTTCCATGCAAACTGGACCCTGTTTTGAGTTATTGGCACTGATCATTCTAACCTGAAATGCAACCTTATTTTGATGAAAATATGCACAAACATTACCTAAATGCCATTTTTATTGTGGTTTTGAAATTAATGTTGCCAGCAATATAAGATTTATCTATCTTAAATGAGGCTCGTAGAAGTCAATACGCATAGTAAGAAATAACTTCCAAAAATCAATTATTGCGCCCTCACAAGACGTTCTAAAACATTATCCGACGGCTAGTTCAAGTGCTATTGAACAATCCATTTCACATAGCTGCTGGCGCCATCTGTCAGTCAACAATAAAATTCAATGGTCTTTAAAAAAAACTTAATTAGATTCCTTTTAGAGACAGCAAGATCATCTGCAATCTAATTTACAGGTCTAAAACAGTTTACGGGTGCTTATTACCTGCTTTTAAAGTTGAGTTTTGTTTGACTATTGTTTTTAGGGATGTGAAAGTAACGATGTGTTGGTGTAATGTGATGATAGTAAAGATGTCAGTCAAGTATTGACGCGTGCCCAATAGTCCTCGGCTCGTGACCGGCCCGCAAGGTCAGGGTACTAATTATTACTTATACCGGTCTCAGCGGACAGCTCAGATGTAACAGTAAAAAATTACTTTAAAACAAAAAAAAAAAAACGTTTTGAAAAGTATTTTATGTAATCTGACAATACTCAATAGAATTTCCGTAAGGGACATGAATTGAACTTTTATAAAACGTTCAGCTGAAATAATAGTTGCTGGTTGAGTTTTGGTATTTATGAGCAATTTTTCTATCTTCATTTTAACCTTCCGCCTAGCAGCAGTGTTCGCATTGTTGTGTGCCAGAGTTTGGATAAGACAACAGGGCGTCTAATCTACTGCGTTATAACGATATCGCGTTTGATGTGTTTTAGAATTGTTTATGTCACATTCGCCATTATTGTTAGTTATCTATCATTAGAAATATCAAAACGTTGACAATACGGAAACTCGTCAAAGACGATATCGTTATTACCGTGTAGTATCCCAAGACCCAACCCAAGTGAAATTACTAGCATAAAGCCCTTCCTTGTTAGTCCTCAGGTTTGGAAACGCATTTGCACCCTCAGAATTGCAGTCTTGAGCTTGTAGACTTGAGATTGCAAATATCTATTGTGTCTAACATGCCACTTATCAACAGGGTAGCCTTATATTAAAAGCAACTGGAATAGATAATGGTATTTTGTATCATAACCAAGACTGGATTGGAAGTTCGTAACGTAATTCGTAACAATTCAGTGTTTTCTTACGAAAAACGAGCCAACTCTTTTCTCAATGCAGCGCATCCGCTGGGTATTTATGAGTCGCGGTGATCACCTACTATCGGTGACTCGTTTGCTCGTCTGCGACTTTATACCATAAAAAAACGACTTCAATTTTGTACTGAATTTTTCAAGTTATAATTTAGTATTAATGCTTCTTACTTAATTAAAGTTAGTGTCATTTTGTATAAAGGTGATATCAAGACGTTGGAAATGCACGTCACCTGCTAACTAAATATACAAAGTTATAAAAAGAAAAAGAACAAATTAAAATAAAACCCTTGTTTTTAAATGTACTTATCAAAGCGTTATATTTCCAGTTAGTTACACGTTTGCGTAGGAAATTAAGTTTGGGGAATTGAAACTAGTCATTGTTCTTTTAATTGCGGTCAATTTGTGGCGTTCTACACGAAATGTGCCCGTCATCGTGTGAAGAGGCTTTGACTCAGGGTGAAAATAAACGATGAATACGTATTTTGTTGCCATATTCTATAATTAGTTAGAAAAAGATTTAGCCTTTTATTTGGCTTAATGAAAACATACCAAATTCTAGACTTGCTTGATTTTCAGTATTCATATACATAGAAATACAATTTATTGAACGTATCGTTATAAATAAAAATGTGTTTATATACTGGAACATGAAATATTACAATGATAAAAAATAAAATTAACCTACCTTATATTTTGCCACAAAATGAAACATCGATATAACCGACAAAATTCAAAAGAACATCGACATACGTCCTCCCATCCCTAACTACACATTGAGGGACCGCGTTTTAATAATTCCATTCGAAATATCATTATAGATATCAAAGAAAGGGTTGCACAGTGGGTCCGCTGACTCGCACAAACGCCCGATCTGCATGTGCCCCTGATTGATGCTCTCTGTAATTATTTGGACGCGTTAATAACACCGCCGATGACGGCTGCACTTTGTTTCTGACGACTTAAGACGAATCAAACGAGAAATTCTATCGTACTCATTGCTTTCTGATGTTTTGTTGATTAAAATATTAAACTGCTTTTATTTTTCGCGAATTTTAATTATGTTTTTGGTTTTGTTTTATCAAGTTTGAGTTCGAACGAACGTTTTTAAAATTACGCGAATAATATTGTTAATTGTATATGCACACAGGTACTCACACCATTTTATAAGATAATCTGTTGACAGATGCAACCATCAAGTGTAGTGGTAAACATAACAGTAATTATAGAACAAATATGACTTATGTATAAAATCCGCGGTGTTTGTGTGTGTTTGAATTTTACGATTGTCCACTCACCTTACACACAAAAGTAAACACGACGCCCAGGTAATCAGGCTATAGTATCGTGGAATAAACAGAAATATTTACACAAAATGGCCGCCATATGCAGATTATCTTTATGTTTTCTGTGCGTGCGAGCCGACCCCAAACAAATCAGATATTAACTTAAATAGTAATGGCGGAAAAAAAGCCATTATGTAAATGAAACATTTTGAGGTAAATAGGAACTGACGTAATGCGTTGTTAAGAAAGGAATAAGTAATAAATCGTTTTTGATGGCGGGTTTGGTTTACTTATTAGATTATTTCTGTTATAACGTGACTGGGTATTATTTTTGTAACTTTATTGAGCTTTGTCAGCCTATGTCGTCTACCTACTTACCAGTAATTTAATTATACCGTTCAAAAATGCTTACAAATTATGTAAAGGATCCTAAGTTTTTAAAGTCGCAAAGATGTAATAATACGCAATTATAAGTAATTTTGAACAATAGTCATTGTAATTTTTAGCCATTTAAGTACCAAATGTGCTTAAAGCAAATAATAATTACAGAAAGAGCCACATAATATTTCCCGCTGACCTTCATCTGTAAGGGTACGGAACCCCAACAATAAAAAATGCCATCCACTCAGATCCTAGATATGAATACGTTATTATATGTATTATTACATTTAATAACTGCTGCTGAGTGGCGAATATGCTTACGTCAGAACAGAATAATAGAGATCGCTGCAAACGTTTAGGGAACCCTCGGAAACGTAAAAAACATTTGTGATGTAACAGCAATATGATTTTGCACTTTTTAGTTTTTTTTTCTGTTTGCGCATGTTTTTTTATCGCCGGAAGCTAGAGGGAATCGATTAGACACGTCTAAATTAGTCGTTTTTATATCAGGTTTTGGCCAAATTGTAGTTTTTAAATTTATGAATAACGCGGGGGCAAATTATTTGGATCATTTTATTTTACTATTCTTACAATAAACGGCTTATTCACGCAGCACAAAATTATAACACTTTAAAAAACTAATTTTATCAGTGTTAGTAAAATGAGAATGTCCTTTCTATTTCTTGCTTGATCAACGTGGTTCAAATCTGGAGATCCCCTATTTTCGTTTGGCTAGCTTAATTAACACAGATTGTTGCAAAATGACTCGTAACAAATCCCCTTCAAAAACTTCACAAACATTCAGCAATCATCGAAAAAATAACAACAAATAAATTCGTGATTGTCCACATTTTTAATTTGGTACCTTTTTGCGAAAGAACTCAAAATATTCGGACATTCGGATGTGGACCCCAATCGTAAGAATGTAATTAATTTAATAAATGGACGGACCCTTGGTTCCGTTTTTTACAACAGACATATCTCATTTTGTTTTAGGGGAAGTAACTGGGTGGATGTTAATTTTATTTTAATTTTGCGCGAGGGATTTTGCTAACCTTGAGATTTTCGAATTCTTTCGGTAATTACCTACGTTCTTAATAGTCTATTATTAACACGTAAAATATTGAAAATTATTTAGAGCTTAATTTGAATCTTAATCAGGGACTAAGTATTATTAGGATCAAATAATATGATACCTTATCTAAGGCTTTAGCTAACTCACAGTTAGCACTTTAAAATAAAACAACGACAAGCGTAAAAAAAACGATGATTGACAATATAGAGAAAGTATAATTACAAAACACAATGGAGATTAAACTGGTACACTAAAAGCTAGATGATCAGAAGGAGAAGAGAAGAAAGACGCCAGCTACAAATTAAGAAAATAAATGTAGTTGGATAGGTATTTTTTCCTAAAACCAAACGGATAAAACTCACCTCTAGAAATGAATATTTCTGCAGCTATTTATAATGCAATCAATTTGTTAATAAGAGTCAAATACCACCGTAAAGACATTGATAGTTAGCAACTAGACACCGATACTGATAGTTAGTGGAATAGAAATCATCGAATGCGTCTTACCCTAACAAAGACAGGATAGAAACAGTACATCAAAACAATGCAACATTCGTATCTCGTATTTCCAATTACGCCTATATCTATGCACACAATGCACATATAGGAATTTTAATTGGAAAAATGAGACGCGTAGGTTTTGTTATTTGAATTCAGTGCGGGTGAATCTTTTCGTTTTCCGAGATCAAATGAGTTCAGTTGGAGCATATTTTCGAATCGTAACGTGCGGTTTGGTGTGTAATGTTTTTTCATTTTTAAATCATCTCCAAATTTATGCCTGGATTCACTTTTTTTTTTAACGAGATCTCTTTATAAATTAAAGAGCAAGTAATTGTTCCCTCACTTTAGATTATAAAACACCTCTCTACGTCTTGTTCACACTTTTCTCTCCTTTCATAGGGTCCCTACACGACTAAAAATTTCACAAGTTTCTATCCTCAGCAGTCAATCAGCTAGCTTGTGCGTAGTACGCCAGCCAGTGAATAACTTTAGTTTGTTATTTGTGTTTCGTTACGTTAGATAGTATCAAAAACTCACACTTACACTCACTCTTTTGATAAGTTACTATTCATTAACTATTTACTTGCCCCCGTGTGGTTTCCCGGTTAGAATATTGCTAATCCATGTCTTCCCTTAGATGTCGTAAGAGGTGATTGCTACTCCATGTCTTTCCTTGGATGTCGTAAGAGGCGACGAAGGGAATTGGATGGGCTTGTAAGATGTCACTAATACACTAGTAAACTTCTTTACCTGATTGTGCAAAATGTGGTTATAGAATTATGAACAAGTCTTTTTAGATTTGTTGCTATTTCTGCCTACCCCACTCTGGGAATGGAGGCGTGATGTTATATTTGTATGTAACTATTTACTTTTTGGAACCATCACCTTCTGCCTGACTCTTTAAGCTACAACACTTGCATCAGATAAACGCGCAACCAGTAATAAAGACAAACAAAGTACATCCATAGTACTGCAAACAAGATTACGGTGTATCCTGCGTTCCCGGTGGCCTTATCCCCTTATCATAAAATAGGGAAATTTATGAATAGTGCTGTTGTATAGTTCTATGGAGACAAAAGAACCGCGTACTCGTATAGTGTATGTCGAAATTTTATTAGCTTTATCTTATGTGGATTTTATCATATTCATTTATAACAGCTAAGCTTTATTGCAATGGGCAAACAAGATCACAGATCAACGTGGATGCTCTAAAAATGTTTGCGACAGAAAAAAGGTGGGTTCTTTTTTAGAAATCTTCTAAATTATCCTCACGTTGTAGCGGAAAATCTCTATAGAAAACTTTACAAAATCTAATCTTTTTTTGTGTATAGAGACGCAATGAGATGGGGATACGAGTAACCACCGCCCAACGGTAAGATTTATAATGTTCAAGCAGTCCCGTGCCTGCAAAGGTAACATTGAACTTGTATGATGTTCAACAATAATACCATGGAAATTTCTACATGTCTACTCGTAGTTCACATTTAACTACAAAATAGTCTAATTTATATCTTTTATCAGCTCATATCTCTAGTACAAATACTCAAGTTGTCTGCTTGAGAACAAAAACAAAATTATAATTGTTTGAACAAATGTCTTCATTCATAGTTTTTGAGATAAGCGGTCCACATTAAATTAAACATGGAGTACCGTTTCAAATTAAAGGTGGGTTTAAATGAGTATAATCTGGGTTGAAAGTAGCTCGAGGAGTAAATGCGGCAGGGTGTTAGATTGTGGTAAGGCTAAATTGTTTGCTCAAGAAATAGTTTGATATGGTAATTCAACTTCCGTGAACCGAGATAGTCTGGGAGTCGGGTTGTCTGCTATGACGTTGCCTGCAGGCTTTAATTCATGGGTTTAATATAAATCAGTATTACAGGGTAATTAATGTTGGCGTATAATATACTAACACAAACATAGCTCTTATGTAACGTATTCGATTGCACTTGGATTATATTATGTGTGTACAGGAATTGGAAAAGCTCAAATCCGGTGTAAGGAAACTGGCAGAATAAGTACTAGTCATGCATTTGGAAGATTATCTAGTACTTAACTAAATAAAAATAACAGATGAGCTTGTGAGAGGATAATTACTTATTAACAAGGCAAAGAAAAGTAAAAATATTGCCTTCTTAAAAATGACAAGAGTTTCTAGACAAGGTGAAATTTGCAAACTCGTCAATAGTGAGAACACTATTGACTGATATTAGAGTCGCAATACTCACTGGTTACTTTTGATTGGAGTCGCTTGAATTATGATTGAAGGAAGTAACATCAAATTTAATGCTGAAAAAAACACCCGTAATTGTAAATTCCCTCTAGCGACCAACTGTATCAGATAACAAACACCCAATCTTGATCAAGAGAAATACGGACATGATAGTTTCAGCTAACCAGGCTGTGCAAGAATGCAGTGATGTCATCGTAGAATTAACTTGCCGTGCTTTACTAACATTACACCGATTCAGCAAACATTCTACAAATGCAAGGCATAGATATCCGCATGGTAAAATAAACGCAAATGGTAAAAGTACACTTGACGGTTGCGGTCTTTGCGTGTGGTGTTACATCCAACACAATAAACGATTCAGAACAAAATTAATGCATTGTGCTAGTGTGAGAGTAAATCACGGTTTCTATTATTATTTGCATAATTACACACACATATGTAAAAGCAAGGTCAAAACGATTTAACTGAATAGGAAAGTTCTTTAGATGTTAGAGAAAGTGTGGAATCCAATTCTCAATTGTAGAATAGCGATAGAGACGATTGCACGGAATTATAATCCTCGATGAAGAAACAGTTTGCAATGTATTAAAGTGACACTTTGATGAATTGGAATGAATAATGGTAATTGCCAAGGTATTAATACTTGCTCGAAATAGTTCGTGATTAGTATATGAAAGACTAAAGGAAGGTAGCATGTCGTTAAAACTCATTAACGATACATTAAAACCAGGATAGAACAGTCGGAATAAAATAACCAAGTGTTTTTGTGTAGTTCACATAATAAAGAAGAATTGTGTCAAACGTAATTTTCGACATGGTGGTCGGTTTTATATGTTAAAGGTATTAGGTATTGGGTACCTAAACTCACATGCCGAAGTAATAATTAACAAATTTGGCTAAACTAAACTTGTGCTTGTTACAGTTTTCACTAAAGCACGTTCGGATAAATTTACTGAAGAATTAAAGACAAAGCTAAACACATACGCAAAAAATAAAAGTCATGAAAAAAATTGTGTTGCAATAAAAACCAATTCAACACTAATCGATTGATTGATCAATTGAGTAGAGACTCATAAAATCGAAGTTCAAAGTTACGTCAGCCTTGACCTTCTTTTAGATAGTGTAATATCTGTTGAGCGAAAGGCAAAGAGCTTCTTATTCAGCCCTTTGGAAGAACCCATTCAATATTTTCACCAGTCAATACCTCAGGGACGTTCTAGAACCGTCCGTCACATGTTAAAACAACGTAACGCTGCATACTCCCCAAAGAACAGTTTATTAATTAATTAACCGAGTTAATACCCAGCAGTAATAGCAATAGTTGGTTATGCACCAGTGTAGTAACACAGTAGGAAATGCAATTAGCCCGCGATGCCTCTAAGCCAGTGAGGCATGTAACCTTATCTCTGTTGCATGTTTTTTCAATATGCAATCCCAGACAATCGTGCGGCTTTATCTGGCAATCGGAATTCTCAGCTATTTTTTCCAGCGAGCAGTTCTAATTATCGAGTTTCGTAACTGGGCAACTGTTCGTGTCAATTGGCTGAGAATTTATGGGTGCCACGCGCAGTTTACCTGGAAATTGGTTTTGGTGAGGACCGTTGAATGTAGTGTCAAAAGGACATACTTTACTGGATAAACTAGCTGTTACTACCACTACTGGGCTAAAGACCTATCCTCCTCATAATAGGGTGCGCACTTCAAGTTATGATTACAGGTCAATTTGACTATTTCATTCCGTTAGTGAGTATTGTCTCAGATTCCCTCTATTCCTCGTTTGACCCTCCTCACCGTATCATCCCACTCATTCCTTTTAAAACACACGATTCATAATGTTACTTGTGATTTTTTAGCAGCTTGGCGTAACAAACTACAAACTAAACATGTTATGTTACACACACATACACAAGATCACGCCTTCATTCCCAGAGTGGGGTAGGCAGAGCTACAGAAATACCAACAACTACAAAAAGACTTGCTTATAATTCTGTAACCACATTTTGCACAATCAAGCCAAGAAGTTTGTGTAGTGACAGGTTGCAAGCCCATCGCCTAACAGTACTACAAGCCCTTATTCCCTTAGTCGCCTCTTACGACATCCACGGGAAGACATGGAGTGGCACTATTCTAACCCGGTAACCACGCGACCAATGCGCTCAATGTGACCCGTTTTAACTTCTATTTCAAGGATGTGCAGCAAAATTGATGGTCAGTGCCACCCTTAATAGCGACACACGGCTTCAAAGTTCGATGAACTATTTATCGCGACGGCTATCGCTGAAATAAGTATTTTATGATCATTAGTAGCCTGCAGTTAGCATTCGAGACGACGGAGTGGCGTGTCGTGAACGGTGTTAATTCTCTAGTGGATCACATCGCATTGTTTATTGTGTAGCATGACAGTATGTAGTTGTTACGTCTGATGCCGGTTTCAAGACCGTTGAAATGGTTAGAATGCTTCACTTGTGTTCTCTAATTAATTTTCGCTGATTGAGTTGTAATGCAGTCATGATGTTACGATTACAGTTTAAATAAGACATATTCGTTATAAAAAGGCGATAGATAGCTGATTTTTAAAGATTTGTCACTCTTATGTTAAATTAAACTAGTTCCGTCTTCAGTGTTTTACGAAGTTTGTAGCCTTAATTCCAGAAGAAAAGTGCAGTTTATGCAGTTATAAAGTAATAGAGCAATAAATAAAATGGGCAAAGTGGGGAATCGGAACCATTTACTTAAATCGTATGAATTCTTCACACAAAGTAAGGTGTGTTTCCCCCTTTTGATGTCTTAATGATATCGCCTTGATGCATGTGCTCCGGATATGAATGCCAGAACGATAAACGGACAGGCCAATTCTCAGACAATTACTTAATACATTTGCGTATTATTCGCCTATTATTACTGCACGCTATGCAACAAACTTGCTGCAATTTTTTACCAAATTAAAAAATAGCTTTACCTCTTTGTAAATAGAAATGGAAAAATGACGTCTATGTTTAAAATTTTTGTTGAAGACGAAAGAAGGAAAAACAATAAAGAGAAAATTTAGTAGGTATGTATGATAAAAATCATTCTGATTATTTAAAAATCAAAAAAATGGTAGAAAACTGGTTTAACAACAGCGTTCATACTTGAGCTTGAAATTTGGTCAAAATTTTGAAATCTTTTGAAACTATCTTCTAAGTTATCGTCAATTATGGCTTATTTTAACCAATTAGCAAACAATATCCACAAGGTATCAGATTTTGGAGTTTATAAGGTTCTAACTATGAATATTACTAAGCAAATAGACCTAAGGCAACTACAGTTGCAGAGAAAAGATGCCTTTCCATAACTCCCCAAGCAAGTTCTATCCCAAGACAAGCATCTCCAAAACAGTTAAGTCTTCACATTGAAAATATTTACCAACATACAACAGATGCATCTAAAACCACCCTGAATCAATTTGCAACTTTATGGCAATAAAAGTAAAGGTGTGTTTTATTCGAAGTGTTTATTCTGCCTGTAAAATCAATTAAGTTTTGATGTGAAGTAAGTCGTGACCGCAAGTCGGTGCCTCGAGCCAATCGCTTCTGTACCCCTTTTTTGCCTTTAGTTGCGTTTTGAAACTTGCTTAGAGTTATGAGAGTACTGTTGGGTCACTTTGATATTGCTTGTGAACTTCAAATGTCATTACTTCATTACACTATTGTTTGTTTTTGACGATGATTTCATGTTCTTACTGAACTATGCTTTTGGTATAAATACATATGCCTTGGTAGAGATGGTTATAGATACCAATCGCTGCTTTGCATGCTAAGAAAACACAAAACCAGTTGGATTGCTGTCTAACTTATGATTTGATCAATTTGAACGGGTAAAAGTAAATATATGTATTTAAGATAAAAAAAATTGAGACAATTTGAGTATTTACGAATGTCAAATTCAGAATAGTAAGTTTCTGTCAAAATTTTCACTTTTGGACATTTGTTGCCAACTTTACCTTTTTTTGCAAACTGTTTTAAGACCAGACTAACGAGTCCCAACACGGTGGTTCCAAGTTAAGTATAGCGGAGATCCTGTCGCCACCTTCCGACTCCATCATCACATCAGCTCTTAGATACCAAAATATTGCATTGTTATTGGGTTTGTATTTGGTGGTTCACATTTCAGCCTATTTAATTAACGGGAAGTGGTTCAAAATTCACCTACAATCATCTACAGTACCCCAAAGAAAATGTTAAGTAATTTAGTTCATTGTCATAAGACATTTAAAAGTTTATACCAAATGACAAGCATGACAATGATGATGACAAAGTTCTAAGTAAGCTCACCATTTTTATTGGGTACCAGTATCGTACACACAGTGCAAGTTTAATAGAAGCTTGTAAAATGAACGGACTAATAGAAAAGACGTTATAAAAAACCGATTATGATGAAATTTGGTGTAGTGATAGTTTAAGAATTTATGAATAGAAACGGACACCACTGAAAACGAAGGGACGTAGTAAACAAATTTGTCAATTAAATGAGCTGGTTCACGTTTTACGAGAACTAAAACAGTAATTCTAGTTAATATGTTGTAATAAAACGTAAGTAATGTGTATTTTTTATGAAGGCCAATGAATGTTAAGTGTCGTTACAGGGATGTTATACATCAGTTACACTTTGAAAGGCAATGAATATAATTTAAATGAATAAGTGCAAATACAGACTAATGCAAGTCTTTGCAGAATTAACATTTGTAAATTACGTTATACAATGAAATAAGAACTAGTTTTTAAAATAAAAAATGCTTTGGCTTACAATTAGATGCAAATAGAACAAAAAATAATAATTGAGAAAGTAAAATATGTCGTGGAGCTACCTGTGGGTTAAAATACTAGCTTTCATTTGGTCGAGTATGCATCGTTTGACATGGAAAATGTGTTTCAACTCTTTACTGGGTTCAGTATAGATATTATTTCTTATCATACATTTTTAACGCCAAGGCTGAGATTCTACACTGCAAAACGATATTGCCTTTGACGTGTTTCGGTATTGTCAACGTTTTGTACACTTTTATTTGATTAACATTAATGGCGGCCCAGTTAAAAACAATAACAAAACACGTCAAACGCAATATCGTTTCAACCCAGTGGAGAGGCCTTCTCTATCCATTGATTTAAAATAGACCCCATAATTCTTAACACTGAGCATCTTAATGCGAAATATGAAATAAATAACATAAATATTAAACCCTCAGGTAAAACGGTAATATTACTTCAATAGATTTCGTAAACAAAGGCGAATGTTTCAATTAATCATTTCTTAAAAAATGTACCCTTTTAATTAGCGTCGGAACATAATCTGAACCAAAGGATTACAAACACTGGAGAAGGACTTAAACGATTCAGAAATAATTCTTCGAAGTCTTAACAAGAAGCGTGAAGGATGTCCTACACAGACCTTAGGGAAAGGGGGACGTTGGAAAGGGAGCACACTGCAAGCTTAAATATGATGAGCATAAAATTGAAACATTTAATGTTCTGCCAGAAGAAAATAAAACACACAACACCTTTATTAGATTACCAGAAGCCAGTTTTAAGTTTCCTTTATTACTCTTTATTTTTTAGTGTTGAAAGGTACGTATCGGTGTCAAAAAACTTGTACCTTTTGACATTTTGGCATGAAGCAGATATAAACCATATTTCATCTAAGGTAAGGTATGACTGTGAGGCCTCTTTTGAAATGTCAAAAGATGCTATTTTTTGACGCCGAGTGTAGTTGTGCTCTCATTGTCTGTGGTTGAATCATTCTTAAAAATATTGCCTAGTATAACGTAATTTGATTATTAATCCAAAATAAAGAACAATTGAAAAATTAATGCTTGTCTCGCTTATTTATTTCCGATTAGAATACTACGATTGTAATTAAGGCAATATGTATATTGCTAACTGGTTTCTTATCATCGTTACTATGTTTTCCGACTAGTTCTTCTACCGGTCCACCGATACTGAATATAATTGTGCCCACTTACTTAAATGTGCCGCTCTTAATAATAACAATTTCGTTAATGTCAACAATTTTACTCCATACGATGAATAACTAATCGTTGACAGTCGAGTTAATGTCGGCAACTTTTATCCAAAGACTTTTTCTTTTGTAAAATGGCCGACTGTTTCCATGTTCACTGACATTATTAAATTACTCAGCAATTTGCGGCGACCGACGCCACACTATAGTTACCGCCTCGGAGGACAGAACTATATTAACATAGTAAATACCTTAATAACCTACGTGATGGTCACGGTACTTTTCATTATTGAATATTTTAAGGTAGGGTTTGCCCAGAATATAGATTAAAAAATCCAGCTGGTAACACATAATAATTCATAGTACTTCTTTCTAGCCAGGCTAAATTTTAAATTACCAACCAAACTCTCGCAAACTCTTCTCGTGGCTACATTTAATACTCTGAGCTTATAAGGGTCATACACATAATCATTAGGTTACCGTCTTTCCTGTGGACACACCGAAGGTTAACGTTTTTCATTTTCCGGCTCAGCCCATTCCCGCAAACATACCGTCAGGACTGCTTTAGACCTATCATGTAAAAACATAACTTATATGCACACAAGCTATTTAACTATTGACCACAGGAGAGATAACTTTTGTTTTTAAGAGTGTGTATGACCCATAAACTCTGTTGATATACTTACAATGTATACTATAATTTTAAGTATTTTAAAATTTCAATCCATTAAAGCGATATTTGTTTCTTGAGCGTTTTGTGTGTCACTTTCCTAACCTAAGGTTTTGGCAAGAAGTAACGCACTAATTGCCCTTTCTGGCTGTTTCGTGGATGAAGGGAAATTAATGCCCCAGGGAGATAAACCAGCTATTATTTTTGTTAAAAAACCTCGGTGTCAAAAGTTGGTAACCAGGTGTTTCAGGATTACCGATACTAATGTTGTTTCTTATTTTGAAAACGAACAAAATGAAGTAAACGGAACTGAGGCTGGTGCCCGTAATGAAGACTTGTTTGTATTAATTTTTAATTTTAATTCAACGAAATCATCTTAGAGCGGCTAATAAAGAGGTTGAGTATCGGAGGAGGGACAGGCTCGTATTTACATTATTAATTAGATTTACAAGTGGGGTGGATGCTTCCTAATAATTATTTCTACAATTTAATTGAGAGCTATGAAATTCCTGCCTCTTCAACTCGCGAATTGAGAATTATGATTCGTATTGTAATTGGAGACGAAGTTGGTGTTTGTTAATGAATCGGGTGTATATTGTTTAGTGAAATCTTGTCATTGTGCACTTTGTTATTTGAAATGGGAAAGTGAAAAATATTCCATGCTTTTTTTAGTATCCCATTTACGTTTAGTATCGGTTGATGTTTTTTATATTTCAAAAGCGTTAACTAATACAATGCAATATACTAATTAAAAAAAACATTTTTGATTTGGTTGATTGACTCTGTATCCATTGAGTCAAGTGTCACTAATTCAATACATAGTAATTAATATACAATTATATTTCTATACCGTTCAATATATGAATATTAACGATTCTACTGAAGCTGTTCTTTCTTTCCTATACTCGAGATTGTTATCTACAGCAAAAACTTATCCTCCTAAACATCTCGTTCTTAAACTCAACGTACCACATATTAACCGGCGAGTTAAAGTTGTCGCGTAAAATCCACATTTAGGGCGTCCATTCTCAGCTTACCCGCGTTACCCGATGAGTTAGCGATCTCGCATGTCTTCGCTCACTCAACCGACCATTCGACAAAGAGCTGTTTTTAAGAGAATAACACACAATAGTTTTAATCTGACATCGTTATACATTTTCCACAGCAAAACCAAGCCAAACGCTAAAATTTTAATCAAAGTTGTACTGTCAATGAGTGAAAGGCCAGAAATTGTTTACTCGCAGGAACATTAGCTCGAAGCTCCATTTCCAGGTGACAAAAAGACCAAGTATCTTCCATATTGTTAACATACAAATAAACTGGGCCTCTATTCAGGTGCGTTAAAACGATATCGTTTTTGACCTGTTTCCGTATTGTCAACGTTTTGATAACTCTTATGTCATTTACAATAATGGCGACTGTGACATAAACGATTCTTAAACGTGTCAAACACGATATCGTTTTAACGCACCTGAATAGAGGCCCTGAATAACGGTGACTTTTTTTTTGATAAGGAGAAGTCACTCGAGCACTCAGGCCACCAGATGGTAAGTGGAATCTGAGACCTATAAACAATTGAGTTCTCAAGACTATAATCCTAAGACCCCAAATGCGTTGCCAACCCTGAGGACTAAGATGGAATGCCTCTATCCTAGTATTTTCACCGGTTGTCTATCCCCACACCCGAACACAACAATGCAAACACTGTTGCTTGGCGGTTGGTTAATGGATAAGATGGTGGTAGCGATCTACCACCAAAAAACACACACGTGTTCGACACTTTTAGCTGACATGCACCAATCATGGACAGAAGCTTTTAATTCAAAGATCATAGTAAATAAATTGATTGTTACAAAACAAATGAATAACTCTTATCTCCTTTGAATAAGAGTCAGTGTCGAACATTGGTCCTTTTTCTAGTGATGGTGTCGTTACCTTAGTATTGACCTGTCAATTTCAAACGTCATTTGATAACATGTTAAATTACACGTACTTAAGCACGTGACAGTTTGTGTCCTGCTGTTACATGTATTGGTATGGTATGAAATAACCTGTAATAGGCTGTTAGACCCCCTCTTCCTGGCGACGATCAATTGAATGTTTAGCCTAGAACATATCAATTCAATTCTGTTGCCTGTCAAACGCAATTTATCCCAGACACTCGGCTTAAATAAATACTCATCAGTTATAAAAGGAACACATTTAAACAAGGCGTCAAAAGTGGGCTTTGGATACCAGCTGCCTTCAATTAAATGGTTCGTTTTGTATTTTTTTCCATTATTAACGGAAGGAATTAACTACAACTGTTAATTTCTACACTTTTGAATTTAAAAAGTGCATGTGTATTGGACTAGAGGAAGTTATAATCGCTCTTTATATCTTTACAAATAAATCCAAATCAAGACGCGGTTCTGTTAGACATTTTGTCAACTGCGTCATTCAAATCAAAAACGTGAACCACACAGTTTGCAAAATTTAGGACGTTATACATATTTCTCGTAATACCCATAAATCACAATTTTGATGAATCATATAAAACAATAAAGCATTGAAAGAAAATTAATACCAAAGTCCGGACGCCATGCCACCTTAAAAGAAAGCATCCGTGGTCAATTTACTTCAACAAAATCGCTTTGGGCTTGCATTAGCAAACGTGTGTGAATATGTGTACAAACAAATTACAGTCGCAACGGTATTCAAACTAGCAAAAGAACCTGTGACGTATTTGCGTCAAATTTGTCTGGAAATTGTTGTGTTGGTTTTCGCCACTACACTCAAAGAGCGCAACCCTCAAGTAATTTACCTATACTAGTGATTCGTTACCATTTGGGCGGATACTTGCTCGATGATAAATTACACACAGACATTCATTTTCTTCGATACTGAGATCAAGCACACAAACATCAACGCTGACACGTTTGTCTTAAGATTCTAATTTGTTTACAACTGTCGAAACGATCTTCAAGCTGTTCGGTACGATCTGTGCAAAGGGGAAGAAGTCAAATTTAAACTTTCAAGTTGCTACGCGTAAGTACATTTTAGAATGATAGATTTGTAATCTTGCTGTGGGATCCGAATGACATTCGGAATTGACAAATGGATACCAGTCACAGTTCAACAGTTAATTTGTATGTTAATAATATGGATTTTATTTGGTTTGTTGAGGAATTTGCTTTTTTAACTGTTATGGAGGAAAGGTTATGTCTTTCAATGTTTCTGCGTTTTTTGAGTTAAATAATGAAGCTTTATGAATTAACAATAACAGCTATTGAAAGAGGGAATAAATGCTAAATTGCACTCATTTAGTGTGTCGACGATCAATCATGGCGTCCGAGTCATCAGGCGGTTCAAATGTCAACCGTTCCTAGGGTGGCAATAAAAAAAGAAAAAACCGAGTTGCCATTATTAAAAAAGTGACTGTGACTATTTCCATTGTCGATTGCCGATTCGGGATTATTAACTGACTTGCATTTTTTTTGTGTTCTAATATTGATAGATAGGTTCGAGTAGTGACTTTTGATTTTACATGCAGTAAGTGCCGATTACAATATCTACGAGAAAATATTTGTGTCAAAATAGCACAAAACGATAGTCATCAGCGTTGTTCACACGCGATGTGAAAAGTATTGTCTGAACCGCTGCGGACTACTTTATTTATTGCTGTTTATATTGTTTGCTACTTTTGTTTTGTTTAGTCATAATTCTTTTCAGCGTTTTGACGTCTTCATCGGTGCGTTGAATAGCTAATTTAGGCCTTGCGTCATACAGCGCGAAAACTGGCGTTAGTGGAAGCAAAAATGCTCAACAAGTTAACTTTATTTGTAGTTTGCGCAGGCTGTACCAGATAAATATTGTATTAGAAAGAAAGTATAAAACCCCATCAACACACGCATCTCACATAAGAAAACAATAAAAAGAAACACATGGTAATAGGTGTTGTAAAATGTTTTCCGCTGGTTAGTTTTGTTACCGGCACATAATATTTGTTTCGGTAATTGGTCCTGAGAATTTTCCAGAAATCTTGAAAACGGCCACTTATCTATATCGGCACTGAACTTCCACTGGGCCAAACCATTACGTAATAACTCAAAGAAATAAGCTCGCAATCAGCAATACGGTTAGTGGATTGCTTTCAATTTGACCGAATGGATTTCCTTTAATTTTACGATTTCGTTTGCGTGATCTCGGCCGGTAATAATTTAATAAATTCGTCCATTGGGAGGGAACCTTTAGCTACAGCTATATTAATGGCACTATAGTAATCAGTTTTTATTGATCAATTCATTTCCTTACTGTATGTAAGTTGCACTTTATAACTTCTAGGGGATCATTAATTTGTTCAAATTTAGAAGCATGCACTTAAAAAGTTACTTTTTAAAAAAATGTGGAGCAAGTTTTTTCCGGCTGTATATTTTTTTGCAAAGTCATTTTCTGCTTATCCAGTCCAAAGTATTGAGTCCTAACACGGTGGGACTACGTTAAGTATAGTGGAGATCCTTTCGCCACCTTCTGACTACATCATCATATCAGTTCTTAGTTACCATAATAATGAATTGTCATATGGTTTAATTTTCAACCCATTTATTAACGTGATTTAGTCCAAAATTAAATTGCAAGATTTGAAGCGGACAAGTTCCAAACAACATGAATACACTGAAATGGAAAACACGATTAATTTTAAATAAACCGACGCTGGAATTGTCTGACATGGACAAGGTACAACTATATACAACAGTTTCCGTTTGGAGGTGCATAAAATATTCAAACCTATCTAATTCATGGACCTTTCTGTTATTGATGATATAAAACTGTATCAAAATAAATTACTTCACTTACTGTGCAGGGATTTTAATCCTTATGTAATTGTATCAAACACTACACGGCAATCAAAGAGAGAAAAGATAATAAGAGCGCCACTGTCATTCATGTCAAAGACGTTTTTATAGGGCAACTCTTGTGCTTTTGGTAATCAAGGATGAATTTTGGTTTCATGCCGTCTTGATTCACTTATTACGTAGTTTGCTGTAGTCGTTGGTGACGTCATTTGTCGTATCAAATCCGGTTCTCGGCCATCACGGTGCCTTGTGTCAGAGTAAACGTTTGACGTATGCATCGACGCCCGCGCACCGCATCTGCGCGCGGATCGCGTGCAGCGCACAACATGACCGAGTCAAGCCGCCACGCTACCCCATATTTTAACAACTGTCCTAATGCATCTTGCAATGTTGTTTTTAACTGTTTTTGCCCTATTATTGTTTGTTCTTTTTGGCATGTTTACTTTTAATTTTTGTATGTTCCTTTTTGTTGCATTATGATTCTGACATAAAGGGATTCTTTGTTGATTGATCGAGATGTCAATTGCATATTTGTTACCGTTTGAATTGAAATATAAATACGCACAATTCGGATTGGACGATTCAATTTATCGATGCATGCTCGATGTTAAACAGTTAAATATTTACGGAGGAATACAAGATTGCATGTAAATTTATCTGTGTTTATCCGCCCGTGCCGTGAGTAGTCAGTTTTTGAAATTTAAAATTTTCAACGAAATGGATCGATTTTTTTCTTCATTTCAGGTGCCTGTCAATGAAAGCGCCAGACAGGTATGTCGCTATCTCGGTCGCGGCGCATTCGGTTTCGTTCGGCCGGATTCGGTAACGTTCGGAAACGTTCGGGCGGACTCGGATCGCCAGCAGGCTAAGGGGGTAGCCTGGAAGACCACACCCGCAACGCAGGATTATTAAATTCAGTATTACTTTCCAAAAATGCTTATCGGTGTTAATTTTGTGTTTATCGATTTATTTTTGTCAAATTTCATTCCATTAGAACCTTTTGATCCCATTTGTGCCATCGAATTTGGTCGAGTTGGTCAAGCAACAGTTCGATGAATGACTGGAACATTTTCATTGTTTTTCTCATTGGTGTGATTACTTTTCTTGAAATTTACGGTTTTTAATTTGTTGTCGGTGTTTTCGGTCCAGGTTACAACCCTAGCTTTAAATAATAAGTCAGTCCTGAGCATACCACAGATAAATTTACAAATAACCTTCTCGTTTCCTTAGTTAGATGTTGCATTTAATATCCAATTGTGTTTAGTTTTTTAAGCATGTCAATTTATTTCATGTTAACCTGATAGTTTAATTTCATTTGTGGACACAATTGTTGCTTATTTGGAGGATGGTTTTAATCAAATATGATTTTATTTAGTTAATTTTGGGCAGTCGAAGTGAACACAATTTCACAAACCTTTACAAACTTAAGTTGACTGTAAAGTTGGTTTTAAATTTAAAAACTATGAAAGAATAAAATTTTAAGAAGAGAAAGGATTAGCGAAGTTCAATTGGCTAATTTCTAGCCGAGCTAATAGAAACGAATCATTTTGTAGCGAAGCAAACTAAAAAATAAATTCTAGTACACAGTCGTTCTAAACCATTGCATAATGCGCCGTATTGCTTCGAATTTCTAAATAACAATAATTCTGCATTAGAACGCGTCAAAGCACGCATGAGAGGCATCAGTTCAAAACTTCGGACGACAAATCAGTCATCAAATCGTAAAGGATTTAACGCCTGTGTTAGCACGCTTCTTTTGTTGGTTATAAAGCCGACCATTACCATGTTTGATAAAATGTTGGTTACAAAAAAATACTAGCTCCCCTCCTAATTCAAAAAGATACATGTCAAATCAACAACTAAAGCAGAATCAACTCTCTTCGGTTGCAAATAAAGATGCATTTGCAATGGAAGTTATATAGTTGATGTGGCGTTTTAATCAAAGCAAGGTAGACTGGTAGCTACTGTAGACTCCCCACGGTGAGTCCTCATTCACAGTGGTACCATGCTGTGGTTCATATAAAAGCGAAAACAGAGCAAAGAGATTCTCGTTTTTGTGTCTTGTTAACTTTTTTTTGCAAAATGCATCAGTAATCTTAAATCAGTTTTGCGATATCATTAACATTTTTATATAAAGAGTACTGATGACGCATATAACTGTTGCATATTGAGAATCCAATAGCTATCAAGGTTGAAAACCCGAAAAAAACAGTGGTTTATTTTCTATGACGTCTTGTTTTGTATTAGTTTTAATCCGGGAGCCAAGTTCCAAGGATTTAATCTAATGGAATTCGATTTGTGTCATCTCAAGTTCTACTTATACCCGAACGGTAGCTCTCTGGGTATTAAGATAATGTTAGAAATACGTTAAGATTAAATCCGCTGACGTATTAATATTATTTCATTTAATAATGTTGCGAGCTTTAGTATACTTTGACTTGTAGTTGTTTTGTTGAAAAATAAATGTTTTTATTACTTCAGGTTGTCTACTTTTACAATAAATAACAAAGCCATACACTATCCTACATAAAATACATTAAGTGCGTATATTAATTTTGAAAATGATGTCCGCTATAATTTGTCTTTCATTGTATCCATTAGGTGTTTAAAAACACTAATAAAGAAACATCAAACGGTAAAACAACCCGATAAATTCCAAATAAACATAAAACCAATTCAGCAAAACCCTTTACAAATAACACCCATGAAAACTTATAACGTTTTAAACGCAGGCGGCAAAACAAACGGCAGTGGAAACAAAGGATCAGTTTACATTCTAACGCCTTTTAGACCAACAAAGGGATTCAAATAAACACTGAATCGTTAACCCTTTGACCGACGACGGGCAATTTTCAGTTAAAACAGAATGGAAATGATTTTCCAAAGGGATAACCCCTACTGCTGTGACGCCTATTTCCAAGCCTCTGAATTCACACCGTCGGGGAAACATGTCGCTAGGGGACATAAAATAGCGTTTAATAATTCCGAAATCTTTGCCTATTTTCAATAGTGTAAACATTTGTGATCACTTTTGATATTATAATATCTGAAATAAACTTGAAATCAATGACTTTGTACTTTCAATCAGAATTTGAAATCAACTTCAAAGTTTGTGTAAAAGATTCGATCGAAATTTCCTTAATTTGATTGACGTTTCATTATTGATAGATTTATTGTAAAAAAAATATTCATCTTAAAATGCATTTGAAGAAAATATTACTAAAATGTTTTTAAGTCACTGTTAGTCTGAAATGTAAAATGAACAACCACTCATATCTGAACGATTTGATTGGTGATGAACACATAATTTCAATTAATAAATACATACATACATAACATCACGCCTTCATTCCCAAAGTGGGGTAGGTAGAGCTACAGAAATACCAACAACTGTAAAAAGACTTGTTGATAATTCTGTAACCACAATTAATAAATATCTGGAAATAAAAACATTTAGCCACAGGCAGTGCATTCTTAACAAACCCGATGTCGAAATTGATCAGTTTTAGTAAACATATCGATAATTTAGCTGTCAGATTTTCATCTGGTTTAAATTAAGCACATCTACAGCTTAGTCGCGTATTAATTATAAGAATCGGTTCAACTATTTCTATTTTAATTTTAAATCACTGAACGAGCTAACGATGGTTTTCAATTTAGCAATTTGCTCCTCTGTCACCTCTCGGCCTTTAAGAGGTGTGGCCACAACTCTGACAATCGGCTTTGATCTCGCCGCCTGGTCGCCCCCGCACGATACCGTTGCAATAGACCTAAGTATAAATGTTGGTATAGTTATCATTTCAATCGTTCGTTCAAGTTTTAAGTAAATCTTTATCAAATAATCATACATACATACAAATATTATTATAACATCACGCCTTCATTCCCAGAGTGAGGAAGGCAGAGATACGGAAAATGTCAACAGCTGTAAAAATACTTGTTGATAATTCTTTGACCACATTTTACACAACCAGGGTAAGAAATATCTTACCAGTGTATTAGTGGCAGGTTGCAAGCCCATCGCCTAACAGTATTTCTAGTCCTTATTCCCTTAGTTGCGTCTTACGACATCCACGGGAAGACATACAGTGGCACTACTCTAACCAATCATAATTCACAAAATATTTAAAACTTGTATCACATTCTTTTTTTTTTATCTATCTATCACTTTCCATAATCATCATTATTAATTATATGATCTCATTTAACGATTGCAAATTTTAAATTAAATTAAACCTGTTCGATCAATTTTAATTGATCAACTATATCTAATTATATAACTCAGTGAAGTTCAGATCCACGTAGCGTAACCATTAGAGCACCTAACCCCTGGAGGTGCTAACGTGCTCATGTGAGAATCCTTGTGTTAAATGAGCCCTCTCGCCAATTATGTCATGACTGGCCGGTGCATTGCTCTGGTCACTCACCGCACTCACCCACTTGAGCGCGGAGGCGTGAGGAACGCAATGGACTTTCCCTCTCATCAGTATACCCTAACTCATGAACCCTCGTTGCCTTTTGTGATGCGTCTTAGTGTTAGGCTTGTAAATAGTGCTCTTGAAGGCTTAAGGAGCTGTTTTTTTTTATTTACCACACAAATTCATGCAAGTAGATAACAATATCAATGTTGCCCTTTATTTTTGCCCTTATCGATGTCTAAAATGACAAGAACTAAAAAGTGTGGGGTATTCAATACAAAGTCACGCCTCGATAGTATTTTCGATATTTCATGCAAATTGTCGTTCTGTTATTTTCCTAAATTTTGACTTGACATGTTAGTGAAAATCTAATACAATGTTTTAGTTGTAAATAAAGCAAATTTGAACTCCATCAATGTTAGAAGATAATTCAAAGCTCTCAAGACAAATGAATCTATAAAATTAATTACACCAGTAATCGAAAACTCAAAAGAATTTCTTCATCTCTGCTGATGCTGTGGGGGAGCGGAAACAAATGAAGGGCGGACATTGAATAATTCGATTTCCTTATTTGTACCAATCAATATCTTGTAAGAGCATTCGATATCTTGCGAATGAGACGTTTGATGTTGGATATTGAAATAATATTTGCACAAAATATGAAACATGGTTCCCTTCTCAAAGATTTATTTTCTGACGTCGGAGATTGGTTACCGCAATGCAAAGAGGAAACTTATCCGAAGCGGTTTTGCATCTGTTTTCACCAGTCTTGAAATTGTCAAGTAAACTCAGGTGCAACACGCTAACTAAATTTCAAGTGATCCCCTCTAAACAGTTAAAGGGTGGCTGGAAGTGGCGGGCGGTGGTCGCAGACGGCATATTAGTAGATATAATTGCATTTGCTACCGAGCTCTCTGACGTTTCCTTCAGAGTCTACCGCTGAATCTACGAAGACAATCGAGTTACCAATAAACCACCCTCTGGAATAAGTTGCCACTGATGAGAATATCTCGCTTCTTGATTGAATTCCTAACGTCTTCGGGATCAATCCCAACTGAATCAGAGGAAAGATAGACTGCAATAAAGCTTCCTTGATATACACGAAGAAAAATAAGATTGAAAGTAATCTTTCGGTTTTTACGTCAAATGAAATGAACGCAGGGTAGTATCTGATTAATTAAGAAAGAAACTCCGCTAAAAATAAGCTTATATTAAATTCGGTTGGTAATGCTGTCGGGTACTTATTTAATTCCGGATATAAAATTTCTGTGATTGAGCTCCGGCGGGTGGAGCGAGGGGCGTGAATTCCAACAAAATTAGCACCAGGGGTCGAAATAAAAAAGCGAAGGAAAAATTTAATGAACAGGAAAATGCTCCTTTTTGCAGCTATTCCATCTATTTATCTACATCGGGATGCCCATTACCTTGCTAAGAGAAAAGTTTACATTTTTAATTTAATGATTCCACTTTGTGGAAGTTGGGCGGGTTTCAGCGAGATCTTAATTTGGGGATTTCTGAGGCGTCTCGTTTTGTAAATATTATTCCTTTAATAAGACCTCACGTCGAGGGGTGCCTTCTGAACTCTGTGATTATGACTCTCGCGAGCTTCATTTTGGACCTCGTCAATTTGATTGGCGCTAATGAAATTTTTCCTACTTTGCCATTTTCATGTTCTTGACAGTATAATTTTGAAGCCAGACGTTGCTTCTTGTCACTTACACGCTCTAAACGATTACCAGGGCCAATTTGTTTCATCATATTTTTCCTGTTTATTTTTATGTTTCACTTCTCCTAATGCAATTTGTTACTTATCTCCTTTGGGCGCGTAAAGTGCGTGTCCCATCTGGAGCTAAATTTCTAAATCGTCAAGTCTCAGCTGCTGCGGTGTGCGCGATGACGGTTCGCTCTTAGCGGCTGTTTTAAAATTGAATATTTGATGCGCTCTCCCTCATGACGAATCCGTGGCGGGCGGAAAGTGCCCAATTCCGCGGTGCGTAATTTTTGAAATGCCTTTGTTAACGACTGCTCCCATTTCCCGTGTCACTTTACAATGCTCATAATATTATTTTCTGCGTTTATTGCCCTTGGTAACATTATGTCGGTGTAACTTTAGCTATTAAACCTTTAATAACAATGTTGCAAATATAGACACGTAAGCGGGAGTCATCTTTCTTTCAAAGTATATATTGCACAAAATCATGACCATTATTTTCTTAATCTGAATCCTGAGCTTGAAAGCTCTTAGTTACCTTTGCCCAGTACTAAGCAATTTAAAAGCCCACTAGTCCCACTACAGTGTAATTTATAAACTAGCCGTTTTCCGCGGCACCGTCCGCGTAGAAGTCGTTAATCACTATTCCCTCAGGAACGGTCAAATTTTTCGGGATAAAAAGTACCCTAAATAGGTAAAGCGTAACAAACATACAGACAGCGTTAATTGACATTTATGATGTTTACACTAGTCGGGTTTTTAAACATTTTTTTTTTATTATTGTAGTCTAAACCACCGGTATCTTCAGCTTTATAAACCTTTACCCAAGTACAAACTATATCACCAACAAACCTTTCTAAATCATTGACATAGATTTCGACTCATGCGATTATTCATAGCGAGTAATATCTGTTTCCCTGTTATCAGGCATTGCATGGCACTCACTATTCCCATTCCAAACGAATGGTAACAGATTAGTTCTTTCTAATTACGGAGATAGCGAATCCAATAACGGTTTATCGCATTCATTTGTTTGAAATCTAATAGGAATTTTGCATGTTATGTACGTTTATTGGTCGATATTATGTTTGCTTATTGATACTGTTTCATTAGAGGTGTAATGATAAATGTAACGTTAAATACATACGAATAAAGTAACTGTTAGTTGCAGGATGATATTTTTGGTGTTGAAATAGAAAGTGTTATCACTTCGTGCGGTGAAAAAATTATAAGTCTTAGTCAAACAGTGTGATGCAGATGATTGTATAAAAATCACATGATGGGGAAACAAGTTCGAAATAGTGTAGTAAGTTTTCTTATAAATTAGAACGCATAGCAATCATGTTAACTTTATCAAATTTACCATTTTTATGAATTTCATTCTGCCATAATTTATCAAATGACTAAATTAATTTAAAAAATGGTTTATTAGCATTTAGACTAGAAAAGATAAGGCACTAAAGGTCGAGGGGTAAGTTTTTTTCGAAAACATCTGTTGTGTGTTGTGTTTTTTGTGTTCAAAAGACATGATGGATCAGTTTCAACGCGCATTCGCCGGTCTCTTTGTTGTTAGTTTATGGCATTGTAATGTGTTTTTTTGTTTGTACAGTACGTGTTACAGTCGCTCCCGAACTTGGGATATTACTTATTTATTATAAGTTGGCTTAGGTTACAGTTGGGGGTTTGAAAATAATCACTTATGAACTGTAGTTGAAATTGATACTTTTTAATTTCAGGAATCAAGTGTTAGTAAAGTTCCTTTCTTTGCACAATCATTATACGTTACCTACCTACTAATGAACTTAACCTAAAAACATGAACTAGATCTTTAAAATGCATTCAAGTTATCAGTCAAAATGACACGATTTCTGTATATAAAAGTTCTAAAATTCATGTGACGTCAAAGTTTATCTTATATCTTGCAACAGAAAATGTAACCACAGAAATACAGTTATTTCTTAAAAAAACTAACCGACGCAAGGACGATAAAGGGGGATTACATTTATAAACGCAATTACAATCGGATTAGCTAATTTTTGAAGGCGACGGTGTTACACAAAAGGAAACAAAAAACACGTTACATCCCCAAGACCTTTATACAAGTGTGGGAGTGAATACGTTTTAAGAGCTCTTCAAAACCATCGTTGCGTGTTTTTTAATAAGATTTACAAAACTGAAGTTTACGTAATCTTATCTTCGAAAGAACCTTTTCTTTCATATGCTATTGTAAAGCCATGTGACATTAAAAGATTTGGATGTGGAGAAAAAAACGTGCTTTAAGTTTTTTCAATTATCACTTAAATGCGTTTTTGTGGACATGTGTAGACTGATAAAACCCGGTGTAGCGACTTTTATCGCTTTTGTTATTGAAATACAGCGTGCTCTATTTTTTAGATGCTGACAAATGTATCTAGGTATCGTATATTTTTTTAAAGTTCTTAATTATTTTCACTTCCATTTCTTTTCGGTTGGCCAATATTGTGAGAGTATAAAATAATTTTTCGTCTAGCTAACAAAATATTAAAGCCAAATTTAAAATGTTAAAGTCGCAAGTCGAGTAAGTGAAATATTTATTAAATGTTTGTTATTTCTTATCCCGTGTGGTTTCCGGGTTAGAATGCCGGACTCTATGTCTTCCCGTGGATGTCGTAAGAGGCGACTAAGGGAATAAAGGCTTGTAATATTGTTAGGCGATGGGCTTGCAACCTGTCACTAATACACTAGTAAACATCTCAGCCTACTTGTGTAAAATGTGGTTACAAAATTATTAACATGTCTTTTTAGAGTTTGTTGGTATTTGTTCAACTGGGTCGGTCAATAAGAAAGAGTCGAATTCAAAGAAAGCTCGGCGTGTTGAACTTTTTTTTTTCGATTAACCTTCAACTGAGTCATTCAGAATGTAAGCTTCAGTTAGTATTTGAGTAGCGCCGAACCGTGGAATTTTAACTATTGCGATTTCAAATTAACCATTTCTATACGACCTCTTCCTTCGTAGGAACTATTCAAAATAGTAGTTCAAGTTATGCTGGTTTTTGCGCCGAAGTGACCAACACTCTTGAACTGTGGTTTCGTAATGTTGCTTGGACTTCATGGGTCATTTATGTGTGGTTCTACAATAAATTAAATGCTGTTGTGATAATGAATAGTATTATTTGAGGCATTCGTAAGGTAAATATGAAGGAAAGGTTCATCTTGCATCTAGAGAGCAACTTTAAAGAATTTTGATACTTGTAATAAAACTCAGTTTATTTTACAATGGAAAAACGGTTAAAAACTTACTATTGTAAATCGGTAACTATTCCATTATAATAAATCATGTGTCACGTTACTTAATTTAAAATATTGTTATTGTATTAGATTTCTGGTGAAGATTCAACTATAAAGGCATAAATATAAATATAAATACCTGTTTTTTTTTAAGCATAATCTTTAGATATCTTATATCACAGTTGCATACTAACCCTCTTATTTATTACCGCATAAAAGCAAAACTATAGTTTTAATATGCTTTGTCCTTACCTGTCATGTCATGTGACACTAACATCTGGCAGAAAGAAGTAAAGCATACTTTAACTAAAATAGGTTACTAGCACGTTTATGAACAAGACGGTTAGTAAATAACATTCAACTGCAATTTTTCTTTGAAAAATACTAAAACCAACTTCGAACGCTGCCTTAGTTCTCGCGGGGCCAAGTTTATCAAGAATGTCATGAGCTTTTTACAATATATCAATGCTCAAGACTAGTACAGTACGATCTCAGTTGCAATTAGAATGTCTGAATAAAACACGTGTAATTCCCGAACAAGGCCGACCGGCTCCGAATCATCACGAAGTCGAGTGTTTGTTTACATGCGACCGACTCTATGCCACTCGTGAGATCCAGGGTAGGGTGGGTAGAGCTAAGAACATGGTAACAGTAAAAAGTTTGGTAATTTTTTTTTTTTTTTTTTATGTTAAGGAGAAGGCACCCGAGCACTCAGGCCACCTGATGGTAAGTGGAATCTGAGACCCATAGACATTTGGATTCTCAAGACTATAATCCTAAGATCTCAAATGCGTTGCCTATCTTCAAAAGGGCACATATTAATAAAAGCATTTGGATCTTAATAAGTAACTATAACGTCTGTCTGTTAATTGGATATATACCAAGTTTACTTGGTCATATTTCCTTGAGACTGTTTAAAAGGCCATACGGCAATTTTGCCGATTTCGCTGATTTACGTGATTTAACAGACGTGACTTCAACTGTAAGGTCACGAAAAGAAGCAAAACCGGCCAAATTCCGTATACGAAAACACGATTAGAAAGATAACCCTCAATCATTTTATGTTGAATACATGAACCTTTCTGCATGATTTTGGTTGAATCTTCGAAACCCTACAATTTTTATCAATAATTACTAATTAAATAATTGAGAACTTATAACTTAATAGGTTACTGGTAAACCATATTTTTTATTTCAATTTAACGCTGCCATACATGCAAAACTATCTCCATCTCGCGTTCATCGCGCGGAAGCACATAAAGCCATCCCTTTTTGATTCTTGTGTGAGCGTGACAGCATATGTGGGCTAGAGAAAGGAAACGAGCTCATAGGTCATCATATTATAGTTTCAGCAAAAAGTCATCATCGCTGGTTAGAGGCCTTAGTATTGTACTCCTTGCATCTATTTGTTTCTTAAGATCATCAAATCGCTTTCCTGTAGGTACGCGTTCCAACATAAAACTGCCTAATTGAGAATGCACGCGCTAAAATGTCTTTTGTACGCTCTGACGGGAGTACGTAAACTGGCCGGATTTAACGAGCTGCATCGATTGATGGTAAGTGGGTTGAGACGTTGTCAACCCACCTATGCCAGTCATTTCAACTGTACGTTTTGACAGTTTCGCGTTATACATGTTAGGATATTAACATGACACGAGGCGTAAATAAAATCAGATAATTTGCATTTACCAATAAAACAAATAAAGAAACAATGAAAGAAAGAAAACCATTTATACGTGACGACAAAAACAAAGAACAGAGAAAAATTTAGTTCCGAAACGGTCCAAACTCTAAGCTCTCTTATAGCTAAGAAAATAAAATGAAATAAAAATCTCATGCTAAACATGCCAGTTCTATAGTATTCCAAGTGCATGCACTCGCTTGAGACAGAATTGGCACTCCACATGCGACCACTCAATCATGAGTTTGCATTCTGCAAAGTAACTACTGCCTTTCTCACAGAAAGAGCATAATATGTCTTATAAAATGTAATCCTTAAATACAGCCTTGTTTATTACTTGGTAGGGTTTGTTTTTATTAATAAATTTAATTGTAGAGCCGCTTTTTGTCGCGACTACTACAGAACTTTAGTCGATTTAGGAACTTTACTTGCTTCAAACTGGCAACACTAGTGACAGTTGGCCTGTTTCTGCAATAAAGTGTTGTTAGTTTTTTATTTGTCAAAAAGATTGTAGTGCAAGTGTTTGGAGGAATTAGACGAAGTATTCAAAACATACTGTGTTTGTTAATATATGAGAAAGTTGAATAAAAATGAAAAGAAGCTATTAATTCAAACTATAACCAAGAAACTCTATATTGTTGATTTTTTTAAATTCATTCTTTGAACGAAACCTACTAATTTCAAACTTCAAGCCTAATGCAACAGTAACTTGGGGTCCTCTAATTTAATCTAAAACGTATCAATTTTCTTTTTGCAAACAAAAACAGTTTATGGCGGTTACGAACGAAAGTGTATTGCAATAAAAAAACAGTATTAAAAAAACGACCGGGAGTTGTGATTGATCACCGCCTTGGAGCTGTTATTTGTATGGAGTCATACAACTCGATATGGGGTCCAATTTGTGTGGGAAACCGATGGATGGGCCCTGAACGCGGCAAATTAAAAACACGGAGTGGGCATGCGATGGAGAGAGGAGTTTCATTTACCAATAAATAAGGGATGGTGCTCAAAACAGACTGAAATTGTTTCTCTTTTGACTGTATAGCAAAATTCGTATTTGCGTTTGTACAAGTGTGGATAAACATGCACATATAATAAATGACAAAAGACAATCTCACTAATTGACCTAGTCCCAAACTGAGCTTTAGGCTTGTACTAGACAACGATACATACATACATACATACATAAAGTCACGCTTTCATTCCTAGAGTGGGGTAGGCAGAGATACAGAAATACCAACAACTACAAAAAGAGTTGTTGGTAATTCTGTAACCACATTTTGCACAAACAGGTTTTATAATGACGACTAAAACCCCTTACAATCCCTAAAAAGATAACAGAAATCGTGTTATAGATATAGTCTGATACTAAAAAGAGTACCGAAACAAAGCGCATTTACCTATACCATCCATTGAAGCCAATGACTCATTTACAAATAAAACTGGCCATTAAATGAATAAATTGAAATATTCCAAAACTTCCCTCATAAGAAACCTTTCAAACCCAATTAATGTCGATATTACGAACCCCTAAAGAGTTGGAAACACGAAATGGAATTATGCATTCCCCTAAAAGTCCCCATTAGAATTAGAGCCGGAATTTATTCCGCACTGGGGCCCAATATTTCCGGATTTCCGGGATCACTGTTCCTGGTTTACAACTTGGAAGGTAAACGGACACTTTCGTTGTTTCAGACAAGAATTTCAGTTCCGTTAGGTAATTTTGAAAGTTTGAAATTCGAGTATTAAGTTGATAATAATTGCGCAAACGGATAAAAAGTTCTCTTCAAATAAAATGATAAGAAACAATATATTTATTAATGATAATTATATTTATACTTGTATAACTTTATAAAATTCAAATCAATGCAAGTGGTAAATAAACATGAAATATTAACAGGTACCTATCACATTTAGGACATAATATCACTAAAACTATTTTTTTTTATACCTTCTTAACAAAAAAAAATCAAAGTAATTAACTTCAAGTGCGTTACACTAAAATAATAATCTTGATTTTAATAATACTAGTTACAATAGACTACTGGTAAATACAATTTTAGTGTTAACTTCAGACAGAAAAAACGCCGTAAAACAAAACACAAAACACATTTACAAAACCCATTCAGAGCATCGAAAGTTATAAAACGCAAAATGGCGTTGGAGACATGCAAACATATTAATTTATGGGCATCTTCGAAAACTTTTTAAGCTCTAACCGTTTCCAGAAACTTTTACATTAAAGCTCCCGGAACTTCAATTTAATTTTGTATTTACTTCTGAGTTCTGTTACACCTTGCTTTTGTTTTTTAAACAATTTATGGCAATGGTTTTATGGTTAATACTTTGTATTGCAGCGCAAAAAATAAAACTACCACATAACGACATACATTAAAGGTCCTGGCAACATTTTATACAACAATAGTAGAGCAGCGGATGTACTGGGCTGGGATTCTACATGGTAATAACGATATCGTATTTGAAGTGTTTCCGTATTGTCAACGTTTTGATAACCCTTATGACATTTACAATAATGGCGACTGTGACATAAACGATTCTAAAACACGTCAAATACGATATTATAACGCAGTAGAATAGAGGCCCAGGCGTACATACTACGCACATGAGGGAGAATTTAGCGCATTGAGCACCAAAGGGACGCGACGTCTTGGTTATTAGAAGTTAATTCGTGTTTCTATTCATTATCATGTTATGTCAGGTTCGAGAAAGAGAAAAAGCCATATGGAACAGGTTCATAATATTATGGTCTCTGATCCACTTAGATTAAAGAATGCTCAGTTGCTCAGGAAGAATGGCGCCAATTGCACTGATTGAAGCTTCATTTACTCAACAATGTAACCATCCAGACCAATAAACAAGTCAGAACAAGCAGGCTGTCAAATAAATCCAACAAATATTTTAATGGCACCATAGACCCTCTTTATAGCTGTTATAAAGGCGCGTAAAACCTGACCAACCCTTGGACAAAGTCTTTACTATAAAATAAATCTAGCAAGTTATCGTCCACAATAAACAGTCGCCGCGGAAGGCTATCGCCAATTCCCACGCAAAGTTGCTGTTAATAAAAGCAACAAAATTATATATTCAAGACTTAGGAGGTGGTGGTATAGCAGTTAGGGTTTTCTACGTGGTCCGGGTTACAATGCAAATTGCTGTAGAGGGGTGCGCCGATGCCCTCTAACTGTATGTCTAAAGATGGCCGCTTTAATGGCGAAATGAAATTATTAAGCATTGTCTTGTGAAATCGGCCGCAGTCGACACCTGAGTCTCGCACTTAGTGTGGATTTTCCTGGTCGCGGCACCAAAATTGTTATCTCGCATCGTAAAAATATCTTCCTGGTTTTGTCACTTTATGAATATGAATAGTAGTAGAGTTTTATATTGTTTCAGACGTAGAATTAACTTTCTCTATTTTTCCTTTAACGTTGACATTTTAACCAAAAAGTCGTATCCTCGGAATTAAATTCACCATGACATCCATGATAGTTCATGTGGTAAATAGTAGTTTTCCAGTTTTGTGTGTTAATTTAAAAAAAAAAATAATGTAAGGGGACAATCTTATACAAATTCACCTAGTCCCTAACTAAGCTTAAGACGGCGGCTGTACTTGACAACGATATAAACACACAGAAATCATCCAAGACGTAAAAGAAGACTCGCAATCATCGTAACAATATTTTCCCTTACCTGGAATCGAACCCAGGACCCCTAGCTTCATAGGCAGGGTTTCTACCAACTAGGCTAAATGTGTTGCCAAACTCAACTTTAAATAATTTACCCGGAACGGCTGCAACACCATCCCCATCTAGTGACGGATACACGCAATCCCAACGCGAAGACATAATGCTACCCTTTATTTGTATTAAAATTTAAATCTACTTTGCAAGGTGTATTTATACACGTGGTCTTGCAATTTTGATCGCCATAAAGCCTCCAAACGTATTATTACGCTATACCTTTGTGGTATTCGGTGTTACACTCCCGAGTATTTCGACGTTCTCCCATGAGTTCAGTATGCATAATGTTAATATATTATAGATGGTTTAATTACTCGTTTGTGGTACACTTGCGGTTCAAATGTTGATGCTTGTACCGTTCGTTATACATTTAAATGATTTTATGCGTATTTATATACTAATAAAGCATTATGCGTTCGCTGGATGCTGCTTTGGAGTCCTATTTTAGGGTGTAGTAAAAAGGTTTTTTAAGGCAGTCATGTAATTAGCTTCATTGTTTTTTTTGTGACAGTGAAAAGGCACACGAGCACTCAGGCTACCTGATGGTAAGTGGAATTTGAGACGCTTACATTTAAATGCTCAAGACTGCAATCCTAAGACTCCAAATGCGTTGCCAACCCTGATGACTAATATGAAATGCTTCTATGCTAGTAATTTCACCGGTTGTCTTATCCCCACACTGGAACACCAATAGTGCGAACATTGCTGCTTGGCGATAGGTTAATGGATAAAATGGTGGTAGCGATCCGGATGGACCCTGCACAGGGTCCTACTACCATTAATGAATCAACTAACAATTAACTATTTTCTATTAAGTTAAATATGTTTTTTATGGTAAGGAGAAGCCACACAAGCACTCAGGCCACCTGTTGGTACGTGGGATCTGAAACCCATAGACAATTCAATTCTAAGGCTTCAAATGCATTGCCAACCATCAGGACCAAGATGGAATGCCTTTATGCTGCTTGGCGGTGGTTTAATATATAAGATGGTGGTAGCGATGGACTACTTTTATATTATTAATGTAAAGATATTACAGTCACGTGATATTTTACTCAACGATAATTGTAGAGCCAACAAATAAGCAAACTTCTTTTTAAACGGAAAATCAGGCGGTTTTAATAGAATAAAGGAAAATCGCGGACATAATTTGCTTATAAAGATGGTGTGGGAACAGGATTCAAATCGCTACCACCATCTCAACTGTTAAGGAGGGCACTACTAAGGGTCGGCAGCTTGTAATCCTGAAGTAGCAAAAACCACGGACCCTACTTGTGAAATCGAAGTTCGAAGTTACATTAGCACCATCCCTTTCTATCGAGTTAGTCTCGAATTACTAGTGACGGGGATGCCACCCAAAGTTTCTATTTAAATTCTTCTTTTTTAATATTTAGAGAAACCAACAGCTTGCATTTTATATTTTCAGCTGGAGCTGTACGGTCGAAATCATAACTAGCTGAACATTTTAGTACAGACAAAGACTTAAATTTGTCAATCTGACATTATACAGCAGTAAGGTTGAGTTTCCTCTAAGTTACAATGACTTGGATGGAATGAGCTTTTTTTTAATTGGGTCTTAAATTTACGCTCGTGACCGTACCTTGTCGCACTTGCACCTACTAATATAGTAAATTCAAACGACTTCAGTTTAATACGTTATTGTGACAGGTAACTGATTTAAAACTACTTATGAGTTCAACTGTACATAATAAGTTGAAGAAATAACAGGATTCTACATGACTATATAAGATTATCGGCTTATACGAGCAGTTGACTAGAAAGTCACATACACATAGAGGGTTGCTCAAAAGAAAACCTATAGAAAAAAACTTTGAATTACTTCACAGAAAACAATATCGATAAATACAACAAGTGAACCATCTATGTATCTCAGATTCCACTTACCACGCCATAAAAAAATCTATATTCCTTAGGCATAGACACCACAAGTGTCAACCGAGTCTATTTCCAAAAACAAAGCCTGTAAAGTACCATTGTGTGCATTGAGTGCAGGACATACGGGCTTCTTATGCACAACACTGTACACGTGTCGAGTTTCACACACGTGCATGCACTTGCATGCAGCTTTGTTTAATTAGAGAGGTGATGAGATCGTGGAGGTTCCGGGCAGATTCAAAGCCACCGAGCAATTGAGATTTATGATTGAAAAAATGATTTTAGTTTTACATACGTACATCACGCCTTATATAACTCCCAGAGTGGGGTAGGCAGAGCTACAGAAATACCAACAACTCCAGAAAGACCTGTTTATAATTCCTTCTTAAAAACAAAATAAAATTATCGCCAAAATGATGGATGTACGTACAAAGACGACTTCACTTCCCTTTAAGGGATTTCTTCCAACCAGTTCATAATAATGAAATAACAATGAATGCTGAGTTATGTATGTTTCTAGAAATACATCATCATAGACATACATCTATTTATCCAATCTGAACTTCGGAGGCATGTCTGTCAGTGCCGAATGAGTTAAAGCATTATGTGGCAAGAACTTAAAAACAGTTATTTTTTTATGAAATTTATAATAGCCTGGCACTTAATGGGTTAAACTAAAAATGGTGGCCAAACTGCGGTTAAAGGAAGCATGAATAATAAATCAGGCCTAATTTAGCGCAGTATCAGCTGAGTTTTACATACTATCACGCCTTTATAGCCTTCAGTATAAATTACAAACTAAACTCTGACGTCATAAAAAGCCAAAGGACCAATAATATAATATCGGTTACAGCTAAAATCACAGCGCGGGAATTTCAACATGCATTGACAGAAAATTACTCAATCCGAAAAAGAACAAGTTTTGTTTTGGTTGTTCTTGCTTTTAACTAATTTTTTTCTTGACTTAAATAACGGAGTTTAAACAATTAATCTTTTTGTTGCTACGTGTAGTTGAAAACCTTAATGTAGAATTCTACGAACTAACAGACAACAACTAAACAATGCGAGAGACTGTTCGTTCAACTCAGGCAACTAGCAACAAGTTTCAAGTAGAGAATAGGATAGTGCTATGTGACTACATATGTATCTCTGTCACATTTACTGCTCTCGTTAAATACTACTCAAAACTGAGAACATTTTCGAATTCAATTATTAAAAATATGCACATGATTGATGTAAATTGTAATGTCATAAATATATTTCTGCAGGATATATTTTAAGCAGTTTATAATTATGTAAAGCCGGTATAGGTGAAAAACTTAAGCAAAGGACTAAGGAGGAAGGAAGGAGGAGGAAGGATGTAGTTGTGTACAAAATTACGTCAAAATTCAAATATATAATGTCGAACGGTCTATACACATGTGTTACAACTTCATACAATAGTTCATTTTCTTATGTTTTTCACCTATATGTATTTGGCGATCGTTATCGTTATCGAAACTGTATCGGATAGACAAGCTGTCGGAAGGTCGAGTCAAACGCTCACGTCAATTCTAAACCTTTCAACAGTTTTCGAAAATCGTTTACGATTTAATCTTTAAGCGCTCAGCATCTTGTCTGGTTTGCTATTTGTCGTTTTCGACGTGTCGTTTTTGTAAACGTCAGTTGACATCACGAAGAGCAAAGCTAATAGTATCGCGGCTGCTCGCGCGTTATAATTAGTACAAATCGTCGACTCGATGCGCCTTAGCGTAGACATGATAACGCGCTGGGCGTAGACGCGGCAGGCAAAAATTTACACTGTAAAAGAAACACTCTAGATTTAATGGCATGAGGCATTAGCATTACTGCTACGCTAAATATACATAATTAAGACGGCAAAAGTACTTCGCAGTATTAAAGGGCAATTTTACTACACGATATTTGATACCTAACCTCACGAACTAATTGATACAGAAGACTACTACGTAATAGATAACATCATAAAATCATTTAATTTACATAAAGATTACGATTTTTCTCATTCAAGTAACGCTAAAAAATTCCAACTTTTAGCGTTTTCTATTTGCCTGTCACGTTAATTGAATATTTCCTTGTACCATAAAAATAAGCTCACAAAAGCTATGTTATAAAACCCTGCCCTGTCTAAACACACCATTGTTTCGCTCAAGCCATGGAATCCAGTAATCTCACGAGTTAATAGATTCGATAATTCATCGTCGCGCCGAAGTCGATAGTCGATTGATAGCACTCTAGATCGACGGGTGAAATCCGCTTCACGCTTGCCTTGCTCGAGATTATCGATTTCAGCTATAAAAGGCAGTTAATATCTATTCGAAATGTAATTTAATAATGAAACATTAATAGGACAATTATTATCTATCGCAAGTGGCTGTAAAAATAATGTGTGTTGAAACATGAGGGATGCAAAACCGGTCATAATATCGATCCTTGGGGGACACCTTTGTGCAGTAATAGACCTTTTTGCCGTGTAAAATAAAAACTATGTCATAGAAAATGAAACAAGTTGCATTAATACACTTTTTTATAAATATCTATTGAGGACGAATTTTTTTTTTCTAGAAATTTCCCACCGCGTCAGTTTGTGGTCACTCGAGCCGCGTCACTAAACGATTCGGCTTGCCTACCTTGGCCGCCGAATTGTCAGGTGAGGCTTTCGTATGAACGGCTAGACCAATCGAAGATCAGAATTATTCTCGGTCACATTCCATTCATGGATTCATAATCGACGAAACAGTTCTTTATTCAGGCAAGAAATTGCATTTTCCAAGGCAAGTTTTTAGTGGCTTTTTGCGTTTGATGCTAGAATGGAAATTACTTTGAAGGCTACAGAAGTAACGAATCATAGCAATGCCCTATAATTCGTAACTCGTGTAGCTAAACGTGTAGCTTATATTCTACTTATTTCGTTTTTATATTATAAGCATAAAATACAAGAGGAGGTTAAAAATAGGAAGCATTTTACGCGATTAAACTGCAAAATCATTGTAGCGAATTGGACTGCACCTAAGTCGTTTAGGTTAAGTGTATTAACAACAGAATTTAATTACTTGAAAAAACTCAGCTACCGTGGAGTCGGACATCAAACGCGTAAATAGACCGGCACTAATATTAAAAAAAACCGTTGGATTGAATCCAAACATTTGTCTCTTAACGAATCGTGTCGCGGGCGGCGAAGTCAAAGCGGCGTGATTCGGCGATTCTGTTCCATTTTCGAATGCTTGCTGCCCATTCGTTCCCTCGGCTACGCCTACCCAATAAATTAGATGCCTCGCGCATAGTTACGCAACTAATGAAATCCCAAAAAGATCCCAACTCATTTTCTCAACTTTTCCGTAAGAGCACGCGCCTTCAAAGATTTCGCCTGAGGAATAATTCCTCTAATAACGCCTGCTCACACGGTATGTTATGCAACCATAGGAATTTCATTAGATACACACGCGTCTGTTTGCTAAGACGCTTTCCATTGCTAAAAGTTTCTTGAGGCGGGTATAATTCCTTTGTTTGTTGTCGGGGTGGCGCGCCCGCCTCACCCAACGTTTTCTAAGTCATCGGGTCCAATTATGCCCCTTTGTAGGTTTTGATATGTAAATTCGCGATTTTATTAAACAAACCGTGATGCCATTTGGAAGCAGCGAGCCGGATTAATGCCTTCTTCAGATTTGTGTAATCGCTTCTTAAGACAACGGCAGTGGGTTAGGGATTGGTTCCCTTTCAAGTGGGCTGGGGAATGTTTCGAATCAATGCAATTAACCATGATTTATAATTAATGTACTAGGAAAACAGTAAGGTAAAGGAGGTGGCAAAAGCAAGTGGTATGCACATTTTGGTCTTGAACCCTGGAGGTTCTTGACCATAATCGAATGTAAGACTGGACACCTTTCGATACATCGGGTAAACATACCAGTATTATGAATTTGTTCTATATCTAGCCCATTTCAATAAAATAAACTGGTTCAATACTAAAAATGAAGCGGCCATGCAAAGTTAAATGAAGATTCGTTAAAATACGTACGTGTGCGTCCATTCATCCTCACAGGATGGCACTCCCCCACAAATTAATCTGTCTACGTAAACATAAAACGGCCATAACAACCAAACTACCCATTCGATTTAAGCTTAATTTTTACCCCAGCACTATTAATAATTTACAGGGATAACGCCAACGCTTGCGCCATATTACAACGCATAAATTAATTATGTCGTTCGCTTGTTTAACTGCGAATCAGATGAGTTTTATTGACAATATTGTTGGGAAAGAGCAATTTGTGGGATGGCCGAAGCGACGCCGAGTGGTCACCAAACAGGGGGCGAGGCAATTGTCAACGGTCGTATTTAATAACATCGATAGTGCTGGTTAGTTACTGATGCAAATGGATGGAGGTAAACTCTCCTGCTGACTTCTCGTGTCCTGGTTGCTTCTATTTATTATTCATGTAGAGGGAATTGTGAGTAAGGAGTATTATGTATGTTGTTACCTGGACTCACCTGGCGAATTTGCGAAGAGCTTTGGACTATTTCGTAATGTTTTACATCAACATAATTAGACTCAGTACAATTCGTTTGGTCGCCGCTATCAATTTTTGTCAAACATAGCAAATGAGAAAGTATCTAAGAAATTGCGTTATTCACTTGTTACAAAGTTATTTTTTACTTAACACACCTGGAACATCCCTATTTAAAACCAGCTGTACCTACAAGTGGCACTCTTCTTACTGTACCAAAAGTAGAAGATAACCATCCAATGGATGTAAGCTAGTAACTTGTACTTATTATCTATGGGCCCTAGACAAGACTTAACGCTATCGCAAAACGATTTTCGAAAACTTTCAAAGTGTATGGGTCGACCGTCTGACAGCTCAAGTCAATCCTACACATTTTCGATAATGATAACGATCTCGCAAAGCATCTCGTCACAGGTCAAAAACAGAACTCTTATAGGATTACTCGTTTGTCTGCCTGTCCGTCTGTCACAGCCAATGTGCTCCGGATCTACAGGACTGATTAAATTAAAATTTTGTATACATAATATCTGTGACCCAAACATAAAAGTGTCACGTAAATTAAAAAAATTGAAATATTGGGGTCACATTTAAAATGAGAAAAATAAAAAAAAAACTTGTTCAAACTGTACCATGAGACAGATATTATTATCAAATGAAATGGCTTCTTATACGGATCTCGAATATTTTTTTATTTAAATTTGAAAATGAACAATTTAGAAAATAGATGAAAATTTACTGGAGGCGTCTCTTATTTTAAAAGTTATAAAAAAATATTTGAAAGTACAGTCACATGTAATTTTATTTATAATGTGGTTGCCGGGTTAGAATAGTGCCACTCCATGTCTTCCCGTGGATGTCGTAAGAGGCGACTAAGGGAATAAGGGCTTGTAGTACTGTTAGGCGATGGGCTTGCAACCTGTCACTAATACACTGGCAAACATCTTAGCCTGATTGTGCAAAATGTGGTTACAGAATTATCAACAAGTTTTTTAGAGTTGTTGGTAATTCTGTAGCTCTGCCTACCCCACTCTGGGAATAAAGGCGTGACTTAAGTAAGTAGTAGTATGTTAATAGCACTTACTGAGGACGTGGCACATCATGAAAAAAAAAACAGGCCGAAAAGCTATTGAGGCACAAATCCCTTCATCCCTTGTACTGCCACGGCCTGTAAATCAACTATTTAGTAAATTGGCCTCGGTTCTTAAACCCGTCAGAAATATTGAGTAAATCTACTAGCGATTTTTAGACCACAATTGCTGAAAAGAAAAGCCGCAAGAAAGTAAAATTTCAAAATCGTTCAAAAGTATTGTTATGTCCTTTACTATTTAGATGATGATGGTGATGATGATGACGTCTTCCTGTTACCCCTCATCAGGAACATACGGCTCGCAGAAGGATTTTCCAGTGTTCACGATTATGCGCGGTAACTTTAAGGTCTTCCCAGGCGAAACTAGTCGATAAAGCCTCTTTTTCAACTGATCGCCTCTAGGGCCCTGTTATATAAAACTGCAAATTACAGATTACAAGCGGAAGTTTCTTTCTAACTCCTTTTGCTATAAAGAGCTTTATAAAACAGAACCCAGGTGGCAATAGGGTGTTCTTTACTATTACATCCAAAACCACAACATCCTATCACCGGTAAATATTTAATTGTGGGTCCACAACGCAAATTGCCCGAAGCTCTCTCCTCACCTCCAGACCAAACTATCGGAACATGCAAATGTTTCCATCGCATTACTGTAACTCAATATTCGCACGAATGTACACAATTGCATTTGGGGTTGCATTGAGGCGCTGACACACCGGCTATTATTGTGCAAACGGCTTCCGTGTGTGGAGCTAGCCTTATGCTAGTTTAGTATAATTACGTAATTGTTGTGTGATAGATTGCATTGGTTTAGGTAAATAGAGATAAATGTTGCTACTGTTTGTTATTACTTTACAAAAATTGCAATCGTTAGTTACTCAGTGGTGATAATTTAGAATTAAGGGATGTACATGCTGCAATAGAAGCGATTCTTAGCTGCGATTTCAATAGCAAAAATAAACCAAATATTTTTTCGAAAATACTACGTTGAATAATGATATGGTCTTCGAATTGTCATAAATTAAAAGTTAAATAGTTTTGAAGGTATGATGCTATTTCTTGCGTGCTTTAAAATGTATGCTAATAGAAAATATTCTGAAACAATAACGTCAATTTAAACTTGTATATAAATAAACTAAAAAGTATATTCATTGACCGCACACAACCAAATTATAACTCATCTTTGCTCCGCCGGCCAGTAATGGATACTAAAAGCACGCGCTGTCGCCTCGAATTAACACAAGCTTTTGTTATCATTCAATTTGATTCGGCCGTCGGCTGTTTTATTATTTTAATGAGCCTCAATTTTCAGGGATAATTGAAAGCACGTTCGATTATTATTTCATCAGGACAGAGCTCTGAAGCACTACATTCAATGGCGTCCAACGTGGGGCTCTTTTACTCTTTAATAATTATACAATGGAGCGAAAGGGACAGGGTACCCTGCAATAGTAAACTGCGTTTCGATTGTGCATTTGGATATTAGCCAAATAATGGCTTATTAGGGCTGTTAAGTATGGAGTATGATTAGGTTTTTTTTATTTTGTTATTTAGAATTAAATGTTCTTTTTTGAAGTATTTGAGAGAATTAAAATGCTTCATCAGGGGCTTATTTTTTATTTGTGTGGCGATTTCATACCTATTTATAACGTTGTAACGATGAAGTAGCGTGCAAACTGTCAAAGTTTAAAGTTAAAAGTGCTCTGTTTTTGTAATTGCATGTATTCACACAATTTCTACAACTTGCAAAGTCGGTATGGAATACAATTTTTCATTTATATCCAGTGAATTTTTAGCTACACGCAAAAAGACATATCGGCAGAGGACGTTTCAATCGGTGTTCATTAAAATCTAGATCAAAATCACTTCTGCTATCCCTAAGTCCACTATATTTTGCTGTTTGCCTACTAACAACAACCCCGCCTGTAAAGTGTAACATATTCAATGCCTCCAACAAGCTCCTTCATCTAAGTTGAGCACGTTAGGAGTGTCACCGGTCCTGAACGTCATAAAGAACGAGGGATGAACGCGCGGGTAAATTATACTCGCTTTTATTTCTGGACTAACAGTTAGTTCAACTGTTAGTTGACTTAGTAGTTTAATTAAAAGGGTGGCTTTTGATTTGTAGCAGGGAACGTGGAAATTATTTGCAAACAATCGCACTAACTTTTGTCGCTTCGATATACGATATGAAAAGTAGATTCTGTTTGAAATTTACTATTCCAGCGAATTTTAGAACTTGTAAGATGTAATGAAGTGCCTATCAAGTACTTGAATGCATTTTGTTATTTGCATTGATATAGTATGCGTTGTGTAGTAGTAATATTGTAGTCCGTGTAGCAAGTAAGCATCGTTCATAGTAAAGCAAATCCGAATTAGGGCCTAGTTTAATGTTTTGTTTGTATAAAATATATTATTTAATATATATTTTTACTAAACAATCTTATAGTTGCACTTACAAAAGCAATTAATGAGAAATAGTTGCTCGTCCACAGTACGGGCGTCTCATTCTGCACTCAGGAGTAATGAGAACGGGTCACTTTGTATGGAAATTCTGTACTAAGTGAACCGTTTTGATTGCTCTTGACTAACCTAATTAGAGTAATTGACGGGTTATTTTGAGTATTACCCAAAAAATTACCCGTGTAAGTGTACTTTTCAATTCCCGATGACAAGTAATAAATTTATCTAGAGTTCTCAAAATAATATAGTGCCAAATTAAACCAACCAAAGTAGAGAGCTAAACATGTCATAAAGGCAGGGCGAAGAGACTACGTTTACATTTAGACGGCATATACGGCAGATACGCATCTATGTAGTTGTGTAAAGGCAGCCTTTCACGCTACGACTGGTAAGTGACACGCGCCGATTCGAGTCAGCCCGCAGACCGCAGCACGCGCTGTTACCTTAGAACTATGCATGGCAATCACAGTCACCACAATCTCCCTTAACATGTTAAAAACCGGACTCTCTTATTACCATATAAAGTGGACACTATTGAGCCCTGAGCATAATTAATACGATGCCATGTGGTTTGCAAATCTTGCAACATCGGAAGTATCACTGTGTGAAAAGTATAGTAGGAACTTGGAATCATCAAGTCGCCCGATTTTATGATGAACTTATAACACAATAATTATAGTAATACAAAGTTTTGTGAAACGTACGATTATGTAGAAATACTCAATGCCTAATAATTGATGTGATTTGCCTTGTTAAAGATAGTGTATCTTTCCCCGCAAAAATCCTAGACAACTTTATCGTGAAATCTCTAAACGAAGCCCCTTGCTAAGCATGCAACGTTTATTAGTGGCCAGTTTGGAATCGCCCTAAGACAATTTGGTTTAAAAAACTAGCGAACCCCATAAAGTGAGAGGTTCGTTTTGACAGCTCTCTTCGCGTGACCGGCGCGCTTAATAGTTTTTTTTCTCTCATTCATACACAGTTCGAGCAAATTGATTAGGTCTATTAACTTGTTTCTCCAAAGTGACAGCCCTGGCTATTAAATATGGCGGTTAGATTCCAATTTTGAATTCGGGATCTGATAATGGGCTTATTATAGGTGAGGAAGTAGGTTATTAACAACTTATTAATGACATTTTTAAACATTAAGTGGTTCCGCAGGAACTAGATGTTACGATATGGGATGATCTATCACTATCTTGTGGTGTAAAGCGGTGAAATCATGTTGTTTTTTAATAGAAAATTGAAATGAATAATGCGAAAAGGTAATACATTTATTGTAAAAACTTTTAAAGCATTATTGTGTCTGACTTCTTTTAGCAAAAGTAAAGAATTTTATGGCTAACTTGCTGCTAGAGCATACATAATACTTGTTACAAGTTTGCTTATGTTATTTAAGCTTAAAAGTTACTGCCAATAAATATTACAAACCTTAAGAAAATAAGTAACAACAATTTACATATACTAAATCAAAGCGCTTTGTTTCACTCCTGCTATTTTTGGCAGTCCAATGTTTAAAAACGTATCAGTCTATAAGTTATCCAATCATAACCCGGATGTGCACACAATAGAATGATTCCCACATGCCTCCGACTAAACACATCTCAAACGCCTAAACGCTGAAATAACAAATTGATTACACCGCCACCAGTTACTATTTAGTCCAAGATATAAGAGAGTGTTTAATTAAATAAAGCATTGTAGCCTTTTTGAATTCTCGTCTCCCTCAAAGGTTAAAAATATGGCAACCCTCAGGTACGTAGAACGGTAAAGTAATGATGAAGTTTGGGGAGCCATGTATGATCTTCAGTCCGTGCTTTAAAATTTGCTAGGTTGGGGCATTGACCTCTACGGGAAGGCTTTAGAGCCCCTGGTGAAACTTCTTTCACCAGGGGCCATAATGGGAAATAAGTGCTAACGATTGTGCAACTGTGTAAATATAGTTTAAACATAATTGTCATTCGAAACACGTTCGTTTGTAGACAAAATAATCGTTCCGTCATTGATTGATTTTTTGCGTCTACACTGTCCTAGGTTTCTACGTGAGCTCATCACACATATACATATTTTTCCTTTCCAGGAATTAAACCCAGGGTTCGCTATCTCCGTAAAAACTACTAGGCTACCCGCGTCGTCAAATTAAAAGCTTCTCGGCTTTAAAAAATATCCTTGCCCTTGACAGTTCCAATTAGTTCGCACTTAAATTGCGTGTTGCCCTCATGCCCTGAGGCAGATTGTACAAAACAGTAGGTAGGTCAAGTGTAAGGTTGTGGTCGGCTGTGAGAAGCGCGGGGAAAACGCTGCAAATCGCTCTCTCACTCAAATGACTCATTGATCCAGTTTCGACTTTGGTGCGTAAATCATTGATAACAAGGAATAAGGTAGGACCAACGACAACGCCTTGGGGTACACCAAAATTGAGAAAACTATTAAACTACCAAGTTAGTGGTCCAATCCCGGTAAGGGCAGATATTTGTATGATCAGTGCTAGTATTTGTTTCTGAATCTTGGATGTTGTCTACATATTTAAATACGTATTTCTCTATATACGAGTAAGTTAATTTGTTATCTAGTACCGATCACAGTTCAAGCCGAGGGCTTAGTTTAGGACTGGATTAATTTGTATGAGATTGTCGCCGGATATTTATTTACTTATTATTTATTGCTGTTGGGTACAATCTACCTACCTGCCTATTATAATTTGCTAGGGGCAAATTATATGTTTAGGTTTAGTACCTACTAATGTTAGTACTCGTTAAGCTTCATACATGTTTTATATTAGGTTACTCTTTGGGAAATTCTATTGAGGGCCAGATTGATACTTCTCAAGTTAATCTGTCTGAATATGTGGTTAAAATCTCGAGTTGAAATTTAGAATACGTTTGTAAGCCTGATAAAAGTACAATGTTATGGTACCTAAGAGCTGATCTCATGATGGAGTCGGCAGGTGGCAACAGGATCACCGGTGTACTTGACGAAATCTTCAGAATATAAACTCGTTAGTTAATCTTCAGTCGGAAACAAAAGCTGTCTTTTATTTTGCTATCTCAATAAACTCATTACTTGTCAGAATTAATACATATAAAATAGATAGATGGCTAGAAGCTGACATTATCTACCAGTGAACCTTTGGGCTAAGCAGAGATTGCAATGGCAGTGCAACATAAGGTCTACTTAATTACACATACACTTACATATTGAAATGCTATATTATTAAATACATGCACGTATGTGTACTAATACATGTGAAGATAAGCACAAAACAATACAGATATTGCAATAAAATCAAGATGATGTCTTTGCAGGTTACAAAGTAATCGCGAACTTTCTTTTTAAACGCTACATTTAAGGCTTTATTAGCCGCAGGGAGAGGTATTGCAAGAATGTAAGGGTGTTAAAATCCGCCTACCTTTTAAAACTTGCACCCAATGTTCGTGAAAACAGTAGCGCGGCTAGTCTCACTCATCGCTCTAATATTTAATAGTTTTATGATGTATTATCAAAACAAATCTCAACGAGTTCGAAGTACATACGTTTCGGTTGCAACTGACCGACTCAACAATCTTGATATTTGTTTAATCAAACCGACAACCAACCAAAACACTGTTGTATTCAAAGCTTGAACCAAGTTTTGAATACAACGATATTAATTTTTCGTTACGCCCTTTTTGTATTTTTGTAGCAAATATGCTGAGTTATGGATATTAGTTGAGACATATGTAATGATGCTAATAAATTATGATAATTACTTGCAATTAACTTACAATGTTGTTTGACAAACCCCTAGTTATTGCGTCTATCACACGTTAAATCTAAATACATATCAATTATATTATTTTTTAAAGTTTATTAACTGGTTGTTTAAGGCTGAATGATTCTTTTAATGTTATTGAATAGTATAAAAATTAAATCCTTTTATACAAAACTGGAATTTTTCATCTCTTTAGTTTTAAAATAAAAATGAAGGTTAATTGTTTATACTTGCTTATCGTAACGGCGCTTGTCATAAAGCACTAGAATTGTATAATTAATGCCATAACGATAGCTTTATATTCCACACACGACGAAGTGGGGCAGAAAAAGTTGGATTGCCGCGGTACATGAGCAAAACCGGTATGAAGTAAGGGACGTCTGGCATTTAGATCTTGGCGCGGACGCGGACATTATTTATGTCGGCTAATTGTAATTTCTTTAAGCTGAATATTAATAATTGCAATTAGCTTAATTCTGTTGCCACTATCGTAATATTTTACTATATTTTTAATGACTGTTACCAATTGATTAAACGATAACTACACTATAAAACACTCAAAGCAACAACAAATTAAACCAATGTATGTCCCATTACTTACTGGGCAAAAACTTCTCAGGATAGTGTGTCAGTGCCGGTGTATTTGTCAGTTTGTTAACAAAGTTCTTTCTTTCACCAAACAGCATGAAAACACAATTCACTTCTAAATCATGTTACAATCGACAGTAGTAAAAAGTATCACGACCGTTCAATCCTAAATAGCGCTCGATACAAAAGGACTTAACATATTTTTTCATCATATTTTATTATGAACTTCTGTTCAACATCCAGATGTTTGAGTCTGATCAAACAAAAGAACTTTGAGATATGTTCTCGTATCGTCAGTGTAACTATTATAGATTGATTTATAATACTGTGCGACCTACTGGAATTCTTAGCTTAGTGTTGCATGCTGTATTTTTGTTTCAATGTCAGATTTCAATCATATTGTTCTTCATATCAGCGTTAAGACTAGAAGCTTTTCATACATACATACATAACGTCACGCCTTTATTCCCAGAGTGGGGTAGGCAGAGTAACAGAATACCAATAACTAAACTTGTTGATAATTATGTAACTACATTTTGCATAGTCAGGCTAAGATGTTAACCAGTGTATTAGTGACAGGTTGCAAGCCCATCGCCTAACAGTACTACAAGCCTTTATTCCCTTAGTCGTCTCTCACGACATCCACGGGAAGAGATGGAGTGGCACTATTCTAACCCGGCAACCACACGGGGGATTTAATAAAATGACAAAAAGTAAAATGTGTGATTATTCTTAGTATCTATAAGTAATAGAGTTGTATTTTAAGTTGTAGTATTGCCATTTCTGACTATGTTACATAATATATCTTCATAACCATAACGTACAATGTTACTTTATAAAAAATCTAATACATTACTGAATAGTTTATTTTGTAGCCGTCCGCGCCGATGTTTCTAATAACCTGTTTAACAAATCATAACGTTTATTTTTGCTCGGCACTGAGCGATCACACGTCCGGTACCATTCTGTTTCAAATCTTTCGCTCGTTTGTTTTCATTCATAAAATTTTTCATTGAACATTAGAAAATGAAGTTAAACATGACACTATCGAGCATAAAGATTTATGCTTCTTTTTTATAAACGAACGCACCGTCCTATTTAATAGTGCCACCGTGACATCAGAATTACAGTTCCATAAATAGTTTTCAAACACACTCTAAATATTACCGCATCTATCTTTCAAGTGTCCTTATAATGGGATGTTACGAACGCGCTGTTTTTTGCTCCGATAGAGCTTTGTATTTAAAAGCCGCCGATGGCATACGACTCACATATGACTTAACAAATTTAGAGCCAAGGATCAAGAAAATTAATTTGAGTAGTAACAACCTGATAAGTTCAGAGCTAGTTAATTTTTTTGAAGGGAAAAGTAGATACAAAGGACCTTTTACCAAAAAAAAAGAAACGGTAGAAACGGTAGCAAAAATTCGGTTTATTAGTAATGGAGCGTGTCATTATTGAAGAAAACTATTAGCGGGCAGAGTCCGCGTTCGTCATGGACTTAAAATTTTAATTTGTTTTGATATTTCACAACAATGATCTTGGCGCCGGGGGAAAAAGTTAATTATTTATTAGTAATAACCGTCTGACTGTTCAATGGCGCATTGTATAGGCGAGCTTCGCTGGCGGCCCACCTGCTTAACGAGTGTAATGTTAATTAGTTATACTTTACTTCAAGACTAGGGATTAAAATGTTAGCGTTAAGGTAAGCATCAACAAGTGATTATGCGCGGTGTTTTGTTTATATAATTTGAAATACTTATTGACAAAAAAATCAATGCAAAGAAATTCACAAACATTTATAGACATAAGGCCATAAGGACACTCTTTAAGGCACATTCTACAATAAAATTGAGGATATCGTAAACTTGCTCAGTTTAAACCTTACACTAAGTATTGGCAGGAAATAATTAAATGTAAATGAGCCTTTTTTGGGTAGTAAATCACCTACCTTTTTAAAACAATATTTTTCCATTTCAAATTGAACAGTAAAGGGCGTGTCAGCACCGCGGTCACCCGTCCAGAAATTGTATAATTCGCACAACGGCACAATTGTCCAATACTCGTCAATGGCGCCGGACCAACACCCCTGAACAAAGCATGCCAAACGCACGCGCCGAACTGACCGTCCAATTGACGAGTGTAAAGCAATCACAAAAGAAAAATCATTAACGAGTCATTTGTAACTTTACAAACGAAAACAAAACATGTCAAATGCAACAGGACCTAAAGTACGGCTTTAGGCGAATAGGTAAAAGGAACAGGATAAGCTTTATGCAAAATTCACCAGACGCATCGTTTATTAAAATCAGATAATAGTTAAAAAGGGAATTTCATAGAGGCACGGTAGAAATGAAATAAAATGATAATATGTCGGGAGCTATTACTGTCTGACAATAGGGAAGGACAAAAGGGAGGCAAGATGGCTCTTCAGCCAACGAGATTACGTTACATTGAAGTCTCGTCGGCTAAAACGAGAAGTATTAAGGCATATTGAATTTGCTAAAGACGTGCATGATTTTTGTTAAGAACAACATTATAAAACTGAATTTAGAAAGCTTATTACTAAATATGAAATTATATTAGATAATCAGAAACTTTGCAAGAATTTAAACTTTGTACCCTTTGATAAACAGTACAAAGAAACAATACAGAAGCCATCATCAAAAGGGTAATTCTTATTGAAACAAAACGACTCCGCGAGTCTTTCTGAAGATGACGTCTCTTTTCCATTCGCAGTTATCGAGTTTCCTTTGTAATTAAATATTGAAATTAAGAAATGAACAGCCGCTAATTACAAGAGGTTGTCCCTTGGGGGGCTTGTGTTCCAGCATTAGCAGAAAGGGATGTTAGGGACGCTCTTATTACAATTAATATTTAAGATTTTGTTACCACCGATGTTGGAGTTACAATCAATGCGCGGTTCGAACAAGGTTGGGTACGTTTTATCTTTGGAGCTTAGGTTTAATTCCTACTTGTAGATGCCGTTTGTTTTTGTTGAGAGTTCCTTTTTCACTTCTAAAAGTTTGATCAATTATGTTAAGAAGTCTATAAACAAATGCGCGTGGGTGGAGTGGACTCAAGTATGAATGAGTAGATGACAAATCTAGCTGACGTTAAATCTTGCAAAAAAGGAATGTCGCTTTAAACTAAGTAAGTAGCGAGCAAAAAGAAGACTTCCAAAAGCAATTTATCTACTGCACTAAAAAGTACACAACACTCCATAGTGTTGGCAACACATAAATAAAATCAATGGACATTTCAATTTGGCCCGCGTAGCGTGTTCGTGATATTCGTGCCGATGCTAATAAAACACGCAAGAAAAAACCATGTGTCATATTCCTTATATCTGAAGGTACGAGTGTCTTACCTCAGAAGAACAAGGATGTATGTCTCCATAAAATACTTACCACTTACGTCATTCGTCAAGGAAGACTTAACTGCTTTGCCTTAAACTTTGAGTTACAATATTATAGTTTTTAACCGTTATATGACATTGGTCTTTGATTTAGCTTGTGTCAAGATAATTATCAGTCTATACTTATTTTACTTCATAAATTTCAGGGTTATTTCTAGTTTATTTAGCAGTTAGACCAATTCAAAACTTTAATTACTGAGCAAAAAGTGACAGCCATTATAACATTTCATGATAGAACTATCAGATCGCAGTCGGAACAACGCACATAAAACAAAAAATGTTAAATTACAAATCCACAGCAATATCGACCTATGTTGTTTCTTGTCAAGCTTTAAATCCGACTGGGCTATGCTTTTAAGTTATTGTCTTTCAATTTCAAACATGCTGACATTTAGTGCCAGGCTCAGTTATTTCCATGCAATGGACGTATAATATAAGAGGTTCGGGCATCGAATGAGTAAGCTGGAATGTCTTTATTAACTGTCAACGAATCAAAAATCACCGGGAGCTGTTTAATACCCTATCAAGCAGACGTAATTAGTTTTGTAAATAAAATGCCTCTGAGAAATTGAAACGTTGCTACCTGGCAGTGACTTGCCATATTAACGAGTACTAGTGCATTAAACAGTGTTAAGTCGTTTATATTATGGGGTTTTGAATTATAATGTCGTTTTAACATAAAAGTGTTTTTAAGCGTAGTAAAGGCACTTACAAAAAACTTTTTAAAAATCGTTTTGATTGTGCCAATATCAGACAATTTGCAGTAGCTTACATTTTAGGAGCACTCAAAATATCATTGTCATGTGTACAGCAAATTGCGTAAAACTTTTGTTGTATAAAAAAAACCGGAGATCCGGTTCGAGAAAAAACCATAGTGTAGTTTCACTTGACTGTACCTGCCTGTTGTATTATAAGATTATTTAGATTTAAATTGGTTGTAACAGTTATCTTTTTTCTTACTTCTAACAGAGACTTATAACTCGCTGACTATTAAAGAATAAAAAGTCATGGATCTCATTTACGGTATTAATATTAAATGAGGATGTATCATTGCAAAGTTCTCCCTTGTTCATTTGCAAACCAGAGATATTAAAAATAACTTTTGCGGAAAAGATAAAAATTACTTTCCCCATTCCCTCAGGTAAACTCGAGACAGCATCTTGCTCCAACTGCACATGAAATAATTGTGAGCTTGAATTATGCCTCCTAACTTTTCCACCCCAAGCGTTTTTTATTTAATTTTTATTTTTACGACACGATTAAACTCGGCTTTGCTTTCTCTTTTTATTGTTACTGTCTATGTGCCCTCTAATTTCTGCCTTCAATTAGCTTTTCCTTCTATTTTATTAAAACATTCTTTTTAATGATGACAATTTGGTCCTTCAATTAGAAAAACTTGTCCTGTTTCTTTCAAATTGCCTTGTTTGCATTTTTGATTAAATTTAGAAAAAATGTACTATAATGCAGTCAATAACAACTCCTCTCTTCTTTCCCAGGTACTTCTCAAGGTAAATAGGTATCATGTCTATTGGGGAGGATCCATCTCTCCGACCGGAACTCGTTAGAGCACACGGACGCGTTTTTATAACCGAATTCATTTATCATTGTTTGTACTGAACCCAAGACAAACTGCTACTGCGCTTGAGTTTGCCGTAGATTAGATAACCGCGGTTTGTTTTACCGTGTCGACCGATTCGTGAGCCATTTTTAAGACAGAGCTCCGTTGTTTGGTCTAATATTCAGACTTCCGTGGGGCAAGGAACTTTTGAAAAGGAAATAACTTGATAGGGGAACTTAACTAGTTTCTTAATTATAATTTTTGATATAAAGGGTTACAAAGTATACGTCAAAATTTATAGATCAAAAGATGCCGCTCTCTTTTCTGTATTTTAGCACTTTTGCCTATGTCTTGAGTTATGAACCGACTTGTTGGCACTAGGGAAAAAAGTATCAAATTCTAGGCAATACTTTCATGATTCAAAACGGCAATGCAACAAAAACTAAACTTCAAAGATCAATAAGCTGACACCGACAGTCACAATACAATCGGAACATCAACAGAAGAGCAACATCAATGAAACACCGAAACTGAAACAAAACTACTCAAATCTATCTCCAACCTAATAGGGATTGTACACGATTGTCACAAGCTTCAGTTTCCAACCAACTTCACGAAGCTAGGACGGGGTATATTTTTGGACCAACAAACGGTTTTAAAAGAGTTTAATTTAATATGTAAACATTCCCATACGAGGAACGTGTAAATAATCGGACGTACAAGAAAATATATACAGATTATGACTATTATCTTACGATAGGCTGTCAGCGAGTTGTTTTTGGTCTTTTCACTTTTTAACTTGCTGTTGGAAGGATGTTTACGCCACGTGAACAGTATGATTTAGTACCAGTAATTGGGAGTGAGTGTGAACACGTATACTAAGAGTCGAGAATAGTAAATATAATAACAAAGACTTGGTAGCTATTCATAGCTTAGACGTTGACTTTGTTTATGCGATCGGTCCACGTGGAGCTTTTTATTAACAGGATATCGAATTATAAAAAGGGTACTAAGTTTAACAAAAATTAAAAAGGCTACGGTAAGGATTTTTAAAGGTGCTCTTATAAAGCGCGGTAAGTCATGTCTCGGGGTAAGACGTTTATTGACTCTCACGAAAAGACTGCGAGATTATTTCATTTGTAGTTTTAACTTTATGACCACATCATTTTTCAATTCAATTTGAAATCTGAATTATATTGACTTTCATGACACAATTTCTAAATTCTCTTAATGCATCTATCGATCAGTATTTGCGTGAGGGCTATCTATCAAGACATATATCTGTCAGTAATATCTGGGGACTCTTTTGTGGGTGCTATTTGATCAGTGACACGAACAGTGAGTGATGAATATTGCCAGGCAAATATAACAGAAAGCAAAAAACTATCGGTGTTAGTTTCACTGGGGTTGGTCGAAGGGAGCTGTGCGATTTATGTTGTATTTTTATGGGAATCGATCAGTACGAAAATGTACGGAGTTAGAAATCCAATATATGTTTGCTAGGTCATAGTTTACAGTTTTATTTTGGTTTAATCCAAGGAAGAAAGCAACCATTATATAACTTAATGGGTAAAAAGTGGTTTTACACCTTAAAGTAAATACGGATGGATTACATACATACATAGCATCACGCCTTCATTCCCACAATGGGGTAGGCAGAGCTACAAAAATACCAACAACTCTAAAAATACTTGTTGATAATTCTGTAACCACATTTCGCACAATCAGGCCAAGAAGTTTACTAGTGTATTAGTGACAGGTTGCAAGCCCATCGCCTAACAGTACTACAAGCCCTTATTCCCTTAGTCGCCTCTTACGACATCCACGGGAAGACATGGAGTGGCACTATTCTAACCCGGCATCCATACGGGTGGATTAACCTAATGAATTAACAATAATGCGCTTTGAATACTCGTTAGTCAGATTTAGATTTATTTTACCCATTCAAAGCCATATTTCGATCATTACAAACAAAATTTACACGCTTTGGGTTTCTGGGCACTGTTCATGTTAAAGGCGGTCTCGTACGCTTTATTTCAGTTCATAAATCGTTGCAGAATCGTTTTGTAATAAATCGAACGCTTCTTAATGGCAGTTTATCGTATTCTGCGGTATTCAGATTACGCTGGCTAAGTGCCGGGGAGCGCCACGCGTCAACTTATCTTTGTCCCTCGACACTTTCAATATTCGATTTCGTCGCTTTATTTTTACCGAATGTTAGTACAGTCGGGAACGCAGCTTTTTCTACTTTTGCATTAGTAGGAGTCTTAACATGTTTAATGTTGTTAGCCTTTTTTACCTTCTTCTTAACCAGTTTGATTTCTGTAGCAAATGTAGGGTCTGTAAGGAATGTAATAAGAAAAGGTGATATATTTACATGTGACTAGAAAGTGAAAATAAATTATTACACAATAGTTTATCGGTGATCGGCGTGATTGCTGAATAATCTCATCTTAATCGGCCTAGCGAATATCATATTTCATCTTCGTCAAATAAATTTTAGACAACACTACTAAGTATAAATACTAGTTTGGTTTCTTAAGCACTAGATGTAACAAAAACCAGGTATAATATAAAAAGTTTGTCGGAGTCACTGAACCTTAACATAAAGCAAAAGGAAAACCTTCTATAATAAAACAGTTTAGTGGAGTCGCATTCACAAAAACCATTTTTTGCATACAAGACATTTCAACTTGCACTGTTTGGGGGTCAGTGACTCTTTAAATCATGACAGTATTTTCAGCTTATTCAATGCCGAGTCTAGAGCGTTTTCTTTGAAATTTAAACACAATACTACTGGCAAATGTCCCATCATCCATGACCAGACAAAACCTTCCAAGTCTGGTGAAGAGAGATTGATGGAAGCTACAACACAACCCTTTATCAGAGGCGTCACAAAAATCGTTGCAACACCACAATCGCACCCCAAAGCGTAACCGAAAACGAGACCGCAATCCAAGCTAATGGAGTGTCTCATAATGACGGTTGCTGACATAAAAATAAATAGGCGAGAGTCAGTTTCTGCGTAAGCCGATACTATGATAACAGCATCGCCCCCCGATAATTGCCGAACTTGCCCGAATGATGATACTAGTAATGTAGTGCGGATTAGATGCTGCAATTCGTCTTATGGACTTTTTCCTCGTATGAGTAGTTGGTTTGTTGTGTGTTTTAATTGGCTATTATTCGCTATATGTATGATAGAAATCGGAGAACTAATCAAAAATCTTAATTAGGATGATAAAAGGTTACATCATCATTTATATTTACCCCTTTTTAATTCATCATCACATACTTAAGAGCTGTGCTCTTTTCGGTGGAGAAAATTTCCATTCTTCTCTATTCTGAGCCTTCTCTTTAACACACTGATAGGACAAGATGCCTACTTTTTCTTTTAATTGGTGTAGGTAAGTTTTTTATTAACATACCCAAAACATTATTAATTCTTAAAACCTAATCAAAAATAGTAAAAGAACCAAGAACCAGAACCAAAGTAAAATATAATAAATTGTTTAAGAGATGTGAATATCAGATTACAACAACATAACATTTTTAAGACATTAATTTTGTATTTCAGTGGACCAGAGAATAAACATACAAAGTATAATAATATTTAGAAATAAGTAAATCATTATGAATGAATTGTTACTACACGATACAATTTTGGCCGCTCAAGCCAATAGGCTTAACCGCAAAGATTTAGGTGACAAAGTTTATTGCGTCCAGCGATATACTGTTGTCTATTACATGAACATAAATCTCGGATGGGGAAACAATAAGCGTGAAATTGTGGAAACTGCGGCCGACATCTTCGCTATTAAATCTTAGGGGAGTGAGATAAATAAAAATAAATCTATGGCCACCCCGACGCGAGAACTTGATTTATAAGATAAGTGCGGTGCATGGGAAACTTTTACAAGTGGATTCTAATTGAAATTAATTATTGCTTAGTTTTAGTTATTGTTCTGTTTTTGCACTGTCTAATGAGCCTTGTGGCCGCCGCGAGGCTTAGCGATGGTTCAATGCGATTGTTGCTAATCATAGTTCAACGACAAAAGTAGTTGTTTGTGGTAGTTTTTGTGGAATCATGCCTGATGCTAATTGGGGGTCTAGTTGCGTGACGAAAGGCATTGACACAAGTTAGCAACAATTTTAAGAAACAAAGAAAATTACTGAGTAATCCATTACTGGAAACAAACGTGATTAAATGAGTTTTTGATTTTTAATTAGGAAATCTTACCCAAAGGAAATTGCAATTGGCTCCTATTTAATTTACTAACTTCAACTACAAATATTTTCTCCATCGTTCACTTCTAAACTGTAGTGTAAAGTTCAAAGCGGTAGTAACCCAGCTCTAGGGCATGTTGACCGCTGAGTAAGGGGGTCTGGCTTAAACTTGTCTTTCGCGGTCTCGCCACTGTAAAACAATATGTGCTTATGAGTATAAATAATAAAACATCGATAGATCTCTATACAACTAAATGTGTTACTACTTACTCAAAAATAACAACCTGTATTTAAAATTAGTTTGGGTAATATAGATGACCAAAGTTCAATGAGATAGCACTATACTCGTAAGTAAACCTTAACGATGCAATATTGGTACCTTTAGTCAAGATGGGTTCCTTAATTCAGGCGTACCTCAAGGCATTATTCTTGGTCCTACCTTTATCCTTCTATATATTAATGATTTACATACCAATTCAAAGATTTCTAGTAGACTCTGAAATGCAAAGTCCTAAACGGCAGTAACGTGCTACCATGTCCGCAGCTCCAGGCCGGGTCGACCACCGAAGCGCGCGTCTGGCGTGGGCATGTCTCTCGCGGCTACGCAGTTCCCTGGACATCCATTCAAGAAGCATCGGCTTGAAAACGGGGACTACTCACCATATGAGAACGGGCATATGAGTGGTATGTACATCTTTTTGTTACTAAGTGTTTGAACTGATGGCAAGTGACGAAGGAGACAAAGATAAAACATGTGTTTCTACGTCATTCACAATCTCTCAAAGGATCAACGGCTTCTGAAGAGGCAGCAATTCTTAGCGAGGGTTTCGCATTAAACTAGGGTTGCATGTACGTAAGTAGGGGTTTAACAAAACACGCTAAAACCAACAAAAGTACTCGGTCTAGATTTCCGTCATAAGAATTAAACTTATTTTGTTTTAATTAACTGTAAGGTCAGGTGAAAAATAGCCACTTACTAAGTTATTTACTATAAAGCCCATAGAAATTACTACGTGGCGCTCATTTAATATTATATGGCGTAATATTTATAGTAATACAAAACAGAGCACTTATAGACAATTAATAAAACTAATTTAGAAGCGACTAATTTCGTCCGATAGTAAACAATCGGCTGGTGCATCAAAATAATACTGACAGTAAATAAAGTCAACTCCTTCAACGTCACTTTTTTATGTTAAGGAGAAGGCACACGAGCACTCAGGCCACCTGATGGTAAGTGGAAGCTGAGACCCATAGACATTTGAATTCTCAAGACTATAATCTTAAGACCTCAAATGCGTTGCCAACCCTGAGGACTAAGATGGAATGCCTCTATGCTAGTAATTTCACCGATTGTCTTATCCCCACACCGAAACACAACAATGCGAACACTGTTGCTTGGCGGGTGGTTAATGGCTAAGATGGTGGTAGCGATCCGGACGGACCCTGCACAGGGTCCTACCACCACTAACGTCACTAAAATTAAGAAGTCCTAGCCAAGGTGCAAATGCAGCTAGCGTGTTTTTATGTTTTCTTTAGCCTCGAAATGTATAAACTGCTTACGTCAATCCTATACATTATGTAGATTTTCGAAAATCTTGACCACGCCCCCATTGGTTTGTCCTTTTTTTTGTCGATCGAAGTCTATTTTGATTGCTTTGTTGTCAACAGGGACCACGAGTTTTATTAATTGAAACTTTAATCGTAACTAATGTACACCTACCTTTCCTAATATTAATTTGATTTAAAAATACAATGGTTTTTTATTACCACGTAAGTCAAATAATCCACTTCGTATAAGTAAATTGTGGAGAAGAGCTTAAGATAGTGATAGGCGATTTTTCGAATTTTAGTTGCTTTATTACACCAAATCTCCTCAAGAAAATTAGAAATGTATAAATGCGACAACTGAGCACGATTGTGCTCGGCCCATTCAAAGCACATTGCTTAAAATCTTCATTTCTTGGAACTCTTGATTGTGTTTTGTTTGGATCACGCTGTAGATTAATCCGTAGTCTCATACAGAGCTGTGTTCAGTCTGTTGGCAACCACGGACTCAAACAATGTGGAATCACGCCCCATATTTTTCTAGTTCCTTCGTTACATCTATCTGTAATATACAATGATCCAGCTTAATTCACAGCTTTGCAACATAAATCACAACAATACATGATAACATCATCGGATCCCGTAATCTGAGGATACGCCGGATATGAACCGGGGAGGTTCGCCTCCTCATTTCGTATACAAATTACACAAACACAAAATTATCCCAACACAAACGGAGAAAAGGGAATAAAGTGATTAAATAGAGCTCAGCGCAAGACGGCTAGCAATCAATCATTTTTGTCGCTTACGGCTTTGTTGATTTAGCTATCTCCCATCCTTTTTACTCCTTTACGTTTAGTATTAGCTGCCTCTTTCTGGCTTGAAGTGTCGTGCCAGACAAGGGAGCAATTACACTCGTGATCTTGCATAAGCGGCACTTGCTTATCGCGCACTGCCGTATTCGACTTTGAGTGTAGTTCGTCCGCTTTTTTCCCTAAATTTGCAATTCGAAACGCGGTTGCAAGTGAAAAGGGCGTTTTTGTTCATATTCCGTGGATCTGCAATTATGTTTTATGCAAATCGTTATAAGTTGGATTGACTTTTCATGTGTACTTAACTTTAATTGATTTAAATTTTGCAAAATACTTTTTTCGGATTAATTTTGTCAATTGCTAAATGTTTTTGAAAATAGTTGCCTATAAAATGGTGCTGTTGCATTAGTTCCAAATAATTTCTTATTGGATCGTCTAGTTTGTTCTTTTTATTTAATACAAATTGTCATCTTCCGTAAGTCCACCTTGTTTTATAATATCTGTATCACAAACAAAATCAAAATCTATTTAAATTACTCATTCACAAACACATTTAATTGGATCCACGTATATTGTAACTGATATAATTTTTAATCCATTAATAAACACAACAGTATTATAATTAAATTCGTGCGTGTATCAAGTTTCCTCGTTCGCACTGTACCCAGAGTTAAGCCAATATTATTTTGACGAGTCGTTGACAGTGGTTTACAGTTGATGAACACACACATTTACATCTATCCGTCACGCACACATGTATAAATCTTCACACATCTAAGGGTGTCACAGAGTGAGGAGGTGGGTGGCAGATTCTATCATTTAAACTGAAAATGACGCAACTCCACCTTCAAAAACCAGAGTAGATTCAATTCTCTGAACCTTTAAATAGCGTTGTAATTGTTGCTGAAGTTAAATAGGACATGCGCCCTTTTTTGATAGGGTAACTGATTTTCACCCTGCGAAATAATAGGATATGAAAACATCCGAGGCAGAATATAATCCTGGTAAGGTCGGGAATGGGAATAGAAATATGAAATGCGCGAGACCCACGTGCTTGAAAGGGTTACCGGTGTTTGTCTTGGTCGGTAATCGAATGGGTTTTGCTACACATCTGTTTGCTTGATTACACCTTTAACGTGTAACAAATAGAGGGAAGAAGATACTTTTATTGGTAGAGCGACACAATAAAATGACATCGCTCGATTGAAAAAATGACCTTATGCTGGAGTTTCTTGGCGCTTCTTCTCCGCAATGATGGTCTTATCCGATGGTTTTTACTGGTGGTAGGACCCTGTGCAGGGTCCGTCCGGATCGCTACCACCATCTTATCCATTTACCACCCGCCAAGCAACAGTGTTCGCATTATTGTGTTCCGGTGTGGGGATAAGACAACCGGTGAAATTACTAGCATAGAGGCCTTCCATCTTAGTCCTTAGGGTTGGCAACGCATTTGAGGTCTTAGGTTTGTAGTCTTGAGAATTCAAATGTCTATGGGTCGCATATTCCACTTACCATCAGGTGGAATGAGTGTTCGTGTGCCTTCTCCTTAACATAAAAAAGCGCTAATAAATTCACTTCATATATCGACCTGTAAAATTGTGGCCTATTTTCTGAATAAACATTTTGATTTTGATTTTTGATTTTGCTCAGTGAAATTCAAAGCGAGTGTCCTTAGAAGTGCTATTATGTATCAACTGTCGCGTACTAGGTCCTAGATTCTAGACACATTTTTTTAAAGACAAAACTATTAAGTAATATATAATTTCTCATTTTTCATATCAGAACCATTAATGCAATGACCAAATTGAGTTTTTTCTGTACTATCTTTAAATAGTAATTCAAATTCAAACAATAATTATGCAAAGAAGCCTATAAGAGATGAGTGTTACTTCAATCTTCGTAAAATTAGGTTACCTTTGCGCAAAGTAGTTTATATTATCAATTCCTTATCGTAACTCATATTGTCACAGACCAGACATTGTTTATGTTTATTTGTAACAGATTTGGGTGGTTTTGTTGAGAAAAACACACATTTCTGTTTATAACTTTAATGACAATATTAAAATTCTCCTTGTTTTTAACGGTTCCGTGGCAACCCTAATAATACGAGTGCGGTAAAATTACGTGTTAATATTAATTAAAGGTACTGTCGCCATTGTCTGAAAATCGAATCTAATTCATGTCCCTTTCCCTCTATTGTGCTACAACTAAAGCGTGAGAGGGAGACTGGATTTTAAGTTACTCACAGGGGATGTGAGGTATTATAATGTTACTTAGGGGTAGCTTTACATTCTGATTGAATTCTGTGTCTGAAATTAAGTAAGGATTTGGTGTTTACGGAAAGGGGACGTTGGATCAGTCAATTTGCTGTTTCGCGCTTTTGTTAGACGTTAACACATTTGTAAGGTTGCTTGAATGAGCTCGCTTATCTTCTAAACACTAGTGTTTGCATTGTTATGTTCCGGTATGAGAGTACAACCGGTGTATAAATAATAAAATTAATATCAGGGGACAATGTCACACAAATTGACTTAGTCTTAAACTAAGCTCTAGGCTTGTACAGTCAAGGTTATAAATATGTATAAACTTTAGTACCTTGTCTAATTAACGTCATGTTTAAACTGCCATATGAAATTGTCACAGCGATTAAAATGACAAGGTACTAAAGTGTATACATATTTATGACCTTGACTGTACTATGGGTTTTAGACAACGATAATCTTAATTAAATAGAGAAATACATAGAAAACATCCAAGACTCAGGAACAAAAACTTGCGTTCATCACACAAATATCTGCCCTTACCTACTGGGATTTGAGCCCAGGACCGCTAGCATCATAGGCAGGGTCACTACCAACTAGACTAACGTGTCCTTAACGGTGTATTGACTAGCAATGGGGTATTCTATTTTTGTCCTCGGGGTTGGCAACGCATTCAAAGTTCAAAATATTATGTTTTTAGTAAATTGGCCACATAAGGGCTCTTTTACATATCGATTGAATCTAATCTACTAAGTATAGCGCTTCGGAGAAGACCAACATTGCGGAGAAGTGCGGCAAGAAACACCAGAACGTACATTTGCAGTCTTCAAAGTGCTGCCATCTCTGGGTGTGACTTTTATGTGGGGATGCATGACGTGATTGAATACAAATTGACAAAAGGAACTTTAACAGATGTTTTTTTAAAAGGCTTTCTGAAAATATTCATGATTAGAGGTTTGTCTTTAAACCAATCTTTTCACACAACTAGAAAAAAATTGAAAAAATTAAATGCGGTTAAAAACAAAACGACGTCATTCCGACTACTAGTCCAAAGCGGGCGTAGCAAATATTCAACACCTTTTTCACAAATAATATTAAAATAAAAATAGAACAAAAAAGCAAGTTTTTAAAGGCCGACGGCATGTTTTGATAACGTCGTCTATATATATGTTAGTTACCCTTTTTTGTACCGCTATATTGTTTTTGTTTTAATGTGATTTGACCCAGTGACACTTGCGACGTTAAGACGAATCTAATGACACGTTGCTTGTTAAAATTGACCCATCCATCCATCTACGAGGGAACATAGAGTCGAACATGCATACAGGTCAAACACCTAACCCTCCTTTTGGGCTTTGCCGTAGTAGGGAAAAAGTAGAGTATGCTGTTAAGATATACTTCTATAAACATGTTTTTTTCCTGAACTCCTTTTCAAATAATTCTTGTTGTCAATTTTGCAATAGAAAGAGTACAGAGTAAGAACGTTCGATCTACCTAAACACTGTTTTTTCTGGAAGCGCTCCTTCTGCTCATGTATTATTGTATTTATTCTGTGATCTGATCACAAAAACAACAATTAACTGTGTAAATAATGATACAGATTCATATTCAAAGAAATAGCAATGAATTTACACCACTTATCATTGTAAAGAGCACATAAATCTATGTTCCGGATCGCCGAGTCTAACGTCGCAGTGGTATTCTTTGATGCTATCAAGATGTGTTGTTTTCTTGACCAACGCGTTTTTCAATTCGTTGTCGAAGTACTAACTGGCAAACTAAAGAAGCCCCGTTCGCTCGTAAGCACGTAACGCAGTAAAGTACCTCGTTGGTCGAGCAGCTTCGACCAGATTAAAAAACTCGTTAATAATACAATCGAATTGAAAAGCGAGTTAGAATCACTTACAATTCTACGATCATCGCATCACTGGGAGTGACTTTTGTATGCGCAGGGTTGCGTGCGAATGAATACGAATTATGCGATATAAAGAGATGCACGGAGTAGGCAAGTTTAACCTTCGTAAAAACTATGTATTCAACGTGGCTATGCTGCCAGCCTTTTGGGCACGATGCCCACTGGTTTTGTTAGTATTGCTTTTTTTGCAAATATAAATATAACATTTCGTTAGGAAGAGCGCCCTACATTAAAATAAAAATAAATATGTATATTTTCTTGCTGAACACAGGTACATGTCATACAGGTTGGTGATTTAAACGAAGGATCTCGTTCTGTACTTAGACGGGTACGCAATACCAGCATAATTTGACACCTTTGCTGACTTGTATCGCTGCCGCTGCCTGTAATTTAACCGGTTCCTGATAAAAAACTCGTGAAGGTAAAGTCAAATATTACACCAAGGTACCTACCTTGCAAGGGAACTCGAATAAAAAACCTAGTCAGTATCAGCACCTGAAAAATCCAGTATATTAGACACGAGACTCATCACGTTTAAGCGTTTATGGGTTTCCTTACGCTGGTCCGAAAAACTTGTCGATGAATTAACTACGTTAAGGAATAACGCACGCCGTGCTATTTCTCAAAAAAAGGTCATATATCTTACAGTTCGTATTGTATTTCCGACTTTATTCATAACTACAGAGGATTGAACATTTAGGCCATTTTATATACGCCATTTTGATTTAGAAGAGTGGCGTGATGCGCAGGCGTCTCGCTTCGGTACGGCGTTTAATTATTGTTGGCACTGCGCAGATTATTGCGATTTCCTTATGAGGCGCAACGCCAATTTGTTTGATCGCCCGCAATACTCGATGATTAACACCTCCAGTGCCCGTGACACGCTTCAAACCTCCAAACCGCATACAATCCCAATTAAGTGGCATTGAACGAATTAACCCATTAAAATTGCAAACGCACCCGGTATAGTTAGAAATTGCTATGATTGTCGGCTTAAGTAGCATTTACAGACCGTTTTGCAATACTGCAATCATTCAAAAAAAGGGTTTAACTGCGGCAAAATTTTCATTACATATGCGACTTTATTTTTATTTAGAAATGTGTTGAATCTTTTATGGTTAGGAGTTGTGTGTATGCCGTTTTATTTGGGGTAGAATGTGTGTTATAAAAACAATAACATACGTGCAATTCAATGAATATGGAGTGCGATTGTTTTTTGTTGTATGATAAACGTTTAATTGCTTCCCGTTCCAATGGCTTACTCAGTGTTTTAGCGTCTATTACTTTGTTTAGGTAAAACGGACCGATTTTGCTCGCAATTATGACGCTGACGCATGTGTTATAATGTTTAAAAAAATATAATTGATAAGGTAGGAGTTTATTACGATTTTTCGAATAGAATTTTTTCATTATTAATCAGTTGGTATAGGTAATTTGAATTCTACCAACGAATAGCTGCAGAAATCGAATGTCTATACACATGAATCAATCGAAGTTTTATCAATAAAGCAACCTTCGGCTCTGTACTTGTCTCTTTCTCATTCTCAAGCGTTCATGTGATGGTGTAACCGAGTTTAACCGAAGCCCAAAAACAATTGAGGAGCTATCGCACTTAGGGTTGCCATACTTCTGGATTGGCCTGGCATATCAGGATTTCAACTTTTGCCAGTATTCAGCCCGACTCGGAAAAGGTTGGAAATAGTTATAAAAATACATTTATTAAATTGCATAAATTGAGAATGATTGTTGCGAGAAATGTAATCTTTTAAATAATGTAGGTATTTTTCAGGACTTCATTTCTACATATCGTGGGTGATACTCCAATACCCGCGTATCTAACAAATCCAATAAGTTGCAAAATTCACCTTACTGACTTACTAGCTAAGGTGTATTTTGCACCTGATCTTCTTTGTTAGTTACGTGGTATTGTAATATCACTGACGATATGGCACCTCTAATCACACTTAAATTTGAGGTTCGCGTAATGCCCATTGGCTAAGGTCGGCTGGTCGTCAGCTCGTACGGGAAGTTCTATAAAAAACTTCTACATCATAAAAACTTAGTTATTACATTTCCAAGTCTATATGTTATTAGTGTAAGAAGTGTTTTTTTAATAACTAATCTTATTCCTAGCCCGTTTACGAGGGAAATATCACTTCTAATAAAATAAGTGGTAAAATATTGTGAACTGTTATTGTTTTTCCATAATTATCTACTCGTAGGAAATGTAATTAAAACCGCCCATGACTAGTTAGATCGGTAATACTAATTACGGAAGAACTAACTAGGACTATTAAATATACTTCGAGAGCCGACTGTTGAAAACTCTACCTCATGGGTACCTATATCCGATCAAAACAATTTGCAGCTAAATATTTAGCGTGCAATGAAGCACTGGTTCTACAGTATGTTTTTGATTAATTGCTTTTGATTTACTAAATACCCGAAATATTACCTGTAATAAAATAAGGAGTGAAGTATTTTTAACTCATACGAAATTTAATTAAAAGCAACCTACAGCTGTATACTAATTGCGGAAGAGCTAACTAGGACTCTGCTTCACTGACGAATCCTCAAATCATGAAATTTGTATTTAAAGTCCATTTGAGATATCAAAATTTTAGCGGATTTTGCACTTTCTCTGCAACAATTTGTGCTAAAACTAGTTAAAAGTTTCTTGAAGTGCCTGGTGGTACCTTCTACGTTAATTTCAGTCTACACGCTGCGCCAGACCAACTCCTAGCCAATACATTTTGTCAATTTGACAAACTTACGATCGTGTGTTTAATTGTTTGTGAACTCCACACTAAGTCGGCGACTTAAACTGCACATTCTTGATCCGGCAACATTGTGAGGAAGCGCTTCAAGCAGCGCGCTCTCACACTAACAGCTCACTGAGAAAGGTTAAGCACATTTGTAAGTATAGATAGTTACTTTTACGCTTTCGTAATTAAATTATGCTGTAAACTGGTTGCATGATCTATGTTCATAACGGATTAAATGCCATGAACCATTTATTATAATCAATTTAACAGTTCTTTATAGTTATCGACGTGGGTTAGCCGTATTTACAAAGATAAAGGATGCCTATGCATATTTGCCTGATACCTAAAGTACCAAGCCTAGTCAGCAGGCTTAGTTTGGGACTAGGAGAACAGTACTTTCGTATAAAAATCTAAATAAAAATAATATTTATGAAGATATGTAACCACTTTATTGTGCAGCGAATTCTTCAATAGAACCGGCACCTTAATTCAATGGGATAAGGTGCATTACTGTATACGTTACCTGAGAACTTGACTGTACTAAAACAATTAATACAAAACTATTAAAATTACAGAAATAAATGTCTCTTCCAGTTAACCTAAAGTACACTTATTTTGCTCTGCCGTGATTTCTATTGTATTTTTTGTAGCCTATATTCGAAATCCGAGATTTCATAACGATATCGTACAAGGAAAAGTATTTTTTTTATCTAATATATAAAATTCTCGTGTCACAATATTCGTTCCCATACTCCTCCGAAACGGCTCGACCGATTCTTATGAAATTTTGTGTGCATATCGGGTAGGTCTGAGAATCGGCAAACATCTATTTTTCATACCACTAAGTGACATGAAAGAAAATTGCAGCGGGCGAAGCCGCTGGCGGGTCGCTAGTATTTTTATATAGACCACTAGGGCTTCCAATGTTAACAAATTGTCTAAATTTAAAATTCTCAACAAAACACAAACCTTGGGGCTACTAGTCTTCGGAAAATAACTACTGCATCAATTTTAAAGAATGTGAGGAATTGACACAGCCATGTCTCTTGATAGGGGTTTACATAATATCTTCAAAATTCTTAAAATGGTGGAAATGGGACTTGATTTACGGGGTGAGAAACGTTATCGTCCGGAGCTTTGGAATGGAAAATCTTTGACAGCTACGCGATTTAAGCGTCAATTTACAATCCTTTAAACCCGAATTACAATGAACAAATTCCAACATTATTAAAAAAAAAACATAAACATCGAACACTCAATCTTTATTTGAAATGTTTGAAGTATCTGCGTTTAATTCAAAAGTATTCTAGAACAGCGTTAGCAATTTAAAAAGTTGCAGTGTTGCCCACTTATGACATTACTCACACCTCGGGGTAAATTCATTTCCTTTTTTGCTGGCAGAGAGCGGAATTTCATTTAATTAGCTATGCCGGTATAATTGTGTGTTACTGGCAACATTCTTGGAATGTTTTGGAGCTCGGAACAAACATCTTTTTAACTGTTGTTATAGCGCGGCCTGACCCTTGTTAAATTTGTCTGTTTTGATCCCGTACCAAATCGGTAAAAATCCCCATCACGTTTGTATTTCTTACCAACTATAAAATAGCAAAATTATTTTAAATTCACTCTCTAAACTCCTTTTAATGTTATAAAATATATTTAAAAAACGTTTCCGCTTAACAATTAAGTCAAGAATATCAGAACACATTTTATACAAATTTTCAAAATGATTGATTGATTGAGAAATAAAACATTTTAGTTTTTTTGAAGTCCATTAACATTATTTTTATAGCTTACAAATTCCCATAGCGCAAATCTAAAACAGCATTGTATGCAAATCCATGCATCTAATTATAGAACGCCATCTGACGGCATCACATATTAACTAACACATCGATTAATAAAACGCTCATCAACTCAACCCGATAGCCCGGAGTGTTTTCATATCAATCGCTTTTTCGTATCGATCGGCAGATCGATCAAGGAACAAAATTATACGTTACTCTTCCGTTACTTCATTTGGTTTCAAATTGACGACATATAATAACCCTTCATCAAGCCGTCGATACCACTCGTCGTACGACAAAGATTAATATGACAATTAAATTATCAATAAATGAAGAATTGATTACGTCTTGTTGCAATTGCAATAAAGATTAGCGGAATAAATAGCTGCAGTTTGTAAAGGACTGCAGTTTATTTGTGTTACTTTATAAAATTACTGTAATGTAGTTTTAACTGACGATATTTTGACTGTATTATATTATTTTCAGAGATTGGTTTTATGGTCTATTGGTGCTAAACTTGTTTATTGTGTACCATAACTTTGACTAATATTTTTGTTTATTTTTTTTCTTAATCTGCCTTAATCCATGATCGAAACTCAAAGTTTTGAAAACCGCATACACATTTTTGTTCATAATGTAAAATTACATGTTGGCGCAGTTTGACTTTATCAGAAGTTATTTGGTTTTACTTAACCAAAGTTCAAATTTTGTAGTTTAACCGAAAATAAATTATGTAAGTACAAATTATGCGTAGCAATACGTTAGAAAAAGCGGCCAAGTGCGAGTCGGACTCGCCCATGAAGGGTTCCGTTGCAGCAAGACGATTTATGACGTATTAAAAAAAAACTACTTACTATATCTCGTTCAACCCACTTTTCGATGGAAGTTTGCATAGTAATTAATGCACATCATATTTTTTTTTTAGTTTTATCATAATCTTATTTTAGAAGTTACAGGGACACACATTTTACCACTTTGGAAGTGTCTCTCGCGAAAAACATTCAGTTGAGAAAAAAATCATATTAGTAACTTCAATAATTTTTGAAGACCTATCCATAGACACTCCACACGTATGGGTATGATGATAAAAAATGAGTTTCAGTTCTAAGTATGGGGAACCCCCAAAATTATAGTTATTTTTTTCAATTTTTGTGTGAAAATATTAATGCGGTTCACAGAATACTGTTTCAACAGTATAGTTCTTATAGTTTCGGAAAAAAGTTGCTGTGACTTACAGACGGACAGACAGACATGACGAATACGTAAGAGTTCCGTTTTTTGCTCGAGCTACTTCCGTAAAATTCATATTATAATCGCAAATGAATAAAAGCGACAATACAAGGTTTACTCATGATGTTGACACACATTTCCTCTAAGTAGTTTTCTTCACAAAACCCTAATGGAGCTTAGCGTTACGAGCAGGTTGTTTGACAAGCCCCCCGGTCGCGTAATCGAGTCTGTCGGTCAATCGTCGACACAAGTCACGCGCCGAGGACAATCAATAACAGTAATACACAATCGAGCGAAATGGACGGTCAATATCATGAGTCAACAAGACGCTGGCGCGGTGTTGCTAGCGACGTTTCCGAAAAAACTCCTAAAATCTAAAAATAAAAAATACATCAGAGATAAGATCACATGGTAAAAGTAGAAGAAATTAGAACGATCAGAAAGGTATTATTAAGCTTAAATATTTCAATATACTCGCATTCAGTTTTATCTTTGCTTTTTTGACACACAATCTTTTAGTTATAAGGAAGGTTAATTTCAGCACAAATAATTTTGACATCAATTGAATACATGTAATGCTACAATTATTGAATTTATTAAAAAAATATGTTTTCATGCTTAGTAAGGCAATGTAAGGACCTACCCAATTAAATTTTATTATTACCTTTCCTTATTGTAATACTACATTCTAGCAAATTAATGATTTATGATTATGACACTAATGATTAATACTACCATACATTTTGAGAAAAATAAACTGCAAAAATAAATCCAAACTAGACATTACTTGCTTTTTATTACCAGCACTAATTAAATGAACACAGTCCCAACTCGGCAAACGTCAATTTACCCCAAATTAAAACTACGTTTCACGCGTTATTTTCCCGCGCGTTAAATTTCCCCTACGCGGCAACACCGGCTGACTTACGTCTTCGGTGCCATAAACTCTTTCATTTGGCTTGGACGAGCCTTATGAACAATAAAACTGAGGGCTGGAGATTTGGAGTGTAATAAAATATTTGCCAGGGAACTCGCTAATCCGCGTCCCTTACTTACGGACGCAATTTGAGAAGTTATAGCGGAAGGGGCGCTCTCTGAGACGTAGACAGGTACTTTCTTGTACAACAGAACACTCTTGTCTATCTCAATCGTTTGATATTATGAGGACATATTTCAAGTTGAAAAGGATTGCAGATATTTACTGATGCTTGTGAAATAGGTTATGGAGTTGTAAGTGTGCAAAAATATGTTATTTGAATTTGACAGTCAAATTACTGCAACTAATTGAAGTGATTTATTTTTGTTTACCGAATATGCCCTGCTGAGATGAATGGCGGTATTCAGACAAAACTCTTGTAGGAAATGCAACCTTATTATTAACGTGAGAGGATTGAATCTGCTTTCGCTATTTAATTTGAGATACTGCCGATTGGCTTACGAGGTCAGAAATAACAAATCAGCAAATCGATACGCTACTTACAAACGCAAAATACCAGATAATTGAACTACCTAATTAAACTGACAACGAAAATACTTAATGCAATCTCGATAAAGAGATATTTTTTTCTCATTACAATTCCAATACGAAATTTTCGACGAAACCAACAGCTACGTTTTCTCGACCTAATTCATCAAAAACTTGACATATTTAACGTGACACTAGTCGCGTTTAGAAGCGATCCCGGACTATTCCACGAGAACCAAATAAAATTCGTCCCTCGTGCGAAAGAGGGTCAGACTTAATTACCCATAAATGAGCGGGACTTTTATCTCCGATAAATACATACGGCTTACTACGTGTCAAACTTCACGTTATTATGGCTTCCTAGGATCTTTTACTGAGTGGTTTGACTATGCGAAGAAGTTTCATATCACAAATTGGGCAGGTAAATTATTTACTTAATTCTGCGTATCTACCTTGTCAACGGAGTGACTGAAAACTTTAAAACGAGACTTATGGTCCTAAGGTACAGTGTACTGCCATTCCAGAGTCTTGAGTTTTTTGCGCTTCATTGTACTCCAAGTCTTCCATACAGCCTCCAGCTTACGCATTGCTCTTTCGCTTCTTAGGTTTGCTAAGGACGGCCCTGTTGAGGTTTTCCCTAGGCTCCATTATAGGGCTTGGTTTTGTCCTGGTATCTACCTAGTCAACTGTCAAACCAACTGACTGACTGACAAATAAATAACGGAGAAAGGACTTTAAACAATCTTGCAGTAAAGTTCTTCTTTCGATTGTCAATTCACGATGGAAATAAATGGCGAAGCCTAGTTTACTGGTACATTACTCAAAACATGCCCCTACTTAAAGGCAGGTTTGATAAATCAAATTAGTATCATTTCTTTACTCAACCGCCTCAAGCAGCATCCATCGAAATACTTCATAAAAGTTAAGTCATCCGTAACTCCAACAATAGAAACGGTACTATTGTCAGTAAGTATCAAAGATTCAGAAATGTTGAAGCATATTTTTATTAATAACATGTATTACACAAAGGAGAGATTATCTGTCAGCGGTGGAGCAGCTGCTGGTATTGGAAATTTGTTTGGTTTGATGGTGAGTTGGATTGCGATTTGATGCAATACGGTCAATCTTTGTGTTGCTAAAGAACTCTGTATTTAAGTTAGCAAAGGGTAAAAACGGGACCCTATTGCTAACACTCCGCTGCCCGTCTGTCTGTCTGTGTCTGTCGGTCCGTCCGTCACCAGGCTGTTTTTCGTGAACCGTGATAGCAAGACATTTGAAATTTTCACAGTCGATGTATTTCTGTTGCCGCTATAACAACGAATACTAAAAACAGAGTATAATAAACAATTAAGAGAGGCTCCCATGTATCAAACATGTTTATTTTGCCTTTTTCTTGATATTAGTAACGGCAACCGGTAAACGCTTGGAATTTTCACAGATTATGTTGTTGTTTGATCACTTCAAAAATAAATAATTAAAACAAAATAAAATAAATTAAGGTAGGGTCCAATACAACAAACGTGGATTCCTTCTTGCGCAAGTCCGACTCGCACTTAGCCGGTTTTTTCTTCAAGTGCCTCTCCAATAAAGGATGACTTTCAGATTCGGGAATCTGTATTTTGCGAGGCGGAGAAAGTTCGGATGCTCTTGCAACCCCAATCCAATCCTTGTGTTGATAATAACATGTGCTTTTGATTATCTTATTTTTTTCTTGAATATTCACCATTTTTTTTCATCAAACCCATACGTGTGGGGTATCTATGGATAGGTCTTCAAAAATAATATTGAGTGTTACTAACATCATTTTTTTCTAAACTGAACAGTTTGCGCGAGAGACACTTCCAAAGTGTTGAAATGTGTGTCCCCCCCCCCTGTAATTTCTAAAATAAGAGAATGATAGAACTAAAAAAAATATATGATGTACATTACCATGTAAACTTCCACCGCAAATTGGTTTGAACGAGATCTAGTAAGTAGTTTTTTTTTAATACGTCATAATAGCATTGATCAAAACTACAACTACTACTTTTATATTATGTTACTTGCTGCTACGGAACCCTTCATGGGCGAGTCCGACTCGCACTTGGCCGCTTTTTTATTATTCTTGTCACGGTGATTCTACGTTTCGTTTTGGAGATACTCGTACTGTGACAACTTGCAAAATCGTCTAATCTGTATTTTGACATAATATTGCAATGTTTGACATAATACTGTCAATAGAATTAATCAATCTATGCAAAATTACAGCCCTATTTAACTCCAAGTCAGAGTTAACTTGTTAGATTTAAGAAATAAGAAATAGGAAATTTTATTTTTCAAGTCTAGTATAACATATTTATGTTTAACACGATAACGTTTTAACGATTTGTAGATAAGGTGTATGTGTGTGTGTGTGTGTGTGTGTGTCTGCGCGTGTGTAACGACAGACACCCTTGGGCGCAGTTAAACAGAAGTTTGTAAAATGTTAGACATTGTATAGTAAAAAAAGTCCCTCCATCACACGATTCGATTTTTCGCTATTCATAATTGATATTTATGAACAAAAATTCAATAGTTGCATTACTATTATTTCTACGTGCTGACTTTACTTTTGATTATTATTATAATAGGCCATCATTCAAGCGATCCTCGAAATTGCAGACCTATCATTACCAGAGCGTTTAAATTAAACAATCTGATTTTGGTAGCTGTAATTATCGACTAGTTCATTAAATACACCTAATTGAACTTACAGTTGTGGTATAATTATTAAAATAGGTGTTTATATATTCGCCCTTATTTCAAAAGATTAAGTATGAGTTAGTTTGTTACTTAATACATAGGCTAAAACCCCCCGAAAAAATCACCCGAACATCCGACACCCGACACACACCCGACCCGACCCGACCACCCGACTATGTATTCTTAGAATTAGATTCCCGCAACTCCGCCTATTTTAACACCTTAGGGGATGAATTTCCAAAACTCCCTTCTTAGCACCCCTAGGACATCCAAGGTATATTCCTTCTAAATTTAGTGGTGGTAGGACCCTGTGCAGGGTCCGTCCGGATCACTACCACCATCTTATCCATTAACCACCCGCCAAGCAACAGTGTTCGCATTGTTGTGTTTCGGTGTGGGGACAAGACAACCGGTGAAATTACTAGCATACAGGCATTCCATCTTAGTCCTCAGGGTTGGCAACGCATTTGAGGTCTTAGGATTATAGTCTTAAGAATTCAAATGTCTATGGGTCTCAGATTCCACTTACCATCAGGTGGCCTGAGTGCTCGTGTGCCTTCTCCATAACCTCGTAAAGCTCGTTGTGCATTAGGATGTACATAATTAAGGCAATTTAATTTAAACTACATCTTAATGAGAATAAAGTCCATTTTTCTTTGTTTAGAAAGTTAAATTGTTATTATAGAGCAAACATTTTTGAACTTTATTTCCTTGCTGCTAGATACGAACTCCCATCGCAAAAATCTTCCTGTTTCTAGTATGGTGGGCCTTACGAGGTTAACATAAACATGCGCGTGTGAGGCAACGTGTTCGCTGCGAGCCGACGTTTCAAAATGGCGTCGGACACGATGACAGTTGCGACTGCGTTTATATTCACCAAATTATTAAAAAAAAGAAAAAATCGCCTCGGTTTTGGAACGGCTTAGCAACTTTATCAAATTTATACTCGCCTCGCTCACAGACAAGTTAGAATTTGTCGTTCTGGCCGTGGCACGCTCGGATACACGTCCGAATTACGCGAGGCACGCACACCGTCGCCTTTGAGTACGGTCAAAAGACCGACTCTCGGCGGCTTGCCGCGCGCCGCTCGCCACAGCGCACAGCGCGTGAGCGCGTACGAATTTGAGCAAAATAGGCGAGCCGTGCGTGCCTCAACCCAAGGCTGCTCTAACTGGTACCCACCTTAAAACTTTAGTTTCCGAGATTATATTATCGAATTTTACGCGGACAGAGCCGATGGAAAAGCTTGTGTAGAATATAAACCCACAATGTTAAATGTTCGGCGAATGACCCAGACCGCTTTGCGAAACTTATGCCATTCGTATACAGGGCGTGCAATTATGTGTTTATTGTAAACGCTATGATTGCCCGCCGACTGTAATTGGCTTTTAATTCGGGTTTCGTATCATTTTCGAGCCGATGCGTTTTGTAGCCGTCTTGGAGATTTGTTGGATTCCTTTGGATCGTGCTGTAGAAACGAAAGGAGTTATTTTTAATTCTCTCTTATCTATATTTACATTACTCTAAAGGATGTTTTAAATTTAGGCATGATTTCTTACGAACGTAATTTAAAAGTAGAGCTTAAGACATGAAAAAAGATAATAAATAAGGAAACGCTTAATTTTGCGCTTATACAAATAAATCATATTGCAACTAAAACAATGTCAACTACTTCATTTGATTTCACTTAGCTAAGTAAAATGTTTTTCTGTATGATTTTGTGCCAATTATTATCAAAGTGAGAAAAATAACCTTACCCTACATTTAAAAAGAATTATAAAAAGTTGGGATTGAAAATATTGTACGTACTCTTCTAAAAAATTGATGAATATAGTCAGCATTCATTTATGTTACTATACACATATAATTATGGATCAAAAACGTACCAGGGTATCAAGATCGTATGTGTTAACCATTTACTCGTGCTAACTAACACCTTTGTTTTAAAACTGAATTTGATCGCATTGGTTCATAATTTATTTGGTAAGTTGGTAGTAAAGGGATTTAATAATCTTTCGAGACCACCTAAACTCTCCCGCGCATTTCTATTAAACTGAGGTTTATCTCTATATAAATTAATTACTCTTTTCCATACGTTAATGAACACTAAGCCGATACCATTTATAAAGTAACATTGTATTGCTTGGATTTATTCCAGGAGAGTTTAACGCATAATAATTTAATTCCTCCCCATTGATTTAAGACCTATTACGGTAATGTAAAGGTTTTGAGTTTAAACCACTAAGTAATAAAATGTAGAAGACTTATTTACGATATATTTTCTATTTTACGATGGTAACAAAAGCACATGAGTTTTTTAAGTAGTCCCTATAAATTCTACTCTACGCACGGCGCTGTTCGCGAATCGAACCATCTCGACATTTATGAACTCGTTGAAAAAAAAAGAATTAAAAAGCTGCGTTCACAATAATTGAACGAAACAAAGTATACTCTGCAAATTGTTTGTTAATGGTTTGTAATTTCAACATGTCGTGTGCAAAATCATTAGTCGAAAATGACAGTATCTTAGAACAGTTTTATCACTTTAACACGTGCTATTACGCCTGGAAAGGTCGCAACGAGTGTTTTAAATTAATTAAGTATGAAACTCACTTTAAGTGCGACACGAAAGGCAGTCTTTGTGGTGAAGTCAACAAAACGAAGATTTACAACAAAAAAATACAATCATATCTTGTATTGCTATTGCAATTTGCATTTATTTATATAAATTTTATTGCACAATACGCAAAGTAAGTACAAATGGCGGACTTAATGCCTTGAGGAATTCTCAACCAGTGGGCCAAACACAGACAAGTAGAGGTTAGTGCTAAATGTGATGTAACGTTAAACTAAGAAATTACATGTCACATTTATGCAAGAACAAACACACATACGAATACATAAAAATATAAATAGCAATAGTAACATATCTATATACATATACATGTACAATATGGTCGTTCCTGTAGTCCGTAACATTATGCAAAGCCATGCTATTGGAGACTCTTAAAATAGTGCTGGTGAAGCAAACGTGAAAGATAATTTCCTTAGAGCTTGCTTGTTTCAAATTGAATCATTAATAAATTATTTATCATTAAATACATACATAAAATCACGCCTGTATTCCCAGAGTGGGTTAAGCAGAGCTACAGAAATACCAACAACTCTAAAAAGACTTGTTGATAATTCTGTAACCAAATATTGCATAATCAGGCAAGATGTTTACCAGTGTACCTATTAGTGACAGGTTGCAAGCCCATCGCCTAAGAGTACTACAAGCCTTTATTCCCTTAGTCGCCTCTTACGACATTCATGGGAAGACATGGAGTGGCACTATTCTAACCCGGCAACCGCACGGTGGACGGTGTTTATCATTAATTACTTAATATTATCTAACTTTAATTTCTCAACAAAATATCTACATGTTACTAGTATCTAATAAGATATGTAACTGAGACTTGACATAGAATATAGGTAGGTTAAGTCGATGCAGAAAACATCGAGATTTCCTCAAAACTATAGAACTTACGTATCTGGCAATACCTTTTCTGTTGGTTTAGTTTGCGTCTATTTTTTTATCCAGTGTGAGATTGAATGTTAGACGATTATAATCTCTTTTTTTAAGCATGATTCCAAACGCGACCCTGAAGCGATATCGCTATACGTAGCCTCGGTTATCGTGTTCACAGAGATCCTACATTGTCAGGCCGCTCGTTCTTTTCGTTTTATAGCCAATCATTTGTGTTGCTGGTCATTTTGTAATCTTACCGTAATAAAACTCAACGGCTATAAGGCAGCTATTATCTCTGACCCGGCAAATCTAAATTTAAGTACACACTTTGTGAGAACCTTTTAATCAAATTGTTTGTAGTTCTTTTATGTGTGACGTAGCAGGCTTCCGTTTAAAAAATGTAAATTTGACAGCCGCTGTCAAATAGCCTGACCGAAAAAGGTAAAAAACGGTTCGTCCTTTAGTTTTGCGGTTGTTGTTGCTTCCCCAACCTTCTTTAAACACATAAGTGATATAATTAGAGTCCCGATTCTATCGATTCTAATTCAAAATAATGGCCTATAATTTGATCCGATCATTTGTCGAGGACAGTCCATATTCGATCAATAAATCGATGAAAATCGATATAATAGCGGTTTCAAATCGACGTTTCATTTCTTTAAATGCCTGATTAGTGCATTGGCTTAATAATAGTCATAATGGTAAACGGTGAACATTTTTGTTGGGCGCCGAACCACAGCAATTTGTAAATCGATATGTTTTTAAAGGTTGTTAAGTTTAAATCGATGGGCTTTTTAAATGAAAATAGTAAATTTGTAAACGACATCTGTTTTAACCTTCAAGATTACCTAAACAATTAACTATCAGAGTATACAACCCAAAAATGAATTATTTCTTCAAAATTGGGTAAATACAGAAAAAATAAATACAAAACTAGTTATACGAGTATTTACCTATAGATCATTATCTAAACCTAATCCTAATCGATATTGATGAAGACTGATTTATCAAATGTCTTTCTTACATTGCATTAATTCATGCCGCTAAACTCCACCCACCCTGTAGATGCTAACACTCGGTTAACAACTTAGACAAGTAAGCTTAGTGACCGTCCCAATTGGAAAGAGATAGTCGCCGAGACGGCTTGTTAGAAAAAGAGGGAGCACCAAGGGTTTGAACCGCAGGTTATTACGAGATTTAACACGTACCGGTTAATTAGTAAGTGCGGTTGACCGGTGCGGTGTGGTTACCGGGATGTACGGTTGGGGATTTGTAAATATAATTTTTGGTTCAGTGACCCAATTGTGGCGCCAGTGTAACCCCTACTTAATATAAATATACGCCTTATTAACAGACACGTAGTTTGTATTTGCCGATATTTTTAGGCGCAATTAAATCTTCAGTCTTGTAAGGGTATGAAAATTTGCGATAACTTACAGAAATTATAGTTTCTAACTGGATTTAAGCAAAATGATGTTGTGAATATGAGAATGTTTTGATCCTTCGAGACGGATTCCTTTGGGCAATCCGGCTCAAAGGACCAAAACGTGTTTTACGCGGAAATAAAAAAGTGTATTTAGAATTGTTATGTGGTACAATTCTTTAAATATGAACACTGGTAAACATCTAAGCCTACTAGTGAAAATTGTGGCAACAGAATTGTCTTTGACAGCAGTCTTGCCACTGTCTAAATTGATAGTGGCCAGTAGCTCCTAAACCACGGAACGAATTTTGATGAGGTTTTTATTATCAATAAAATATTGTTTCACGGAAGGTTGTTATGTAACTCTAGTTTATGTACATGTGTTAGAGAAAACTCACATAAACAGAAGCGAAGCGAGAGCGGGTTGCCTTTATCCTAATAAAAATAAAGATACAGGGTGGATTTATTTAAGACCACCAGCAACTGTTGTACAGTCACTGCTAAAGATGTTAAAGATTTCATTTTATTTTAAAGAAGCTTGGCATTTTGTATAAACACCCTTTACGTATAAACCAAAAATAAACTATAACTATTTGTATTCAATATTCATCACTATTTACATATCCTAGCTCAAGCGTATGGTTCAAAAGATAACCCGGTCAACTGGGTAAATAGACCCATGCAATTAAAACAGGGTCCACCGATGTTTGTTTCACTGTAACTTTGTGGTTTTACTGTCAACTGTGTTAATGGGAGTTTTCGTTGGTTGCTATTCTTCTGTTGTTTATCAAAACTAATTAGTTTAAATTATGTTTTCTAAAACATTCACTTGGGAAGTATAAATTAAAAAGAAACTAATCGAACTATAGGTAAAACATATGGGCTAAATGGCTGTAAATATGGCCTGTGTGGCTATTGGAGTCCAGCAGGCTGGCAACATTGCCTCTTTGAACAGCAAGGCTTATCCTATGGCCAAAGTACCTGCTAGTTGGTCACCTGAAATTAAAAATAATTATGTTAAAATATGTATTTGTGTGTGTTGTTTTTTGGTGAAATTGTGTATGTCTCCCACTTATCAGGTGGCCTGTATATGTATTTGTCTAGACTAAAAAAAATGCTTATAAAAGCTAACCTTTGAATATCGGATAGTAAAATGTAAAAAAAAATGTTTTACTTAATTTCGAACAGTAATGCAAAACCGCTCTGTTTTGTAACATTCGCTTATTAAAAACCGCCGACAAAAACGGCCCGCAACTTTTAATCACAACAGCGTACCTGAGCTTAATCGCAGAACAATGCGACACATATTTAATACTCAGCAATCCCGGGATCCTTTGTAAAACGCGCCCACAATGGAAAAGGGTATTCCTTTTACGATCCTAACGTTAATTCGCGTTTAATTCGACACCTTGTTAATTGTTTCCGACGCCGTTTGGCGACCGTCGCAAGACCCGTTACCCGACCGAACTCCCATTCGGGGGGTCATTTTAAGAATATTTGCCCACCCTCTATGTTTACTCGGGCTGTTTGTGGTACCCCGAAAACAATAGTCTCTAAATTCATTGCTCATTTTATTATTGTTTATATTGGGGATTCCGTTATTGCTTTGTAATTAAATGATAATACTATGCATTAATTGGATTTTACCTGAGTGGTGATTACGTTTAAGTGCAGCATTTGTTGGAGATTGTGGGGATTTGGTATTGTAATTGGTTGTTATTGGTTATTCTCCTTTGATGAATTGATGTGTACCTATTTCAATGTAGGTATCTATCTATTTTGAAAGATTTTAAGACTTGTTCACTCAAGAGAACTCTCTACTCTAACTCAAGTCCGTATTTAGGTACTGAAAGAAATCTATTGCGAGAAACGTCCGACAATAACTTGCACGCTACGGATATTTCTTGCAGTAATTTCTTGCAAGTGTATTAGACAATGTGCCATGGCAAGAATATACGGATATTTCGTGATGTGATGACATAAAGATTTTTCTCTTTTTTCTACATAAGTGTTTCTTAATTCTAGTTTTATTGATAGTATATTTTGTTTTATTCCCACAAGTTTTTTTTCATTTGACGAATAAACTAAAGCAGTAACACTGTTTGTCTTCAACTTATAATGCCTAGTCAGGTTACAATTTTTCTGTACTCACAAGGAAAATAATAATATGTAACTATATAAAATAGTTTTTTACTTTATTACTCATTACTTATCCTGTGTGGATGCAAAGTTAAAATAGTGCCACTCCATGTCTTCACGTGGATATCTTAAGAGGTGACTAACGGCCGAACCCTATATTCAAAACGCGGACAGATAGCCTTACTTCGGATTAAAATTTGACACATTTTGTATGGGCAAATGTCAAATTTCAACCCGAAGAAAGCCTTATCTATCCGCAGTTTGAATTATAGGGTTCGGCCGTAAGGGAATAAAGGCTTGTAAGTAGTACTGTTAGGCGATGGGCTTGCAACCTGTCACTAATACATTGGTTAACATCTTTGCCTACTTCTGCAAAATGTGGTTACGGAATTATCAAATTAAGTTTTTTTGGAGTTGTTGGTATTTCTGTAGTTCTGCCTACCCCGGTCTGGGGTGTATACTCATTACTTGTGGAAATAATTGTAAAACAGAATACTGTGAACTGGGAAATAACAGATATTCTATGTATTTTATTGATAAGAAAATAATAAAAGTATAGGTACTAATAAGTGGCGTTAACATGGTGTGGCGTTTAGTGGTGGAAGGACCGCTACCACCATATTATCCATTAACCTACCGCCAAGCAATAGTGTTCGCATTGTTGTTTTTCGTTGTGGGGATATACAATTATAATATTACGAGTACTAATAACTAATCTATGAATATTTTCATGCTTAAAAATCAATACATCCTTAAGAGAGGTACAGTGGTTCCTGTACCTCTTCATTATATGAAGGCCATTTTCTTGTTTCAGAGATCGCTCGCATGGAGAAGTCCCCCCTCCTAGCCAATGGGTACAACGCGCCCCCCACCCACCTGGGCCCTATGGGCTTCATGCACCAGCACGCACTCATGTCTCCTGGGATGCCCCATCACGGGGTCCCCAGGCCCGATGGCTCCATCATCAAAGGACAACCCATGCATAATATGGAAGTGCTAGCGAGGTAAGTAGAAATAGTATCTAAAATTAGAGATTGGCTAGAGGCAAAATTAAAATTAAAATAAACATCACAGGATCATTTTTTGCAGTAGAATAGGTAATTAAGCTTCTCTTAATTAGGTAATAAATTAATTTTCAGGTTTTTAGTTCATCTCTAGTGCCTATTCAATTTAATTTCGTTTGTTCAAAACTTTTGATTCTATTAGGGGTGTGTTTCTCTAACAGACTTAAAAAAATAAGGACTTTCTAAGAAATTAATTGCGTTAGTTTATTTTATAATAACTCTTAATTAAAATTAGTATGTGATGTATGTATACATAGTTCTTTTGTATGATAAAAAAAAAACAATAGTTTATCTCTACATCGATATGATAAATGTACACAGGTACCTATTTCAAAGAGGATTTCTTCTAGATTATCTTAGAGTAGAGCGAGTGAGGAAAAGGGAACTGTGGCGACCCACATACCACTTATATACCACTTCCAACTTCATCCAAATGGATTTTGGTCCCCAGGCATAACACCCGTCTGGAGAGAGATCTCTCTATTGTCCACCCTTCCTACATTCGTGACCCCGTCGTGATCGTCATTCTACATTGGTGACCCGACGTGTTCGTCATCCCACAGAACCATAGATAAATTATCAAATTTACGGAAAATGATCATTATTGTATATCTTTCTAGTTTAAATATAGCTTACGACGCTACACGACGTCTTTTGTATTTATCTGATCTTAGACGTCTTCCACTTCTTCTTCATGATTTAAAACTTGAGGCAGTTTTACTGAATGCATTCAAACCAACTAAATACCCTAATTATTCAATACCGCAAAGGTTTCAAAATCGATACGTACTTACAATTCGTAAATCTTAAGCGCTTAAACGGCTTATAGATTAACAAGTTCACGAAAGGAACCCTGTTAGCGGGGCAGTGGGCAGGGCAGGTTAAACGTCGGCAAAGTTAATCCTGTTAAAGAAGTACAAACAGTCTTCCGGGAAGACCTACAGGTCGCTTGACTCGTTTTACTGTCTTACTGCCACCCTTGTAACATGATCTAACTGTACTTGTAACACATATTTGTGCAAGGGGATCGATATCGACGAACACCAAGGAGGAAAGAGTATCCAATGAAAGGCAGCGATTGGGTTTTGTCTTTGACTTTGCTGACGTTTGGGCGACGGTGACCGCTTACCAGGGCCCTGTTTTAAGTATCAAGCGTACCTAAGTATCTTTCTAGCAAAATGAGTAAGAAATAGACTTCCGCTTGTAATTTGTAATTTTTAGCTTTATAAAACAGTGCCCCGGAGGGCTAGGAAAAGTTGTCCGTGACTTGTTTGTTGCTTGCATCTCCCTTTCTATTCAGTCTGTAACGATAAAGACGAACTGAGTGACAAGCGACAAAATACAATTTGTGCTGGTAGTACAGTTGGTCTGATGTTCGTTTGGCTTGTATGGCTATAGTTACTAGGTGGTGATGTGATGTGTGTGGTTTGCTAGAAAATTAGCAGAAATGTGTGAAAATAAATATTCTCAAATAAAATATTAAGAAAGTTCTGGAAAACTGTGAATTGTTTAATTTACAGGAAACTACTTACTTTTTTTTTACTTTTCGATCGCGATATAGATTTAAATATTAAATTAATGTACGGAGATGGGTACAGCTTATTTTTATCCAGGATTTAGCATTTTCGATGGAACAGTAAAAATGAATTTCTTGGCGGTTATATTCTTGAAACATTAAATCATATTTCTAATATTGTACACAATTTACAATTTGATAAGGCTTTCATTTTAACTTTTACATATTTTTAATTTTATCATGAAATTATTTCTTCGTAGTTCCAATTGTATAATCATAAATTAATCTAATTAAGTCATAAAATTTCTCTTGACGAACACCGTTCGTGTTCAATTGATTAACAATTATAATTAGTAGCAATTAGTTCACAGTTCTACTATATAACAACTCTGACTAATTATCATCGTAAAATTAATCTCATTAATATTTATCATCTTTATAGGTACTTAATTTATCGTTGTTTTCTTCCATTGCAAATAGTAAGTTGATCAAAGAATGAAGTAAGTATTCGAATTACTCGTTTTAAATTAAATGGAGAATATCACGATCCAATTGTTGAAGAAAAGTTTAATGAAAAACAAAGAGCTAAAGTAATCGAGAAACAATTTCAAGGGTCACGCATGAGTGGTTCAAGCACAAATATAAGCGATTGTTTTTAAAACATAATTAATTTCTTTGACCCCTCGTTCAACCTAACGGAACATTTAATATCGAGTGCTCATAATTATTCCCTTTACATTGAAACCCTTTATTCATTTAAAAACTTTTCTTTTCAAATACTTGAGAATAATGTTGCAGATATTTTATCTTTTCTCGACTTCTTAACAAGTATTTTTTATTGAAGAAGGGTTTCCTGACAAAGAAAAATTAGTAGTTTAATTAAATACTTTCTCTTAGATACGACCGTTTTTCATCTTCATTATTTACGTTTCCATTTTGTCTGAGTGTTTTTCTTTTGTTCTCTTATTTTACTTTTTGTCTACAGATCTGGTATTTGGGAGAATTGTAGAGCGGCATACGAAGACATCGTTAAGCACCTCGAAAGGTAAGAAACCTTACCTAGTCAATTAAATAAAAATACGTATCTCGTGTAGACAACATGACCGACTAGAACAAGACAAATATCAACATCCTACAAGCATCGAAACGGGCCAGTTCTCAAATCGAACTTCACTCAATCATTGTTCGAAACAATCGATAAAGAACGAAGATTATCTCTCTGATTTGTTATAATTGGTTGACACTCCGGCACTGTCCTTTCTTATTTCATCCTGTGTTTCTTTATTTTGTCTCTCATCATCATTCATAATAAAACTTGATTACAAATTAGTATTAACAAGTCAAATGGCGATACTTATTTGAAAAAATACTAGCGTCATTTTTGTAATTAAAAAGAGCAAAGCTACAGGAGGGTGTGAAATCAGAGGAGACAATTAGATCCGTGGATCGGGTATATTTAACAAATGGCCGGTTGGGACGGTTGGGCCGGACAATTCATCAGGCTCATTCCGGGCTAATCTGGATGCGAGGAAAAAGCGGCTCTCATGTAAATTGGCCCGGTTTCATCCGTTCGAGGGGCATTGGTTTGGGGAAAGCACTTTTCTTTTCGTGTTTAACGGATGGTGATTGATCGGCCCTCATTGAGCGTTGAGGTTTTGACTGTTTTGAAGTGCACCGATTGAATTGCGTGAATTAGATTGACGACCTCCCACAAGGGCTTGTAATAAAAGAGCTTTGGCTTGTTATTGGTGTTGCTGAATCACTTTAGGTATGCATTTGACTTTGTGTGTAAGCATCATATGAACCAATGATTTTTTTAAATGGCATTTCATCTTATACAAATTCAAAAATGTTTCCGTATAATTTGTAATGAACTATATTCACCAGCACACTTAAAAATAATTCCCGAAAGAGATTAAGGTTATAAGTAGGTACTGTGATGCATCGTAAAATGATGGCTGGCGTAAGCTAAATATTTCTAGCAATTGTTATTTTATATTTAAATTAAGCTCATCCAAATAATTCTAATTAATTCTGTAGATTGGAAAATAAAATGGTATCCTCTTGTCCTTGTATGCTGCACGGGTAGAATTACAGTCGGACGGCGGGCCGTGTACCGATGTGTCACTGTCAGCCGGCGATCGCCTGCCACCCGGACGGGATTAGGGTTTTTAAAGAAATTAACTACGATGGGACTAAAAAGTTTTTTAACTTTAAAAAAGAGTACCCGGACATACTCGAATTTAAAAGACTGGCGAAATACAAACTGTCATAGATAAAGTAAATAACATTCCGAATATGAATTTTGAAAATTCAAAAGGCGTGATCGAGAATCGGTGTTTATATTGTTGTTTGGTGTATGAACCTTTAAGTTTCCTATAACCGAAGAGCGCGAGCTCCAAAGACCGGTTTTTAATGTTAAGTCCAATTAATTGACAGGCTTATCTCTGATTTAATACGAAATGTTTGTTTTGTTTCTTCTTGCAATTAATAAAGCAGGCAAGCGGAACACGGCCTGGATATGGGTTAACACGAGCTGGTGGAATGCGAAATTCCTATCCTTTTAAATGTTTTTGTCTCCAAACTCTAAAGCGTAAAGCCTTGGATAATTTCAAAAAAGTATCTGGTATTTTGTACACAGTTTACCAAGTAACTACAAGTTATTACTGGGCCTCTACTCTACTTGGTTAAAACGTTATAGCCTTTGACGTGTTTAAGTATTGTTTCAATTCTTTTTTCTTCAGACTATTACAAAACATACCTACATACATAACATCACGCCTTTATTCCCAGAGTGAGTTAGGCAGAGCTACGGAAAAACCAGCAACTCTAAAAAGACTTGTTTTTAATTCTCTAACCACATTTACTTTACTAGTGTATTATTTAGTGACAGTTTGCAATCCCATCGCCTAACAGTACTACAACCCCTTATTCCCTTAGTCGCCTCTTACGACATCCTCGCGAAAACATGGAGTGGCGCATTCTAACTCAGCAATCACAAGTAATTACAAAACAACTTTTTAAAACAAATTGAAAGCAAGTTGAAAAGTTGAAATGGTTAAAAATAATAATTTGTTATCAGATTAGGTCCACAAAGTTTTACAAATACAATCATTCAATACCATGCTCCAATTTTATGGAAGTGTCAAATTAAATTCGTCTCACATCCAACACCAAAATTGCTGTCTTAAGCAAATCCTTTCAAAGCACGTTTGCTTCATGTCTAAATCACAAAATCCCGTCACTACATCAATTAGAACCGTATGTCCTGAAATCTGCGCAGTATATCAACAGCACACTCAATTAGCAGTCAACAAATCGTTAGGATCAATGCATTCGTCCGGTTTAATTCTGTTCCGGTTTGGATCCGATTAATCGGCCGGGTTTAGCCGTGCCGGCACACGGTGACGTTGGTCGTTATTCATCCCCGCACCCTCGGCACGCGGACTATCTTTTTAGGTTTCATAATCGGAGTTGGAAAATCTTTGTAGGTTAGGTTTTTAATGCCGGAGTGTAAGGTTTTATGAAAGAAAAAAGTACCAGATTTTAAGTGTGTCGACGTTTTTATAATTCGAGGAACAGTCATTAGAAAACGGGATTTGAAGATTTAATGTATTGTTTAAAACTTATTTTGATGTTTGATACTAATTATATATGCCTTCCTTGGTTAGTAATTGCCTCGTTTAGAATTTGTTGTTTTCTAACTACAAAATTCCGCTCAAAAGTAGTGATTTCCGTTTCATTCTCAAACGTTCGAATGGAATATTAGTTCGTTCTTCAGTCATGTTTCCGGTTGTGTAAACCGTTTCAAAGGTCTAAGTGAACTCTTTGAATTCACTTATTTAGGAAACGGCTTCCACAACGCTATAATTCTTGGCATTCGCGTGATTGAATCCACCACCATTAATTTCAGTGAAGATCAAACGAAGACCGAGGGTGATATTTATCAGGGATATTGCGAATTATTTTAATCAAATCAAATTCCCTTCGTTGTAAACAAATGCTTTTGATTAATGAGGCCTGCGACAGAGCCGGCGGCAGCCGTTGTGATAATGATAAAACATCCGAGGAAAAGGCAAAATTAATGGTCATAGAATGAACTCTTGCAGCGCAAAGATAAAGATGCTGAATGTTATGAATCTTAAGTGATTTTTCTCGCTTCCCGTATTGAAAGATGCTTCCGATCGCATCTGGTGACTCGGTACATTTAAACAGAATTAGCTGCGAGGTAATTTCGGAAGATTAGTGAGTTCCAACGGGAGTTTAGATTGTCATGGCTGGAATCATTAATAATACGACTTTTGATTTTCACTGATATGCAAAGGGTGGAGGGAGCTGTGTCATGGCATCCCCCGAATGCCTTCCGAGTTTGTCGCCAATGTGGTCGCACTGGAATTTTAACTAGCTCTTTGTACTTTGCCCTTTTATAGAGATAACTATTTGGTTAGTTGTGGCTGGTGTATGTTATACGCCTTTGATGAGGAATTCTTGTGAAAGCAAAATTTAAAGTTATCAATATAGAGTAAAACAAATATAATTTTAATTTCATATGCGTAAGTTTCATTGCTATTGAAAATAAATGAAAGTCTGAAGCGTATGTCACGCGAGACGGAAGCGTAACATTGACGTAACGTAAGTTGCAGCGTCAGCCTTTATTAATCTGGATCGCGCCTGACAGCAGTAGTCAAATTTCTCATCAAAAATAAGAATTAATGATGAACAGCATTAATCATTAGCTGGCAAAGCAAGAGGTGTCTGTATCCCATTATTTTGCATTACTAATGATATGTACACAGATAAAGGATGGTTTGAAGAAAAAGTGTAAATCACCGCGTGGGGTGGTAAAAAGTAATGATGGTAGTATGGCTGTGTTAAGTTTTTTTTGTATTAAAATTGGGCAATTGAGTAAGTTGGTCTTAATGAAGTTTAGCAATCATAGTATGCCTATAAACACCGCAAAACATGAACAATCGTAGGTGCTTTGCTGCTGTAATAGAAAAGATATGGAGAATTAATATGGTAGAAGATTGAAGAGGAGAGAGAAAGTTTTCCGGGTATCAATCACGGTTCTTTGATGATTACTTGTGATACTACCTTCTAGTGTAAGAGAATATATCCGATAGAACTGGTCGATTCGTATCAATCAGCAACAGGCAGTCTGCTCTGCTACTCATAAAAAAACTGGTTAAATGAATAATAGCTGAAAGTTTAAAAACAGTATTTACGAGCGCATGCGCATTTTGCGTAACGTTGACGTGTTAGCGTCAATCAATAACAATTACGGAGCGATAATGCTTACGAGTTGTCAGCTGCGATTCGTGTCGCTTATTCCATAATTATATTGGAATTAAATTCATTATGTTAGAAAATTGTAGGTTTACTTCAAGAATCATGCTACGGCGTAGTCATTATTTTCTTAAATAGTACGGATGTAGTAAATACCAAAAAAAACTAGTTAGGAATGAGATCAGAGAAAGTATATTTTTTAGGATTATTTTGATTCAGTTGGTATCTGGGCGTTAAATTTTGTGGGTCTCGTTTCAGGCTTAAGTACATACGTAACATCAAGTCTTCATTCCCGAAGTGGTGTAGGCAGAGCTATAGAAATGCCAACAACTCTAAAAAGACTTGTTGATAATTCTATAACTGAATTTTGCACAATCAGGCTAAGACATCTATAAATAAATAGCCATTCGCCTACCATTACTACAAACCCTTGTTCCCTTAGTCGCCTCTTACGACATCCACGGGAAGACATGGAGTGCCACTACGCTAACCCGGCAACCACACGGATGTTTCAGGCTTAATGTTTCGGTATTAATGCAACTTTAATTCTAATAAGACAAAACGCTTTCGAATAACCATCAACAAAGTTATGAAATTCTTATAAGCCCGTATTAAATGGAAATACATCGCTGATTCGACTCGGTTTGACACATTGATGAGTTTCCGAAGCCTTCGTAATAACGAATACATAAACTCCGTCATCGATTATACCGTCATTTTATCTCTGATCCAGGGGTGACACTTCCAATACGAGGCGTCATCAAGGCTTGTGTCATTAGGCAAATACGGAAGATAGATAACAGGCGCCAAGTTATTATCATCGACGATAGCGACGTCAAACATAATCATTTAGAAAATCGTAAAGGACTAGATAAAAATAAACGTCTTTGACACGAAAATTAAATGGCATGAGAAAACGTAGGTACACCGTGTCGACGTTACCAGTCATCAATCAGTGGCCTTCTCTCAATAATTTTTAATAAGTTGCCAACACTAATCACTTCCTCACAAAAGGCGTGACCGTTCTATTCCCGGTTGCGACCGCCGGTGTCACTGACAGAAAATGTCACTTTTCCTTTAATTATGCGAGCGCCTCATTTCTTCGCGGCCTATTAGTGTGCATCAATCAATGTTGCCAATACCTATTTTTTACTCGCCGAGTGTTTTTTTCTCTCCAGTTTTTGTTTACGGAGATTTTTTAAGTGGGGAATAATTTGATGAGGTCCGCCACCCGACCGGTGTGAGGCTCATTTGTCATCGTCTTGTCATTTCTCCTTTTCGAACAGTCGGAACGCTAAAGTAATTATTAGTTGTTTTTTCTATTTGCCATTCTTCCGATCGCCTTTTGTGTGAACTATTGATCAGCTGATTATAATTATTAATGCCTGTCTGGTAACTACGTTTTGAGTTTTGCGTCGTTGCCGTTAGCAAATAACCATCTCAAAATGTTCACCTCATGCTTTGCCAATAAATTTAAATCTGGCTCTGATGGGGAAATACACACAGTAATCCTTCAAAACCATACCAAAAAGGTCACCCACCACAATAATTAACACGATTACAGACGCATGAGGACTATGAATACTAATATGACGTGTTATAATGCCGCCGTCGATAGGGTAAATCAAATACGGGATTCCACAGATCAAAAGAATTCATTACAATGTGTAAATCACAATTTGCATGTGGGGCGAGGATGAATATGCATCCGGAACGGCTGAGTTTGAACATCCTGTGACGCGTTTGGATTTGGAGCGGAATTTAGTGCTGGCGTAAAACCTACTTTTAAAAGACCTAGACGAAATGTATTTAATGGCTCATAATGTTTGTAGCAAACAGAAAGATTACATACAAGATGTAAGTTAACACAATTAAATCAGGTTATGCAAATTCCTCATGTACATATTTTTGCTCAATTATAACTGTTTGCAAGATGTTGACTATGATGTAATTAAAATTAAAAAAATGTGTCCGAAAATATTAAGTTTATGTTATTTATGAAAAAATGGGTAGATGAGTTTAAAATAAAAAAGAAGGTCACAGTTAGGTCGTCAAAATATATTGCAAAGATATAAAAGACATGTTAAAAAAAACCGATAAACAATATATTCCTACTAATCAGATAATTTGTGTAATATATTGGTTTAATCATCTCATGATGCAGTTCTAACATAAATGCATTGGGTAAGCTTTGGATAAGAAGTGGCCACAGTAGCTAAAATAGTTAAATGAGATGATGATATTAATTAAAGAGCTCAAATGAAAATAAAAATCCTAAGAACAAAATGCTTAATTTTCTCGAGCCTTTTGCTTTGATACCAAAAAAGGCGGCTAACCGTATATTAAAAGTAAAAGAATTTTAAATCTAATGCGGTTACTAATAGAGTATAGAATGCTTCGACTATTATATTGCACTTAGCTGCCTTCTTTGGTATTACGGCAGCCGAGTATTTGAGTTTACTATCGTCGCTGCTAGTCATGTGGGCATAGCCAAGTGGCATTTGACAAATGTTAACGATTGCAGATTAATTTAATAAATGTATACACTCAAAAACATGAGAGGTTTCGTCTTAATTAACCGAAAATTAATACAATCAACCAAAGCTGTTAGTAGCAACATAAAGTTCTTTAATGATTCAACTTACTAACTAAGATCTTAGTTGATGTATCTAACGTCTTGGTAGGCTTTAATGGAATCATGAGTATCATGACGCAAATGCACAATAATAACAAATCAAATGTTGTTTGCCTGTGTTCTTTTTAATTGTGCTATTTCTCTGTAATGTTTTTGTTTGTTGTATAATAAAGTGCTTTGTATTAAATTGTATTGTATGCATGTATATTCTTTATTGACTAGGCTTGTAGTACTGTTAGGCGAGGGGTTTGCAACCTGTCACTAATACACTGGTTAATCTTAGCCTGATTATGCAAAATGTGGTTACAGAATTATCAACAAGTTTAAAGTTGTTGGTATTCTGTAGCTCTGTCTTCCCCACTCTGGGAATAAAGGCGTGACCTTATGTATGTAAATAAAAGAAATGCAAAACATAGATTTCTTGCAGCTAACCCTCCCTATGTTTGTTTTTTTTTTACATCATCTACCTTTTGTATGATGTTGGCAAGGCCTGCTAAAGTCAAGTCCAGTACTGCATCCCAACGCTCCTTCATTGGGCAGCGCTGACCGCGCATCAAACTGGACACTTGCCATTCCGTTCGCTTTCTGACCTTTTCCCGTTTTGTTATGGTAATCCCTAGCATAACACGAATAAAAAGTATTCTACTGTTTACTCGCTGACTTGGCGGCGACGAGTCGAGTGTGAGTTCGCATAAATCGACTCAATTCCCGTTATATCCATGTAAACATTGGTCAGTGAATAAATTTCCCAATGTTTCGTTTTGTTTTATTGTTTTGATGGTTTTTGCTGAAGCGTTTTTGTGTTTTGTTTAGTTTTGCGTTTTAGCTGCGGAGGAATTGTTGGTACGAGTTAGTTGTTTGGAATTTTGCACGCGTACTGACTATGCAATACCTATCTTGAAAGATACAGTGTATAAATAAATTAAACATTATATTGGATTATATTAGATATTTATTACACAATGGAATACATACAAGAATATTGTCCAGGGATCGAGAAAAATCTCTACATTACTTTGATTTGTGTTACAATACCAATAACAACAACAATAATAACATCACGGAAATAATAAACAAAGAAATTATTAAAAAGTGAGTAAACAGGCGGTCTTTTCTCTAAATAGCGATCTCTTCCAGACAAATTTACAACAAAAAATTTGGCGGTGCAAACTTAAAAAATAAATATCCTCTACGTTCAAAGATTCATAAAACAGAAATCGTGATTGATAAGAATATTGTTGAACCTTAGACATTTTTGATGTGTTGTACGGGATATGCAAATAAATAGATAAATAAATAAAAAGCAACAGTGTACTAACCAGCTGTAATATTTATTGACATTACAAGTTAACTTATGATTCAGTAGAATGAAAGTGATGAAGCATCGAGCGGTCGCCATCGAACAAGCGGCCCCGCCACAAATCAAATGTTTTGATAGCCCGGCATTAACGAGACAATTTGATTGCGGACATATACGCCAAATTGCTTCTAAATTATATTTTCTGTTTACTTTCCGCCAAACCAATCCCTCCCTCGATACATGACGTATGTGTTGAAACAGATGCTTTGTTCCTGTTGCGTTAATCACCAAATTTGTTTATTCGATGTTTTTATTATCATTCGTTACATCGTTTTCATTAATTTCGTTAACTTTATTAATTCCACATACATATTCATAAACAGCTTTATTATCAGTAGATTATCTGTACAGTGTCATTTTTGAAGTTTCACTATCGAGCCTATTAAATTAATTGGCGGTATTATTAATTAAATCTGTCAGCCACGTGTCACACGCCTACATAAGAGCCTTCAGTAACGTTCAACGAAAGCAAGATTTTATCTGGACCAAGATCTGTATCTAACGCGGACAGAGTCTATTTCCCATAACTAATTGCTACGCATAATATGGTATCGCGGACATGTCATTCTTAAATTGGCTACTTATCCATATTGTTTGACATCCTAACTTCATGCCGAAAATAACGATCTAGTTCTTTTGTGTTTGATAATTCGACTAGCCTAGTTGATAGTGATCCGTGATTCCGTACTTATGAAGCAAAAAAAAACTTTCTTTTTTATCCATATAAATTTTCATTAATCTTTATAAGTATCTATATCATCTACTTGCCTAACTAGTGTTGATGATAACATTTCTTAAAGTTATTTTTATTATATAACCCAAGCCATGATTACATTAGGTCGTTAGTTTTGTATAAGATAGACACTTTATCTTTTTTGATTGAGTTAAGAGTTATTTCATTCATAGTTTCTTTGTCAAACGAATGAACTTTACTATGATCGATTCATGACAGTTTTTCTTCGGAATAAATCAGTTCAGATAATAAAGTTGTAGTTCTGATAAGATCAACTTGGTTGTCCTTTGCTTTATTTACCTTCTAATTTAAGCCGTGCCCTGCTTAAGGTTATAAAAAATTAAACACTTGCTTTACAAGTCTATACGTCTTTACGACAAACAACATGAAGTAAAGTGAAGAGCTAAAATCTTGTAACGATCTCAAATAACAATTTACTTCTCAGCGTTAAAATTCCAACAATTTCGGTCACCGATTTAAAATCGCACCATCAACCTAACCACGTTCAAATCCATACAAGTATAATAGCAGATAAAAAAACTCGCGTCGATACACCATTATCGTCTCGTTCCGATCATGTTGCGGTCGACGCAGCGATCACCCCGATCACAATGATTACGCGCACTGCAATGGACCAGCTCGGTCGGCTACAAACGATGCACAATTCCAGAGGTGCTATACACTAACGCAAGCAAATTCACCAACGCACCATTGTATTTTGGTCTCTTGTCTCGTGTAAAATAACCAAAATCTGAAATCAATCTATACCGGTTATTTTACGAATGAACGAGCATTTTATAATACATACTGCGAGCCTAGAGGCAAAAAATAATAATTTGTAAGTGAATACAAGTTCACTGTGCAACAGAATAACATCACAGTGGAGCGATGCAAATGACGTAGGTCCAGGAAGGATTAGTCGCCTCATATTATCCAAGGAATTGGATTGGAAGTGTGCCGTGGTACGAGAATTTTCTGCGGTCACTCTATGCACGCAACGATGCATTACTTATCGGCTTTAGCAATCAGCGGTTACTGAATTGATCGTCTAACATTACAATAGATCCTGTAATGATCCAGATCTATTTATATTTACGACCCTATAAATCTAAAAAGACAAAAAACAGACTGATATTATGGACCGAATCGGATGGAATTTCCCTAATAAACGTGCAATGAAATTCGACATTATCAAAACGCATTCCCATTACAGATAATGGTAAAGCAGTTAAAAAGTCGGGGAGTAGGAATTGTTGGAGCAATTTTGCATAATTATGCGAGGTTGGGTCGGAGGAGACAACCAGTGGCCCTTAAATCCTAATATCGTCGCGGGTCTGATCGGAATCTCGTTACGCTGAAGTAATCCGCAAACTAATGCGATCTGATTGCTCCAGATTGTTATTGGACACCTATGTTATTTTCATATGTCCTGTTAAACTGATTAGACCGTTTGAAGTCAGTTGAGGAGTTAATTAGTCGTTTCTCGATGCTGTAATGAGACAAATGAATTAGGCAACCAATGTTACACACTTTACATAATCTTTGTCGATACATAAAAAGAGACTGTTGACGCGTTGTTTTTAAGATGAAGATGACAAATTTTTGGAAAATCATCCCCTGAGGAGTTAAACAAGTAGGAACTGGGAACCAGCTTATAAGCTCTAAACATCACAAAGCTTTCTGATTGACATTACCATTTTTTTGTTGTTTCGTAGTTACTTTAGTGTATGAAACAGTAAGAATGTTAACCAGCTTGTTCAAAAATCCACTTGTCATCTCCGAGTCGATGCCGACAATGTAAATCTCCTCACGTACTTCTAATAACGTAATGAGCTCCTAAGCTCCAAAAGACATATTTTATTCTCCTCCTCCAACTTAATATTTCATTTCACGTTTCATAACCAAAATGGCGAAATACGCATGTCCCTCTTTGCATTTGGCAAGCGTAATGCTCCGGTCGTTTAGTGCACTTTTATTACGGTATTAAGTGATGTAATTTTTTTCATATTATATTATTCAAATTTAAATAACTGTCTCCGGTTTCCCCCGCGGAGGTTCCACTTTTTCTACCATTTATTTTTGTCGCCCCCCAATTTGGTTATTTTGGTTAGACATTTCCGCAATAGAACAGGAGTATCGTAGAGTTGCTTTTCACGCCTCCTAACAATAAGGAGTTCTTAAAACAGCTAAACATACATGAAGTTTTTATTAGTTTTATTAATTTCGAAGGTATTGCAAATTATCATCAAAACGAAACCAAAGAAGAGAATAATATCATTATTTTCTCCACGTTTCCTCAAATCGGTAACAGCAATCCCTAATGTCCTTTGGCGAACTCAACACAAAGTTCTCTCATTGATTTATTCCGTAGCCGTTTTTGTCGTCTCTGCAGAAGGCTCTGTTCTAAAATTGGAGAAGTTAGGAGGCCGCAATTTTTACAAATGACATCGTGACGTTTATGCGAAGGGTGCGGCCGGCGACAAGTCATCGTGTTACTTCTTTCCTATTATTTCAACGTTCGTCTTTCTTTTGCCCCTAAGTGTTTTTCTTCCTTGTACAACATTATGGGAATAGCCTATTATCATTTATTTTTCTTTGATTCTTTAATGTTTCTTATTTCTTTTCTATTGTTCACGTAAATGCTTATTATCTTACAGCCTTTATAATTTAGAAGTAGTTTCGTATCAACATTAAACATATAGCGCCAAAATGTTCTTTTAAAATCTGTGTTAAAAAGTTTAAAATATTTCTCAAATGATACGTAACATGCCGTTATTACACAGCAATATTGTCTGTGCATCATTTCAAAGGCAAAGCATAACGTTATCTGCATATGTTTGGAACTTTTAACTCATAACAACAGCCCCTTTGCTACTTGTATTTTCTTTATAATTTATTCCATTTCTCCCCCATACATTGGCATCGGCCGCTGATATTTTTTATTCGATTAGTAAACCCCTAAGGTGTTTTTAGCCTTTTTTCGCTCGATTTTCTTCGAAGCTTTGTTGACTGTTTAGGGGGGTTCCTTGTTTCTTATGGATGAGTGAGCTTATTTATTCTTTTGCTGGCAATCTTATAAATCACTACTTTGTAAAGTCCTATTAGGGAACATGCTCGATCATTATTCGAATTATAAATTCTTGTTTGTTGACACTCCGCCATTTTTATGGAGCTTACACTTTTACTGACATTAAATTTAATGAGAATAAAATACGTTCCAGAAATGTGGAATCTTCGCAATTGTACTTGAGTAGATTAATTTATAATCTTTATAAAACCACAGACTTCAGATGTGCTTGAGAGCCCCTTTCCTCAGACCGCAATACTTACACACTCGATTTGTGTTATAGAGAGTAGGGCGGGAGAGGAAACTTTTTGATGGATCGGACGGAGTTTGTTTTGCATGTGAGTGATATGTCTGAAATAATAAATGTTGAGGCGTCGTCGCTTCCCCCTAGGGGAGGCTAAAACGATTTTTGATTTGGGTGTCAAGCAAATGTTTTACGCAGTGATGCTCCGACAGGATTTGATTTTCTTAATCGATTCTCGGGAATGTAAATGAAGGAATTAGTTCTGCTTTGAATTTTAAGCTCGATGCAATTTCGGATATAGTGTTATTGCTGGCTTTGTTTAGATAATACTTACGCTAATCAGATTATGCATACAAGAACGGTTTGAGCGTCGTGTCGAAGCCGCGGCTGGTTATGCGAGCCTGGTGTTGGCTAATCAGCGCACATTGGCGGGCCAGTAGATTGCACGCTATTGTCCGAAGCCGTGGCCCCGGAATATCTGTTTAGGCCAGTGGCCATCCTGTAATGGCAATATAACCCGTTAACTACGCATTGGCACTGCCATAATGCTGTGGCTTTAGCTAGAACTTTAGCTGCGCTGTGATCATGTTAATGGAAATGTTCATGCTTAATTAGGTAAGCCACATGGATTCTTCTTTGTCTAAGCAAGCTCTAGGAGGTATATTAACAACTGAACCAATGCTGAATAAATGCATTTAAAAGCAATATACTAAAGATATTTACTTAGCTTTTTTATACAACAGTTTCTTGTATAAGGACGCTTTCTACATCTGCTAGGAAGTAGCGCCTCAACTTAGCAGATGTTGTGATATCCAATTTTAATTATACAGGCCGCTTTTCTGATTTAGCGAGTCAGCAAAGCCGTCTGTTTTTTTATGTATCGATAAAGTCTATGTAAAGTGTCTAATAATAAAAAAAAACCTTAAAACATCATGAACACATTTAAAAATTGGCAAATTGGTCCAGCCGTTCTCAAGTGATGCGTGTACCAAGACACACCATTTCATTTTATATATATTACAAATAAAAGAATTGTTATAGAATATTTCAAAATCAAATTCGATGTGAAAATTGCCCGTCACGGTATTAAATTTGTTTTCGTTTTGCCACTCGCGATTCGTCGCCAATTTGCAATCTGACAAGTGAATGAATAATATTATCTGGTTTGGTGAGCGATGATGGCTGTTGCTTGTAGTTAGATTGTTTCTTTGTTTAGTAGATAGATAGCAGTTTATATAAGTTATAGAACAGTTTTTGGTGGAGAATTTTATGGAATGTTCATTTGGTATAATATTTCATTAATTGCATTAAAATTAACGTATTATGGAGTGGTATAACATTCCAAGGCATTCATTAGATTCAGGGAGAAAAAGTTTAGGTCAAATTGCAGTTACCTAATCAAATGAATCATTGTGGATAAAACTACTTCTATGATATCAAAAATATTGAAATTTTAGTTACTTAATTTAGATTTTTTAATTTACTCTTTTTTAGCCTTTTTTATAAGTTTTTTATTTAGTGGTAGTAGGACCCATTGCAGGGTCCGTCCGGATCGCTACCACCATCTTATCCATTAACAGTGTTCGCATTGATGTGTTCCGATGTGGGGATAAGACAACCGGTGAAATTACTAGCATAGAGGCATTCCGTTTTAGTCCTCAGGGTTGGCAACGCATTTGAGGTCTTAGGATTATAGTCTTGAGAATTCAAATGTATATGGGTCTCAGATTCCACTTACCATCAGGTGGCCTGAGTGCTCGTGTGCCTTCTCCTTAACATAAAAAAAAAATTGTTGGGGTTAAATCATGCTATGAAGATTTGAACCACTTCCCGGGGACTGATCGAGCTGAAATTTAGTATACCTAAGTAACCTCGATGACAGTACAAATAATGTGGCACCTTCGAGCTGATCTGATGGTGGAGTTGGAAGGTGGCGACAGGATCTACGCTAAAAATGATTTTTTTGACAAAAACTTGTTATCCAATTTATTTTTATATCAGAGTGCTTACGATGTTTTTCAATTGTCACATGTTTGTTATAAATAAATGACTGTTGCTGTGAAGACGTTAAAAAGGTGTTTACGTTGCATTGTTGATTACATCGATTAGTTTCAAGTTTCTTTAAAGTGCAATATCATTAATCATACTAACACGTTGAATGATAAAATAAATAAAATTGAGGAAGTAATTTATTATTTTATTGATTTGGTCGCTATCTTTTGTCCGATCGATTGATGACTGTTCATTCGTTTTCGATTCGTTCAGGATCCAACCTTGTTAGGTTGGATTTAGACTAAAAATATTTATTACATTTCTCCCTTCATATAATATATGAAGTACATATTATGTACTTTAAGGTGACGGGAAGGGCTACGTTTTTCCATAAGTACTAACTTAGTACAGGTTTCTTTTTAATGATACCATTTTGACGACACGTTGGCCTAGCTGGGTGCGACCCTGCCTATGAGGCCAGCGGTCCTGAGTTCGGGTCCCGGTGGGGGCAGATGTTTGTCTGTTGAGCGCAAATATTTGTTCCTGAGTCTTGGATGTTTTCTATTTATTTCTCTATGTATGTTTATCGTTGTCTTGTACCCGTAGTACAAGCCTAGAGCTTAGTTTGGGACTAGGTCAATTTGTGTGAGAATGTGCCATGATATTTATTTAATAATTAGTTTATTATAAAAAAAGCGTTTACCTAATTTTATGGTATTTCATATAATACTCTAAAATTCAGGTAGACACACTCATATAAGAGGTATACCTTGCAAAAAAAAAAAAACTGCACATATGCCCATCCCGTCGCCCTAACACATTTTTCAAGTATTTCGTCTCTAATTCTTTATTCAAATTATAAGGATAAAGAACTGCGAAAGACCAAGATGTTTTGAAGGATTTTGTATATTAACATATTAATTGTAGGGGAAATGAAAAATATATTAAATTCAAACGGTGGCGCTCCGTGACTCGTCAGTAAAGTAGCAAACGACTCCATTTCGAGGGTTCAGTGCAGAGTAGAGCGGGACAGAGACTCAAAGAGACCATGAAGGCGGATCCACGGAGAATTGTCGAGAATGTTTCTGTCATTATTTATATTTTTGGGACAAATTTTTGCTGCCTACTGTCCTTTTTTTTATTAAGTCTTTTACTCCTTAACTAGACGTAACGATTATGTTGATAATGACTCCAAAATCGGTGGGTCTACGTGAAGTTTAGTTGAGATCCTGTGGCCACTTTCCGACACCATCATCAGATCAGCTCGATGATCCCATATTATTGTATTGTCATCGAAGCTAGGTATACCAAATTTCAGCTCGTTCGGTCCCCGAGATGGGGTTCAAATCTTCTTTGCAAAATTTGACCCGAATATTTTGCAAGTTAATAAAAAGCTTGTAAAATCGGGTTACATTTTTGCATGTCAACCTGACTATTTGCTGCGTCTGATTTATCCATTTGTCGACGATAAGGCTCAGAGACTGGCAGATTGTAAAGGCAATTTTACTTGTTTTTTTTGGTCTACGTCCTCGTTACTATGTAAATAAGAAAATCATAAAAAAACAATGCCGTTACTACTGTAGTTTGTCTGTATAAAGGTTAACAAAACGATTCTAAAATGCCAACTACTAAAATACTACAATTAAAAATAGAAGTATTCTCATTCGGTATTATAACTCTAAGAAAATATAAAAGCACTGAAAAAACAGGGATATTAATAACTAAGCAGAAGTTTGTAGATGGCCAATATAATTTTATTTATTTATTTAGGTTTCTGAAGATCCCACAACAGTAAAGGATTGTCTGATGCGATCGATACTAACAGTATTAATATTTTATAATGTTTGTTACCTACTTTATAATCATAACAGAGAAGACACACAACAAATAGTTTCGCGTCTTTCATAGGCCTCAAAACAGTTCAAACCTTTGATTCTCAAATACCTTAAATTGTCTATTTACCACTTAGTCTATTTGTACCAACTTTTAGAATCTATACAAAATTATACAGTTGAAATGAAAATTATCTAACCCTTTTAAGGAAAATCGCTCTTATAATAGCTTAAGTTTCACCGTTATTAGAGTATTACTCTGTTCCTGACGCTACGCTGTAATCCACAAAAGGGTTCCGCGGAGGTTTAAAACAGCCACTTATTATGTATGTTACATTTCACTTTCAGACATTCATTTATATTCAAATGTTCAAAAGGCATTACTGTGCAAAAATTGTAGCATTAACCCCTTTGAAATGAGTGAAATTGGTTTCGGAACGAATTCGTGTTTCTTCCAGTTTCTAAATCGGCTCATTTGTGATTCTCTTTGGTGTACGTGAACTCATCTTCGGAAGTTGATGCTTATGAAAAAGATTTAGAATTTTTCTAACTTTATATAAAACATGAACCTAAGTAAAGAGTAAATAAAAATTGTGACTTCAGAACGCATCCAGGGCCAATGACACTTTTCCATGATAGAACTATTATGCAATCTGTGTTAGGTAAAAACTGTATAAATAATCCAGATCAAAGCACAAACTATACTGTTTCTACAAAAAGTTAATAAGCAAATATTAATAAAAAATAATTGAAACGGAAGCATCACAAGTTCAATAATTCACAATCAAAAAGGACCCACGGAATTAGGGTAGAGATATCCGCATACAAAATGATTACATATCTGGCCTTTTTAAAAATAGACCTTTGCCGCCATTTGGTTGCTTAAGAAAATTCAACCTATACTTATATGCAATAAAGTCGCATTTGCTGTGTTGGGTTAGTATCTGATGCGCCTTTATTTTCTTTTAAGAGACTACCTTCTTCGTTTACAAAGCATCTCAGCAGGGCGCCATGATATTATACTACTGCCTTTGTGGTAGCTCTTAACGCAGTGGGAAGCATGCTTTATGGTTTGAAATGATAAAACCGTTTGTCAGCTTTGTTCGAATTTATTTGACTTGCCGTGTCTGATTCGACATTAAGACCATTGATGTTCGAAACGAGATGTTGACGTGTGATTTTGTTAATTGGTTCTTGTTTTTTGCTTAGGAATGGGTCGTTCGGTTTTTAATTTAAAAAAGGAATAGTAGCCTAACTACGAGTGGAGCACAGTCCTAGAGCGCCAAGCGTTTAAACCGTGACTTTTTTTTACATTTCCCGTTCTTATGCGTGAAAGAAAGAAAGAAAGAAAAATATTTATTCACAACAACACAGCAACAACAAAAAAAAAATCATGAACAACATTTTTTTTTGTTGTTAAATGGCCCCAACTCAGCATGTTAAACCAGCGCTGGTCTTCCGTTGGGACTCCTCGGCGACAGCACGGAAGGTGACACAAAAAAAATGAATATAAAAATAAAAAATAAAAATTATAAAGTAAAAATTTTAACAATAAAAACAAAGCAAATACAAAAAAGTACTTTTATTTTCAAGAATACAAATGAATATAACACGAACAACTGTGTATGGTTGCATAACCTAACCTATAGGCCTGTACGAAACGCAAAACTATTAAAACAAAACCTAATTACATTTTACAACATTGAGACGCACCATTATTTTTACAGTATAATGGTCATTTAAAGACCATTCGAAGAAGGGGCTTGACTGAGCCTCATAACTGATATTGAACTGTTAGATATTGTTATGTGTTTTTTTTCTACAAGTTATTTAAACGATAGACTCATCTGAACCTCCCGAAATATATTTATAAATAAACCCACCGAGAAGTGCAAAATAATGATTTTCGTTTCTTAAATGAACAATTTTTAATAGACGAGGGTTAACTTGAAAGGTGTATCCCAATTATATAATGAATGTGAACTCCCAACTGCCATCATTATTATGATAGTTCCTAACAGTGGAAACGCTGATTCTGTTATATTAATACTTCTTGTTGGTTGTTTCAGATTGCGTGACGAAAGAGGCGACATGGAGCGTGTTATGGCGATCGATAAAGCTCGCGAAGGGTCACATAATGGTGAGTGAAGTTCAAGTTTCAAGTCCGGAATTACCGTTCACTTACAGTATTAAGGTATAAGTGCTTTGCTAGGAGTGTAAGAGTTAAATTTAGTGTTGCATTACCTCCTTTTACTCGCGACTTCGTCTGTTTTCATGTGTTATATCTATATTGGGAACGCTATGAATTTCCTATCAAAATCCGTTCGGTCATTATGCTTTAGTACAAAACATCTTGACAAATACTAATTATTGCAACAGAAATTGCAACAAAAATGTATAACACTAATAAATATGTAAATTATTTTTTCCTTGTTTGCTCGTAATCAGAGGTGTTTTGTGAGGCACATAATCTTGGGCACAGTTTTTGTTTCATCTTACTAAATCATCATATTGAAAAGGAATACCTTGTGGCGACCTAGCGACATCTAGTGACAACTTGTAACAATCAACCCGACAGCGCCACCAGCGTCAGGCAGCGCAACTAAATCTGACAGTGCGCTACATCCCGCTAACGAAGTTTCTTCAGTCGGTTGACGTATATACCACTTCCAACTTCAAAAAAAAAAAAAAAAACCTAATTGACTTCGGTCCCCAGGCATAACACCCACCTGGAGAGATCTCTCTACTGTCCTCTCTTACTACATTGGCGACCCCGACGTGATTTGAACACGCAACCTTCTGATGTATTGCGTTCCTATTGTGGATATAAATCTGCAAACACACAGAGAGCGTTGCGGTCAGTTACCAAACTAAAAACGTCTCTACTGAGTTACCAAGCTAAAAACGTCCCTGACTTTTTAAATCACACATTCTCATTCTTCAACACGACGCACCTAATATTAACCGGTGGGTTGAAGTTGTTCTGTCACAGCGTAAAAACCACATTTAAGGGCGTTCATTCTCAGCTTACCCGCTTTACCCATCGAGTGAGCGAGCTCGTATGACTTCGCTCTCTCCATCGACCGTTTGAAAGAGTGCCGCTTATAAGAGAAACAACTTGTGCCTGCGGCTCCGAGCGAGAATTCACTTATCGCTGCTCCCTCGAGAACTGTTAAATTTTCCGGGGTAAAAACTATCCTATGTCCTTCCTCGGGACTCAAATTATCTTCATACCCTAAATTCATCTAAATCAGTTCAGCAGTTTAAGCGTGAAGTAACAAACAGACATATACACTTTTGCATTTATAATATTATAGTATGGATTGTGGAAATAGGAATAGTTTATTGCTTGTCACATTACAGGTTACAGATGGAGGGTATATAAATAATCAGGTACACATGTAACACCCTGCAAGAGCATAGCAATATAAGACGGTTACTTACAACTATTTATTTTACTCAAATGTAATCGTCCATATTACTGCCGAGATACCAAAAAAGGCGGCTAACTGCATAGTATAAGAATTTTAAATCTAATGTAGTTATGAATAGAGTGCAGAATGCTTCGACTACTACATTTCACTTAGCTACCTTCGTTCGTATGACGGCAGATTATTTTTTAACAACTTATAATCACTTACAAATTACCTACAGGTTCATCACCCGGCCACAGTCCCGTGCTCAACCTCTCAAAGTCCGGTTCAGGGGACCGCGAGCGGTCTGGCAGCGACCGCCACGAGCGGGGCGAGGGCTCCGCCAGCGGGCGCAGCTCGGCCGCCTCCCGCCGCACGCCGCAGCCCCCGCGGCTGCCCTCAGCGGCCGCCGCTGCCTCCCCCCGCTCGCACTCCGACGAGAGCGACGCCGCCATGTCGGATCAGGACGATCATAATATGAAAGAGGAGGATGAAGGTCAGTTGTCCTTACCTATGGGGTTTAATCAATGATATTACATATTGCCCTGTGTGGTTGCCGGGTTAGAATAGTGCCACTCCATGTTTTCCCGTGAATGTCGTAAGAGGCGGCTAAGGGGATAAGGGCTTGTAGTACTGTTAGGCGATGGGCTTGCAACCTTTCACTAATACACTAGTAAACTTCTTGGCCTGATTGTGCAAAATGTGGTTACAGAATTATCAACAAGTCTTTTTAGAGTTGTTGGTATTTCTGTAGCTCTAACTACCCCACTCTGGGAATAAAGGCGTGATGTTATGTATGTATGTATTACATATAAACAGGAAGTAGATGGCCGTGTGGTTGCCGGGTTAGAATATTGCCACTTCATGTCTTCCCGTGGATATCGTAAGAGGCGACTAAGGGAATAAAGTAACGGCCGCGCCCAAATTGAAGATTCATAAAAGACCCAATTGACCACTCTCGCTCTGTTTACGCCAAACGAGGCAACGATGCTATCTCTCTTACTTTTGCGTTTTCCGTATCTGTCCATCATGCATTGAAACAATGTGTAGTTTGTCTTTTTTCAAACGCAATTTACTAGGAACGTAACAAATCTATACTCTACGAGTATAACATCATTGAGTTTTATGAACAATAAGGTTTTTTCATCATCATCATTGATTTAAAACGTTTATGGTAGATTATTAAATACAATATCTGTAAGAACCTTGTCACATGTATTAGCGTTATTAGAGTTCAATGTAACAGTAATTTCAAATCTTGGTGTCAGAGTTTTAAGTCAAAAATATTGCATTAATACCTTTCCTGTTATGGGCTTTAAGAGAATTGGAAAGTGACGCTTAAAACGTGTAATTGTAAAAAAAAACATACAAATAAAAATATGCTAAATTTAGCTCGTTCCTAACCTCCTAAATCAAGGCCGATTTCCACGATTTTTGAATATGTTATATTATTATTACAAAAAACTAGGATGTTAATTATATCTTTTATTTGTTGCAAAGGAAAACGTACAAAAAATTGTCATAGTATCTACAACAAATCGTAATAATCCGCCTAGGTTTAAATGAAAAGAAACGATGTCGCATTTTGAACGAAACATTTCAGCTTCACAATCTTATTAAACTTAAAATTATTCATCAACTTTACTTCAAAGCGAATAATATATTTTATCTTTTAAGTCAAGAAATACGTTGAGATACTATAAGTATCAAACTGCAGCTTAATCATAGCTATACACGGCAGAAAGTGTCCGACTTGCATTAACACAGCTAGGTGGCATCACCGCTCCACTCGACATGTTATACCCAGCGAAATTACCCAGTAATAGCTCGTACCTTCAGCATTCATAGTTCGGAAATTATCAACCATAAACCGCCTTCCTTTTATTTTAGAAACTGGATACCTACTTATAATAAGTGTAAAATTGCTACTACTATAACATTGTACGTAGGAAATTTGAGGTCATGTTAATTATTTTATTATGGAATTCTCGATTTATAAAGCTTAATGCAGTCTGTATAAAGTGAAGGACTTGACGTTGCGGGAATGTTTGGCGTGAACCGGATTTTTTCTTAGTATCGGTGGTAAAATGACGTCTTATTTTTTTTGTCTTGTTTTATATTTTACACACAACAGACGCCCGCGACTTTGTACGCGTGGAATTAGTTTCCCGCTACTATCCCTATTTTACCCCTTGGGCGATGAAAAATCCCTTCTTAGCACCCTTAAGATATCCAAGGAATTCCAAGTCTTTTGGCCCACCGGTTGCGGTTATGCGTTGTTTGTTAGTCACTCAGTCACGGTACTACTTTTAGATATTTATTTAGATTTAACGTTGCCTTTATGCAGACACGTGATTCGCTAATGTTTCTGCGAGTTCTGCCCCTCTTGACAGTATAAAGATTGAGGAAACGATGCGAGTTTCCCATACCTTTTTCAAGCAACATGAACCCTAGAGATCTCACGTTTGCTGGTAATGCCTCGATATAATAAAATCTTATTATATATCCTACGCGATTGCCAGTGGTTTGCGAGGGGTTTAAAAGGACCTGATTTTCTACGTGAACTACCATACACCTCATTAGGTTTACGTGCTTCGTTGTGACCGGCCTGTGAGCCTCAGTTAATTGGCCCAAACATCTCACACGCGCCGTCATACACGCCAATACATCTGAGTAATTTATTTTAAGTGCTCATAATATAGTTAAAGGCCTACAACATTTTGTTATTAACGTATCTATCGGGATATTAAAATGATTAACGGACAATGATCGATGGCATGACAACTGCTTTTTAACTCGTTTATTTTGATTATTCCGCTTGAATAAAAAGAAAATATAAATGTAACTATTCATTGAGTTAAGTTATAATGATGAAATAAAAATCACCGTAATTAAGTTTTCATTGCTAGTTTTCGAAGTCAGGAAAAACATAAAAGATTATTAGTTAGATCGGAAGATAGAATTTGAAAGCTTATTAGAAATTGAAACAATAAGGAAAATAATTATGAGAATATTTTTATGTATTCCCCGCTGGTTTACGTTCGAGTTAAGTAATAGTTTCATGCACATGAACCGAGTCACAACGGGACGGTGCTAATCAAAACATTGATCCACAAATATAACTCGAAGCTCACAATAGCTAAATCAAGTGAAACAATAAGGATTGTCTATTGTAGCTATGTACAAAATGTCGAGGACCGTGGGAACGGATAGCTAGCTCGATTATAGGAAAATGTTCACTCGGCCGCGGCTTGCGGGATGAGCCGAGAAAATTGTGTAAACAATGGATTCGATGAAGCCGATAACTCTCCTGAAACACTCTCGCATCAATTTTGCAAACGATTCGAACGTTTCTAAATCAATCAAACAATTTGAATGATTTAAAACGATACGTGATTCACGCTTGACACACTTCTCCCAAACTCATTAGATTCTTTCCTAATCATATCATTCAATTTTGGTCTTTACCTTTCTAACATTACCTTTCAATCAACCTTACTTTTTAGATTAATTTCATTTATAACTCCCTAGTCATTTGTTTCTTGAGCGGACATTTGAATTGATTCTTCTTCGTGAGGCGATAAAGTTTTGTTTCGTTTGATTTAATCAACTAGGATCCTGTTAATTGGCCTTATTAGGGAGATGGTGTTGTGACAAGCGAAGAGTGGTATCGTGAGCATCGACAATGACGAAACGATGTTGTCTTCATTATTTGATGAGCGTTCACTTTGTTGTCAGTTAAATTAAATGTATCGATAGATTATTCGTGGCGTGGGAGAACACAATCTAAAACACTTTCTTTTTTTTTGTGTGAGGTCTTTATAATTGAGGCACTTAGATTATACAACAAATGGCTAATTTTGTTAAAAGTTTATGTCTTAGTCATCAACGGACCGTCAAAATTGACAGTTAAAAAATAATATAAAGATGATGCTTGCTAAAAGTTAATTTGTTCAAGATTTTGGTTTTATTTATAGTTCAAGAAAAAAAGCTTGGTCCAGGTGCAGAGGTTTAAGTTTACTTTTTTTAGGCTCTTTGCATCTGAATAGGCCCAAAGCTATCAAAGCGGCCGCTGACCACGCGATATCCTTGTATATAAAAATAATTGTTCATTGCTATAATAATTGTTAGCTATAATACTTATTCATAGTTATAATACTTGTTCATTGCTATAATGATTGCGCGCAGAATGATACACGCACGCGATCGACTTGTAAGTCGGTATTGCTCGATTATTTTTATCGATATTTAGTTATAAAGTATCGTGATTTATTATGCGTAGTGTAGTTTGTAATAAATTAAGTCGGTCTGTACGCTACTTTATAAGCTTCTCACTTTTGTTTCTATTTATAGAATTATTTATCTTTACTAGCTTTATTTTGGCATTCTGCAAATCTTAGTTATTGTTTCGTCACCTATTACAGTAAAATAACCAAAAATGTATTTTGTAGGTTTTTATAAATGTACTAGAGTTTTATAAAATGTCAAATGCTTCTTTTGCCCTTTCTTTACACGTTTCTTGAACCAAATTGTACCGAAACAAAAATATACAGCATTAAATGAAACCATAATACACAAATTAAAACAGAAATTATTACAAAAATAGAATCAAAAAACAGATAAAATGAAAGATTTAACGCGATAAATTACATTAGTAGTAGCTTATCTCAAGTACTAGTACACAACTAGTTTTTACTGACTCGACATCGACTGTATAGTCGACCAATAAATATTAAGCAGGGCCTCTATTCAACTGCTAAAGACGATATTTTATAACGTTTATAACTTGACCGCCATTACTATCAATCAAGTACCTACATAAGTGTTATCAAAACGTTGGCAATACGGAAACACGTCAAAGACGATATCGTTTTTACCGCGTAGAATCTCAGCCCAGAGTTTGAACCTTATCATCATAAATTTCAATGACAAAATCGTTCTCGCCATTCATTGTTTAGTTTTAATTTTATTTTTACAACGTACTACTAAAATGCTCAAAATTTTCTTTGTGGTACGTAGGTGAAATAATTGTATAAATATTATTATTACCGTGTTGATTGTATTAATAAATAAATAAATAATAATAATAAATCTGTAACTTCCCAGTTAGTACAGCAGGTACAGCGATGTCTCATCGATCCAAAATATCTATCCACTTCATTTAAGTCATCTCTACTTTCATCCTCTAATTTGAAGAAACCCTTGTCCAGGAGCAGACCTGAGCGACAACGAGCGAGACCTTCCAGTCTCGGGGTCACCAGCCCCCATCAGCTACGCGGCACAATCTGGCACCTCCCCCTCAGTGCCCGTGGACCCCACGGCAGACACCCTGGTCTCCTCCACGGAAACGCTGCTGAGGAACATCCAGGGTCTGCTGAAGGTGGCTGCGGATAATGCGAGACAGCAGGAACGGCAGATCAGCTATGAGAAAGGTTAGTTTATAGTGTTTTATTCTATAACCGAGAGCGTCGACTAAGAGATTTTCTTTTAGTTGACCCAAAATAAATGAAATTTGATGTTAGTCATCAACCAATACGAGTGTTAAAGTAACAATACGTCCGTGGTACTGCAAAACCGCGTAACCAACAAATTTAATGTGGAGTAAAATGCACCTTACTTTTTAAGTCAGTAAGGTTTCATTTTGCTCCATTTTAAATTTGGTATATACGCGGTTTAGCAGTAATATCAGTTCATTTGTGATTTAAATAATAGCTTGTTGATGTAGGTACCTAACGTCTTGTTGAATCGAGACCTTTTTTATAATAATCGCATTCTTGATAGAAAAAACGTATCGAACTTACGTCTAACACAAGTGCAGAAGAACAAATAAACAAACGAAAACATAAACACAAAATAAACTGAACTAGAGCCATACTGATCAGGATCCTGCTCAGCATGTTACTGGTTCTAAGGCCAGAGCTGGTCTTCCGCAGGAACCATATTTTTCATTTTTAGGGTTGTGTATCCCAAAAGGAAAAAACGGGACCTTTATAGGATCACTTTGTTGTCTGTCCCTCGGTCTGTTAAGGCCCTTTATCTCGAGAACGCGTGGAGTTGGAATTAAAACTATATACTCAGGTCTACAGTCGCTTGAAGCTGTGAAAAAATCAAACTTCTAAAATAACGTAAAAAAAGATACGGCCGGTATGCCGCAAAAAAACGTATATTTCGACACTCTTAAGGAATCAAAAGACCGAGAGGAAGGAAGAGAAAGATAGAGTAATTCCCATAGACATAGAGTACTGAAATTTTGCAACTAGGAGGGTCTTACGGCACAAGTAACCTTAAGGAAAAGAAACCGAAAATCGTTCATTTGTTGCTCCATCACAAAAAAATATATCTTTTTTCAGTTGGCATACTAATCGCGGTTTATCTCGATGGAGACAACAGTTTTTCAACGGAAAAGTCAAGTTCTCCCTCAATACAATTTTACATTCTTATAAGTTTGTTCGGAATCCTCGGTGCTCGAGTCCAACTTGCACTTGACTAGCTTTATTGTATAGGTATATTGAAAATTTAGATACACACATAATTAAATCGTATAACCAAATTACAGCTTTGTAGTGGCCGTGGACAGACAGGCAGACAGACATGGCGAAACTATAAGGGTTCCTTGTTGAATACGAAACCCTAACAACAGCAAACAGCAGATTTTTCGCTTTAAAGCTTCACGGAGGAAGCGTTTAAGTGTCTAGCTTTTATAATTCTTGATTTTCTTGCAACTAAGTCGACGTCGAGATCCGATCTCTTCCTAGAAAATGTTACGGCTTCAGAATTTACATATGAAACTATCTTAAGTTGGAACTGCGGGGCGATGTAGATATTATAATCGATATTAGTCTTGGGGATCGATTCTTCGTAATGCAACGCAAGCAAGACTGATTAGGTACTCTTAGAGCTTAAAGTAGTTTTATAACTTACTAGTTTCTCCCCCCTAACGACACTGGAATCATTTGCATTTCATTACGACCGGACTATTTATTGCGTTATTACGTTAAATTATTAAAATTAGAAAATAGTCGGTAAATAGGGGTTTTGTTGCCGTTGTTTATAAGTGTGTGTGGACCGCTATGAGCTGCATACGACTATGTACAGTCGACGCCATAAATATGTTTACACTTTAGTACCTTGTCACTTTCATTGACTGAGACAATTACATATATTATATATGAAATTGTCTCACTTTAGTGTAAAAATATTTATCACGTCGACTGTACCTACATGTAGTGTTTTCAATTTACGATGTCTCGTCCCGTTTTTTTCAAGCGTTTATTTAACTTGCACTGGACTTCTATTCTGCAGGATAAAACGATGTTGGGTTGTATTAGTATTAATTTTAACTCAGCCGCCATTATTCTCAAGAGTTATCAAATCGTCGACAATACGGAAACATCTCAGCTCTGTTCGTAATATAACTAATGTATGTTGGTATAAGAACGTAAGTCTGCTTCAAGTATATATTGATCTAAGTAGTTCCCGGAAAGAGAATGGGCTGAAATTTGGACCACATATGTAAACTCGATGACAATCCAATATTATGGTATCAAAGAGCTGATCTGATGATGGAGTCGGAAGGTGGCGACAGGATCTCCGCTATAATTAACGTAGACCTGGGACACATTTATTTGTTCTTGATCAGCAGGTAATGACTTTGCACATAAAATACAGTCGGCAACATAGCTACTCCCAATTTATTTTTGACAGAACTAGTCAATTTAACGTAGGTACATTGATGTAGCCGCACAACGTCTATTTGGCTGGCGGCGGGGCGTGAATTCTTGGATTAAATACTTTACCTGGTCTGCATATAGTTTTTTAGATAACAAGGGCGATACTTTTGTCATTGCTTATTATTTTAAACCTAATGTTGTGGCCAAAGGTCAATTTAACGTACCTACTTATGAAAAGGAACTATACCTTCGTAAGTACCAACATGTATTTAAGTAACATTGTAATTGCAACCTTGTCGATTTTTTTTTAATATTTTTTAAATTTTTTTTTTTATAATAATAATAACAGGACAATGTCACACTAATTGACCTAGTCCCAAACTAAGCTCTAGGCTTGTACTATGGGTACTAGACAACGATAAACTTACTTATATAGAGAAATATATACTTAAATACATAGAAACATCCAAGACTCAGGAACAAATACTCGTGCTCATCACACAAATATCTGCCCTTACCGGGATTTGAACCCAGGACCCCTAGCTTCGAAGGCAGGGTAAATAGAATAAAATATAAAGTGCATTTTATGTTTATTCATATGTTCTTAAGCGAAAATCTGGGGAGTCGGGAGGCCATAGAAGTGATTACGCTATCACAATCCAACCCAAAAATATACGAATGGTATGACATAGGTATTTAAAACTACTTAATTAAATGTTGAATTTAAAAAATGTAATTAAATATAGTAAGTTATAAACTCGTAAATCATTTTTATGCAAACTACACATTCAGTCCATAATTAAATTGATTATATGGAAGCCCTATGACGTCAACCGAAAAATAATTCATTTTAATTTAACTCACATGCATTAACAGGTTTTCATATTCAACGTGGTGGTCGAAATTGTACTTCCTACGGACTGTCTAATATTTGTATTTCCTACGGACTTCTTGCTTAGATTCACTATACCTTTACTAGAATACTAGGAAACCTTCCGACCTTTTCTCTTAATCAATTAACAGTTGGACTAGTAATTGCATCGCCAGCTGTTACCCCTTCGCAAACATTGTAGCCTCATCATCCGTGTTATAACGCAGCAAAATATTCAAAATTCAGAACGTCTGTACCCATAAACCTAGCATTAAGTACCCGACAGGACAAGACGAGCGTTCATGCGAGCCCTTGTCGTGCCTCTGTAAATAGCCATAGAACAGATGCGCCTGAGTTATAGCCCTCCCCACTATCATTACACACGATTCCATTCGGACAGCATAATTATTTAATTGATATTTCTGCAAGTTATTTATTCATCATTTAGTATTTTCCATGAGAGTGCGTTATGGCAAAAGCAATAACTATTGAACGTAAAATTATCTAATTTATTTTAATGTGCGTCAGTTACGCCCGGCGGTTATCGTAGAAGTTCAGTTGTTAATTCATAGATGGCGCTGAGTGCAATGTATTTTATTACTCAACAATGTAACGGCGACGGCTATAGGGTAACTAAGATAGATTTAATCACTGTAATAACGACTTTGGTAATAAACGTAGGTAGATAGCGAAAGGTTCATAATATGACTCTATTTGACATTGTCAACTACGGATTGTATTATGCAGATGTAGCTTTATATGCCCGTCCTTTATACCTACTCTTCATTCTTAACTAAATTAAGAGCAAATAACAAAGTATCTGTAATTTAGATCTTTTACTTTATAAGAAGACTATTATCCGATGAAAGGTTTTACAATTAAAAAACTTGCTTTCTTTTAAAATGTAAATTAAAATCCCGATCAACATTATTCAATTCGCTGAATTCTAAACAAAAGAAATGAAAACACAATTGTTATAAAACCCATAAAACACGAGGTCGGGGAGGAAATTCGCTTCGAGTCATCATCAAACTTGAATATCAATATTGCGCCGCGGGCCAATTGTATTAATAAACAAAACAAAATGAGAAATAATAATGCTATAGGCCAACAAAAGGCATTTCTCCCCCCGATACATAAGTAACGGCTCAAGATAAAACTCCCTAAGCCTATAAAAACAAGAGCGAGAATCGCGTACATTCACAACCGGTAATTTTGTTATTACGATAATAAAAATATTGTTGATGAAACATTTTTTCGAATCAATGTGTCTGGCAAACTTTACCGTTGGCCTTTTTTCAAAGAAATTACAGCAATTGGTTGGTTGGCTGAATTGATAGGTGTTGCAACTTGCAGCTTGCTTCGTTAGATTCGACCTTACAACTTACAGCTAACACTGCAGTTAACGTGTGTGTAAGAAATATACAAGCAGTGGGGCTAGACCATTTGCCTTCGATGATCGTTATCGTTTATGTTTCGATAGACAAATGTATGGAAATGACGTAAGCCACCGAGGTAGTCACCTGGTATGATCTCGGTGGCTTACGTCAATTCCATACATTTTTCAATCGAAACATAATTGCTAATAATTGTCGAATGCAACTTGTCTAGCCCCACAGGATAATCAAAAGTATCAACACTAACTTTAAGATCTCAGACACTAACTCTAAATCATTCTCGTGTTGGCGTTATCATATCACTCAAATACTTACCTCTTTTTGTCACTTACCTTACCTATATCTTACTACTACGAGTATGTTAGTGAAACACCTCCCTTGCCCAAACAAAGATATCGGGTTCTGTTTGTATGTAAATTTGAGACCCGGGCCTGCAAAGGCGTCGCACCCTGATATTCTATTGTTTTTTAATCTTCAATACCAAATTCACTGAAGGTTTAGCCAAGGTGCAAACGATCCGTTTTCTATCGACTAAAAGTGTGTAACGCTACCTGACATCAGTTTACGTTAATCCAATAACATGATGTCGATTTTCGAAAATTTTCTCACTCTAACTTATGTGTTAGCAAGACGCCCAATTTTGCTGTATTTCTATAGCTTAAAAGTAAGAATATAGCAGTCAACTACTGCAATTTTTATTGCTAGTCTAACCCGCGTTTTATCAGCAGCATTCTATAGCAGAATAAACATAGGTCATCACAAACGCACCCCTCAGCCTTGCACAAATGCCAGATCGCTATCTAGCCACATTCGCTGACAATTTTTACACTACTCCAGAATGGGTGACGTGCAGACAAAATGTGGACGCATTCAGTCTTATCAGATACCGCAGGAAGGGTTGTTTGAAAGGCCTGGCCCATGATAAACTGCTGTCGATTGGTTCGTATAAATAGACAGCCATTGAGGAGGAAATAGGTGTCATATTGTGGAGTTTTTCGAGTGGAGATTTCTTATCTATGAAAATGAAACTTCAAAATGTTTTTCGAAGTCAAATTTGGTAGGTAAAATCGGTTTTGGTTGCTAAGTGATTTATTTATGTAGTTGGAACTGTTGAAAGGTGGTAGGAAGGTAGGTCAATCGAGTTAGAACGCGTTTTATTATTAGTAAAAAGATAATGCAAACAATTATTAGTACATCAGACCTATCTTCTTACATACTGGTCAAAGAGTGACAGATCAAGTATCTTTATCGATAAACAAACCATAATAGGCCCGCAGATCTTCTTATCACTTTGGAAAAAACATCTGTCACTTTCTATCAAGTTCAAAAGTACGATAGTGACGAGTTATCCACAATTATATCCACGGATAAACAAAAAGCATCTCTTACGACTAACAAAATTATACAATGACCTTTGTAGTACGTTTAAATCCAACCTTGACTGAATACATTAACGCATTTCGCGACTAATCGAATAAAAAAAGTTCCAAGCGAAATCGGCCTGATGCGATCGCCACATAAATCTACATCGGCTACTCTTTTAAGCCTTTAGCCCTGTTAATTCTTACCGCTTAGTTTGTTGAGAACGAATGGCCGCTCTCGTTACCAGACGTTGTTTCCTTTTGTTGTACAACTATCAGTTTTAGTTAAGGTAAAAGCTGTTAGCGGACAAACACACACGGAGATAGAGGAGTGCTTTATGCGTTCGCTCTTCGATTTATTGAGGCGTTTAATTTGTTTGCTCTTTAAAGAGTATTGAATAAAGGAGTTATTTCGAATTTGGAATATGAAGATAAAGTGTGGCACCTAAAGGTTTTGTTTTTTGGTTACAACAAAATCGAAGACTATCTTTTACCCTTCATTGCATAGGAAGCTATATGTGGCTTCATGTTTTATATTTTTAAAGGTCCTTTTGATGATTTGAACTATAATTAATATAATAAAAGAAGAAAAACGATGCAACGTCTTTAAAGTTCATTTGCAAACATACATTTTAAGTAAATTTCAAACTTATAATTTATGCAGTAGGACGTAGCTTTGTCAAAATTCAAATTTGGAAATGTACTTTAAAGACGATTTTTTCGATATGCTATGCATTAAAGGGTTAACGCAACTGTTAACTTTGTTTCTGTTCAAGAACTTTTGGTAAATCAATAATTGCGTCAAGTTAAAACGTGGTCACTTAAAATGTTAAACACAGATTATTATAATAGTACGTAATTTCCTCTTCTAGGCAACTTTTTGCCAAGATAAAGGTTTAAAATAAAATAAAAAAACATGATCAAATATGGGTAAAACATGATAAAGTAATTTAATGGTTTTTGAATAAACATGTATCTACCTATACTTTGTAAATAATCCTATAGAATAATATAAACAAACACTACACCAGACTGTCAATCAAATCATATTTACACTGTACAAACACAGTACCCTAGTTCATGACTGCGTAAGCCCTAGTTTTGCCTGTGGCAACAGAAAATGGCAAACACGGGAACACGGAGTTATTCCTTATCGCGCTAAAAGTGATTTAATATGAACGAACCAGCGCAACTGAACCCTTGTGCATGCTAGGGTTCTTAAAAAAAATGGATTTCACTCCTTTTTAGTAAGAAATATATCTCCAAGGTCGAGTTTTAGAGAATAACCATGAACTAGTTGGGAGTGACCCTGCCTCCGAAGCCAGCGATCCTGGGTTCAAATCCCGGTAAGGGCAGATATTTGTGTGATGAACACGAGTATTTGTTCCTGAGTCTTGGATGTTTTCTATGTATTTAAGTATTTATTTCTCTATATAAGTATGTTTATCGTTGTCTAGTACCCATAGTACAAGCCTAGAGCTTAGTTTGGGACTAGGTCAATTTGTGTGAGATTGTCCCCTGATATTTATTTATTTATTTATATTTAAATAATTCCATGAAAACACATGCGTGGACAATTGTTCGGTGGACTAAAAAGAAGCACATCGTTTACCGCGTAACTAACAAATTTAATAAGTTACAAAATGTACCTTAATGACTTATGAGTTAAGGAGTATTTTGTAACTTATTTAATTTGTTATTTACGCGGTATTGCAGTTTTACCGACGACATGGGGTTAGTTCCACGGGCTTCTGTAAAGTCCACGCCAGGGTTGCTATCAATTGATATCCACGAAGATGGTGTAAACAACACATGTGATCCTTGATCCTTTTTCTTACCTTGGGGATAACACTGGACATTTGGACACTGGATATTTCTTATTTTTATTTTTACCTGGTTGGTTAAAATGGCTTTCGAATGGGTCGCCAACCCTGTACACTGAAGGCTGTAGACACTTATCGCTACATCTCTCTTAAGAACGAAAGTAAGGCTTGTTATGACCCTGCCCCATACATGAAAGACCAAAGTGATGTGATATTATAAAACCATGTAGCTTAAACCGAGTCTATTATAAATCAATATATAATCAAGCAATTCTAGCACGTAATATCGTATTATCTTTAAAACTCACAAGTTCCAAGCAGCTCTGTTCTCACAAGCGAGCTGTTACTATACCCGTATCAGTTACAGTAACAGCTCTACTGGAGAACAGCGAGCCGCACGTACGCATCACGGTGTTACGTGCAACAGATACAGTTACAGCTAGAGATTAAGTCTGAGATCATTTTAGATTAGTTCGATTCAGCTTATAAAAGAGTTCCATCGTTGAACTGCCAACTGAAACAAAAAGGTAGTATACGCATAATATGGACTATGTACTTCATACTCTTATAATGCATTTTTCTTTTGGACGACAGTGAAGGGAAATGCCCCATCAATAACGGCGGTGACCGATCGAACAAACATGAACCGGCCAATGATAAAAACTGATGCACAAATAGACAGTTGTGTACTTAGCTAATGGATTCATTCGATATGAAAGCTTTTACAATACTGACGGTGACGTTATCAACTGTTAATTTACCAAATGTGTGTATTTGCGAAGATTTTTCTATGAATAATGTTTACAGGTTTTTGAAAAGAACGCAAAGAACAAAACTTAAGGATTTGCGGTAACCGTGTCTCTTTTTTAGGAAACATAGGATATCTATCTTATACAAATTGATATAGTCCTGAAATGAATTATTGGCTTGTTGATACTAAGTATGTCCAGGGGGCCTAACATGGTCGTGTTTATCGATGTGGTCAGAAAGTGACAGATGTGTTATCCACATCGATAAACACGACCATGTTTAGGCCCTTGCTAAAACAAATAGCGATATCTCAGATGAAAATCCAGTAGCAAATGCAACCATATTACTAAAGACAGAGGATTTAATCTGCTTTAGCTATTGAATTTGAGATACCGCCTATGGTTTATGAGGGTAGTATAAAGGTACAACGATGAACTTATAGTTAGATATTTAAAGTGTCCCGATTTGCTTAACTGGTCGCTAAAGAGATCAAGGTGGTTACCATGACATGCCTTGGCAATTACGATTAGGATGAGTGTAACTGACAGAGTCATGTACCTAACAGCTATAGCTCTGTCCCTTATACTCACTCTAAACTGAATTGCTTAGGCATGTCATGGTAACCCCAGGACACTCCTCAAAATTTAAATTTTACAGAAAAAATGGTACCCCATCATTTTATCCTATTTCACCATATAGATTGTATAATTTCATCGATATTTTTTTCCTGAAACCATGATGTTTTTTGGATACCTTAAATACTCGTATTTATTACGTAGGTTAGGTTAACTTGTAACTTTCTACAAAAAACAATAAGTCATGTGTCGAGGAATGTCTTTCGATGAAATAAAAATTCTACATAATGATACCTTTGTTGAAAGGTATTTCGATAAAATAATAGAAACCCAGAAAAATAATGTACTTTTTGTCACTTAAACGAGTTTACCCATCAACCCGAGAACGCAAAGTAGCATAATAAAGAAACAGATTAAACATTCATAATCTCCTGCCTGAAATCGTAAAAGAAAATGTAATTTTAAAATATATAGGGGTTCCAATTTGAACCCATTATCTAACAAGAATCTAACAATTGTCAGTTAGACAACGCACTTTTGAATTGAACGTAGTTCTTTTTATTCTTATTTTGATAAAAAACCTGAAACTTAAAAACGAATTCCATACAAATGTACTTAATATCCAGTACTAACCCTACAACACTTTAACTGCCACCGGCCAGCAGTTACATGTAATTCTGACACTCTTGCGAGGTCCACGGCGCTGAACATGTAAACCGATAGGATTCGTCAGTAAAGCGGTCCATCACGAAGCAGACCCATAACTTACGAGGCTAGCTCCCATCTCAGTCCAAACAAACGCCCCCAGCGGCTAACGAGCCACCGAGAGATGCGCGCGCGCCGATATACCAACGACGCATTGTTGCCCCGCCGTGCTAGCTTTCGCACCATTGTGAGTTGAGGTGTGCTACAAAAATCGCCGAGTTCAATCTCCGTTTGTTTACTTGGTGAATTACAAAAGGGAATCACTTAGAGATGCTGTCTTGGGTGTAGTAGGGTCATACACAGATTTAGGTTACCGCCTTTCCTGTGGACACACCGAAAGTTAACGTTTTAAGGCCTAATTTTCTGGCTAAGCCCATTCCCGCAAAAACGTCGTTAGGACTGCTTTAGACCTATCATATAAAAACATAACTTATATGCACACAAGCTTTTAACTATTGACCACAGGAGAGACAACTTTTGTTTTTAAGAGTATGTATGACCCAGTAGGAGACAACGTCAGTTGCATAGGAATGTTGTCTGGTAGGAAAACTCAGAAAGTGTCAAAACGAGAGCTTGTACGAGTATGTTTTCACAATCCATGAAGTTACGCCTCTCTTCATTTTACTGTAATAGACGTAACCGCCCAACGCCAATTTAAGTAGTGGGGCGCGCCTTCGTGGATTGAAAATGCGTTAGTCTTTGGAGATTTGTATGAAGTACAAACTAACAATGTCACAAGTCACATAGTGCTTAAATATAAAATGCCAGAAACGCGTAAATATTAAGTGTAACTTTATAGTAATATCGATAGTAGAAAATAGTTTAACGATAAAAAATTGCAAGTTTAACGTGTATCAACCTATTTTGAAATGCGAAATAAGCTAGCTAATCTCTGAGGATATTTTATTGATGGCCGTCGGAAATAGTCAGTGGGCATTGCAGGTCTTTAACGGAAATCGACGACAGTTTGGCTATATTGAGGCTGGCGAGATGGCAGTTTTTTAACGAACTGATTTGGTTTGAAATAATTGCGTAAATTTCAATTTTTCCGCGTTAAAATTTTATTCACCTGTCAGTAATACACTGGTAAACATCTTAGCCTGACTATGCAAAATGTGGTTACAGAATTATCAACAAGTTTAGAGTTGTTGGTATTCTGTTGCTCTGCCTACCCCACTCTGGGAATAAAGGCGTGACGTTATGTATGTATGTATGTAAACTTTCATTCACCATGAGCATTTAAATCCTAAACAGCTGCGCTACTTATGTCCAAAGTACCGCCGAATACCTATTTTCCATAACACAAGCTTGAAATCGGGTGCCATGGAAAATCTGGCACCCAAGCGCTGAGAGTGTTAAATTGACATTCCCGCAATACCGATACGACGCGCGGCCATATTGGATTACTGCGCGCGTCGCTCCGGTTACAAGCTGCGCACGCGACTCGACCACACACGCGCTAATACCTATTGGCCAGGATTATCTGCCGTGGTTTAGATAATTACTTAGTGCTATATCAGGCGTATATTTTTAATCGATGATTATATTATTAAATATTTCATGCTAATAATTGTCTAGAAACTCTTGAGTACGTATGTTAAATTCTGTCTGATAATTTTTTTGAATTGTCGGTAAGACAATAAATAAGTAAATTGTATGTTATTATTGGCTGATATCATTATTTATTAATAAACTACTTTAATTTATTTTGTGACATACCAACGTCTTTTTGGTTTTACTTCCTTAAAAAATGGTAAATCTTGGAGTTTCAGACGCATTGAATTTATTTTATTATCATTGTGATGTTAGAACTCGGCTGAAAGAACATTTACTTAAACATTCAGAAAATTTAAATACAAGGTCAATAAACCATGACATTTTTATTTTTTATTTTTATTGACCATACGTTGTAGAAGAATCTTGGTTGGTTATAAATTTGCTAAGAAAGTTTGTGTGAAGTAAGTGTAAAATTAAAACATCAAAGAAATTATCTACAATTACAAATCAATTTACCAACGCACTTTTCGCACAAACCTCCCATTTTTAATTAAAATAATAATACCTTAAGTTGAATTTCTCCAAATCCTAGCAAAGCAATGTTTCTTGTCTGTAGGCAAAGTTAAATAATTACGGATTTCTTAGGGGAAAGTTTAGCGTGGTGCCGCCCGCGGCGCATGTGATCAAATATTAACTGTGGAAATATTAAATTTCATTTCAACAATGCAAATTACCTGTACATGCCTATTATTAACTTGCGAAAATACACCAGTACTATATGAACTCACTATTAATAGTTTTTTTTTTTGAAGAGGCATTGACGTCCAGTTGCATTCATGTGCACAAGAGAAAAATATAATTTTCTTAACACTGCTCGGGAATATGAAATTTTTAGGTCTGATTTGGGGTCAGAAAACATCACTTTTACATACATACATACATAAATCACGCCTGTTTCCCAGAGGGGTAGGCAGAGACCACTTCTTTCCACCTGCTACGATCCTGACAAAGCTCTTTCGCTTCTTCCACATTCATACATCGAGTCATGCATGCACGTCGGTTTCGGGTACTTAAGATTCGGCCCTTTTCCGGTATTTCCCCGATTTGATTCAAAAAAGTACGCCTAGGGCGCCCCCTTACGACCCTTCCACTCACTTTAGCACTGTAAATTTCTTTCGTCAATCTTTTTTCATCCATCCTTCCAAATGACCGAACCATCGAAGCATGCCCTTTTCAATTTTAGTCACTACATCTTTTTTCAGACCACACTTCTCTCTGATGTTTTCATTCCTTACTCTATCACACAGTTTCACACCACACATACTACGCAAAGAGCGCATTTTCTACTGCATTTATGCGACTTTCATGCTTACCCTGCCACACCCACTTTTATGTTCATACTAATTACGTAAATAATAATCAAATAATTTGCTTTATTTCCTCGCAGAAATTCAGAAAACCACTATGTCTGTCTCGGCAGAACGTGGTACTTTTACCCTCGACACCAATGTACTATTAAATGTCAAGTTTCTACGTGTACACGGTTCAACGCATTTTGGCACAACCAGAGATGAATATTGAGTACTTTTATCGCGGAAAATTGGACCTTTTCCGAGGTCTTAGCTAAAAACGATTTCCACGCGGACGAACTGTCATGTCGAAATTTCATGGATAGTATCGGTGTCATTATGCCGCTTAGACTCGGACAATGTTATTGGCAAATACAAAGTTAAACAAAATATTCTAAAATCGGTTTGCTTGCTTGAAAACTAGAAGTAACTACATTCGATAACAATAATAACAAATAACCAAAAGTTTCTAATTCAAAACACCCTTATTTTCAACCTTAACACAACAGACGCATTGAATCCCACACAACCCGACCCATAAAAGAGCCTTTGGCATCAAACGTGTTAACTAAAGCTTACATTTTAACATTATACCGTTAAAACTAGCCAAACTTTACAAAAACAATAATTTGAATTTAGATTTGCTTCCGCGCATCGAGTATGTTAAATTGTTAATCTATTTTCTCAAGCAGCGGAGGGTTAAATACTTATTTCGCTCGGGGCGTAAGTATTGAGTCCCGCAGTCGCTCGAGCGTTAACTCTCTATGTAATCCGTTTTGGTTTGGCTTCGGATAAGAAGTGACCCGGGGTGATATGGACAGAATTGTAGATTTACTGAATAAATATCTTGTTATGTATGTATGTAAACACTTAATTGTACAAAAGGAAAGGAAAACCAAAACAAACGTACAATAAAAAAAAAACAATTACGACCTTATCCCTTTAAGAGATCTCTTCCAGCTAACCCTCTTAATAATATTTTCAGTGAGAAAGTTTGCATGTTTGGATGTTTGTTAGTTAATCACGCTTCGATCACTGAACGGATCGAGATGAAACTTGGCACACATAGGTTAGGTTAGGACATAGGTACAGAATAGATAATAGTACAGAAGGCACGCTCCTTTGATCTTTACAGAAGCCGTTTTTTTCTTAGCCAAAACATTATGATTTATGGCCCTCTGACATCGTCGAATCCAGCGCAAGCCAAACGGAACGTTAAGGCTGTGAACGAACGGTGAAATTGAATTGAATCACTCGCCGCGTCGCCGATAGTGAGGGCTGTCAACGACTAAAAATAAAATAATAATGTATTGCCTTAATACGATCTTTTAGGTGTTTTGTTATTCATTTCAACAGAAACAATGCAACACACAAACAAATGAATGCGGCACATTCACTTGCGATATATTACGATTTGCGTAAGCGTGTGCGCGTGAAGTAGCGGGCGCGTGCGATCCGATGCGCAGCGTGGCAGCCACTGAATAGTACCCATGATACGGGTAACCGGCATGTACTTGTAAGTTGTAGCGATGAACGTAAATCGCGGAGTGAGCCGCGCCTGACATAGGCTACTTTTTACTTCGGAAAATTTGACAGTTTCCGTGGGAACTTTGTCCACGTAGATTGCGATTATCGTTATACTCTCGGGACTTTTAATTTTCCGGGATCAAAATTAGAATAGGCTACACATAGGTGTTAATACAGGATACCTAATTAGTATGTTAAATAGCATATTCGCAAAACACGATATTCGGAAAACATCATATTCGCAAAACGTGACATTCTTAAAACATAATTATTAATAAGAAATCAATTAGACGGTGTCGACGGAGCTCCGCTGCCGCGGAGCTCCTATTTCTGGGTGGTTTGGCCCTCCGGACCTCCTGTAAAACTATCACAACCTAAACCTACCTACGATTTTATAACCTAATTCCACTATTTGCAAATGTCATGTTTTGCGAATATAGGTAATGTTTTGCGAATATGATATTCTGCGAAGTATGGGTATAAGCTATCTCTATTCTAATTTCATCCAAATCTGTCCAGCCGTCGCAGTGTGAAAAAGTAACAAACTAACACACATACAGGCTTTCGCATTTATAATATTAGTAGGATCATATAAGTAGCTTAGTCTTCTTTGTGTTATAATACGTTTTGTTAATAATATATTTCTCAAACATGCTCGGAAAGGTATGCGATTTTCTTGTTTATGACTCCCTAGAACCTACCAAACCAACCTATGATATACCTAAGAATGTAATAAATGTTTTAAATAACAAATATCTGTCTTCAAAAAGCAAGAAATAACTTCTTTTAAAATGGTAGGTAATAGGTCAGTCCAACTGAATTCGGCTTTTGGTTAACAATTTTGTGGGACGCCTACTTCAGTTGGACTGACTCGTTCTACCCCAAACGCGTCCAGCAATCCCTTACGTCACGGCATCTGCAGTAATGTACTATTCAGAAGTTTAGTTTTATTTTTTGTTTTTGTGCAACATATTATTATTGTCAGATAGCTTGTAAACTCAGTAATTCACACTACTGACGACACGACTGTGATTTGACGACACGTTGGACTAGTTAGGATTGACCCTGTCTCCAAAGCCAGCGGTCCTGGGTTCAAATCCCGGTATGGGCGGATATTTGTGTGATGAACGCGAATATTTGTTCCTGAGCCTTGGATGTTTTTTATGTATTTCTTTATATAAGTATGTTTATCGTTGTCTAGTAGTCTGTGCATGTCTTCCCGTGGATGTCGTAAGAGGCAACTAAGGGAATAAGGGCTTGTAATACTGTTAGGCGATGGGCTTGCAACCTGTCACTAATACACTGGTAAACATCTTAGCCTGATTGTGCAAAATGTGGTTACAGAATTATCAACAAGTTTTTTAGAGTTGTTGGTAATTCTGTAGCTCTGCCTACCCCACTCTGGGAATAAAGGCGTGACTTTATGTATGTATGTATCGTTGTCTAGTACCCATAGCACATAGAGCTTAGTTTGGGACCAGGTCAATTTGTGTGAGATTGTCCCGTGATATTTATTTATTTTATTTACACTGTTAGTTTTTATCACAAATTAAATACAAAAAGACCTGCTCCAAAAAATCTCCCTCCTTAAAGAGGCTCACACGAATCCGACGTCACATTAAATTATTTCAGCTAAGTAATTCCGAGCGGTTAATTATTTGGCGCAGGAGTTGAGAACGTAATTATTATTAAACTTCACGATTGTCTCACTCTGCCCCTTTACTTTAAACACGATACAACACAAAACATCCCAAAACACAAACTTACACAAGACAATTTCGATCTTATGTCATCCGATCTAGAGCTTAAATTGGGATTACATTGATGCGTATACGTCGTTTGTTCGGTAAGTTTGTATTCGATCAGGGATCCTGAGGGAGTTTCTTCGCTTGTTTCGGCTAGGATTCATATTGTAGCTACTTCAGAATTCATAACTACATGAGGAAATGGGTGTTTGTTATGTCGGTAAGAATAACGAATGAGTTGAGTGAGTAAAGGTAAACCGGCAGGCAGCGTACAGTCGGCATTATAAGTAGCTGTACACTTTCGTACCTTGTCGCTTTACGGCCTTTGACAAATTAGTGCAGCTGTCAAACTTGATGTTAAAGAGACAAAGCACCAAAGTGAGCACCAAAAATTTTATTTACAAAAATATTTTCGCCCCTAAATGATGTACTTTTTCATGTGTTCCTCATTTTTAGAACTACATTTTTATAGCCACGTATATTTTGCTTCAGCCACAGAATAAGTAATAGTACAAGTAATAGTGCTTCAGCGTAGTGACCTGGAGGGCTAGCACAAAGTGGTCCACGACGTGTTTGTCGCTCGGATCTCCCTTTCTATCTAGCCTGTGACGATAGAGACGCACTGAGCGACAAGCGAGATAATACAACTTGTGCTAAGCTTAATGGGCGTCTATTCTGCTAGGCAGAACGATTTTTCCTTTGACATTATCGTATTTATCTTAACTCCGCCGCCATTACTGTCAAGTAAATAAGAGCTAACATAGCGTTGACAATACGATGACATATCAAAAGCAATGGTTTTATCAAGCTTCTGTATCGATCGTAAAAGTTTGTTGAGTACACCAAAATGCTAATCTTTTTGGATGTATGGATGGATGTTTGTTACCTAATCACGCCAGAACGGCTTAACGGATCTGGATGACATTTGGCACAGAAATAGATTATAGTCTAGATTAGGATATAGGCTACTTTTAATCCCGAGAAATTGGACAGTTCCTGAAGGAATAGCGATAAACAACATCTTTTTGAGTTACATTTTAATGCTGCTGTTTTTACCCGACTACGGCGAAGCAAAGGAAGGGTAATGATTTTGACACCCTTTGTAAGTTTCTATGTATGTATGTATATATGTATGTATGTATGTATGTATGTTCCACTCTAGCGCCGTTCCTATTGAACCGATTTTAACAAATGAGGTGTCTTTCGATTTGTTTTTTTTTGTGCGATGGTTATAGGCTATTTAGTTTTATTATAAATTAAACATGGCGGCTGGAAATTAAAAAAATCATTTTATTTTGTACTTTTTGTAGTCGGGTTTTAGTTTTTTAAACTTATTAAAAAGCTTATTTTATTGGGAATAACTCTGCCCTCACCCTCAAGAGTCAGTAGCTCAAGTTCAATAGCCAAAGCAGATTCAATTCTATCCCGTTAGTATAAGGTTGCATTTTCTATAGGATTTCTGTCCGCCATTTGCCTTAGCAAGATAATAATTAATAACCCCCCATGTAAAGTCGAGCCTTTCTTTCAGAAAAGAAAGAAAGAAATGCATTTATTCGTGATAAACATCAACAAAGAACAGAAAAATATGCACTAGAAGAACGGAGTTACGAAATGGTGTTAACTCAGCATTATGCTGGCATTTATCAGCGCTGGTCTTCCGTTGGAACTATAGGTGAAACCACGGAAGGTTACACATATTATTATCTAAATAACAAAAATAAATACAGCTACAAAAAATACATACATACATAAAATAACGCCTTTATTCCCAGAGTGAGGTAAGCAGATCTACAGAAATACAAATAACTCTAAAAACATTTGTTTATAAAATAATTAACTGAAATAAAATTCGCACGCAACCTTTTACGACCTACTTTTTGGCTGAACGGGCAAAGGTCCCTTAGCCTTACCCGTACGGCTACAATAAAAGAAACAAGCAATCTAACAGAGCCAATATCTTTTAACTGGCCCAACCGATTTTCATGACACATAGATAGAAACCATCCTGATTACATTTGCTTTCTTTTAAAAAAAAACTTGTCCAAATCGGTACATTCGCTTAGGAGCTAAAGCACCACAGACAAGACACACAGGAACACATACACAGATAAAAAGATAACAACCTTTTTTTTGACAAGATTTAAAGAACGTATGTTTAATGTAAAATACTACCATGCCTAGTTTAAAAATGTTAATTAAAACTTACATAGCGAAGTAAAAACTACCATTTCCTTCCCCGGTTAATGCATCCGACTGTTCTTAATAATTTAAACTCGTATAAACCAAGCTTTAGGGGACCACACCATTTCAAGATGACCTACAAATAGCTGTTGTGCAAGTTACCAAGGGGCTCAAGTTGCAGTGGCCATGGTTTGTCTCCGCAACAACGGAACCCTTGTTTTAGTTGTAATTTACATATGAAATTACACGCTGGGATATGTTTCACACAAATGTTTATCGCGCTAGTGATCATAGGGAATCATATTTTCAGAAGGGTTTGCGTCAAATGAACTAAATAATACTGCATATCTCACACAAATTGTAGTATGTATGTAAGTAAACACTTTATTGCACTAAACACAGAAATTCAAATACTTTATTCACAGAATATAAACATACAAATGCGAACTTATCCCTTTAAGGGATCTCTTCCAGCTAACCTTTGGGTGATTGAGAAAAATAAGAATGCAAAGAGTGGCAACGAGTAGACATGAGTACAAAAAAAGTTTACGGAAACTGTAAACTAAATGTAAGACCTAAAATAATGAATAAACGCTAACAAGACATATATAATAATATAATAATAATAATATATCACAGGACAATGTCACACAAATTGACCTAGTCCCAAACTAAGCTCTAGGCTTGTACTATGGGTACTAGACAACGATAAACATACTTATGTAGAGAAATATATAAATAAATATTTATAGAAAACATCCAAGACTCAGGAACAAATACTCGTGCTCATCACACAAATATCTGCCCTTACCGGGATTTGAACCCAGGACCCCTTAGCTTCGAAGGCAGGGTCACTCCCAACTAGGCCAGCGTGTTGTGTTGTCTAAAGTAACAATAGTAAATATTAACAAAAATACTATATTTATATGTGATATATACATCTATAATGAAACAAAGGACAGTACACAATTATAAGGAGTCAAGCCAGTATGACCTCAAACATCCTTGTAGTGGCAACCGATTGCGATTTCCTAATGTCAGGTGGCAGCCGATTCCACAATCTGACATAGTGCACCGAGAAGGATTATAGGTATATAGCATAATTCCAAGCTCAATAAATACTAGATCATAATAAAACTTATATAGATACAAAAAAACATCCAAGACTTAGAACGTACTCGCGCTCATCATACAAATATTTGCCTTTACGTGAAATCTTGAAAACACAATATTTTTTTTTTTTAAGAAGAGATTAAGTGACCGTTAATCTGCACCCGTACTTGCCTTTAACGAAGTTAAATTTTGAAATCAAAAAACAACTATCTTAACTATAAGTAATTTATAACAAGAATTAGATTATTTGAACAAATATTTCTCAGTATTGGCTGAAGGTTTAAAAAAAAAAATACTTACATCGTTAAGGTCACAATAATACTCGTAAGTCTTACATTTAGATACCTATGTTAATTTTCGTGACGAAATGGAAAATTCTAAAAGTTTCTTAATTTGTGTCCTAAACGATGTACACATTTTTTGGAAAACGCCGGGGTACGTTATTAAAGGAAACATGTGCGAATTTGACCGTTATTATTCTCATCTTAAAAAAAACGAAGAAAACCTTCGTAGGCACGTTACGTACCTTAACCACGAACTGAACTAAACTAAGCTAACCGGGACGACAAAAAGATAATACATACATACATAACATCACGCCTTCATTCCCAGAGTGGGGTAGGCAGAGCTACAGAAATACCAACAACTTTAAAAAGACTTGTTGATAATTCTGTAACCACATTTTGCACAATCAGGCCAAGAAGTTTACTAGAGTATTAGTGACAGGTTGCAAGCCCATTGCCTAACAATACTACAAGCCTTTATTCCCTTAGTCGCCTCTTACGACATCCACGGGAAGTCATGGAGTAGCACTATTCTAACCCGGCAACCACACGGGCTAAAAGATAATATTTAAAATATATTTCGGTTTGATTCCCGGTATGACAACTAGGTCAATTTGTGTGAGATTGTCCCCGATATTTATTTATTTTATTTATGTATCCGTTTCAAAAATGAGCTTTTTATAATGTTACAAACAACCCTTATGTGGCCTAAGGCTTACTTAAGTGTTTTGTGGTATTCGATGATCTTACAGTAACAGAAAAACGTCGTGAGAAACCTGCACATTTCATTAAATGAATGCGTAAGACGGGTAATTACTTAATTACACAAAAAATCCTATGGGTTCGAAGAGTATCCTTTCTATTTTGTACAGTAATCAAACTAATCAATTTAACAGAATCACAAAATTGGTGACAAATCCCTGTAAAAAGCACTTAAGTACTTTAAAAAGAACAGGCGTCGCGCTAATGATGACTATATTAACAGTAATTCAAACGTTATTAATTTATTATTTAAAACCTACTTAAGCTCTTTTCAATTAACAAACGCTAACCGTAACTCCTCTTTATTACCACAACGCAATGTATCGCAGTAACAAAATGAAGTAAGTTATAGCGTGCACCTGCTTCGAGATGGTATTAATATCTGTTATGCAGTTAAAATTCAGCTACGCCCGACCATCCGAAGTTTGCACAAAAATGAAAAATTACTGGTCAGGGAACCGCAAAAACACCGCATAAGAAACAACTAATGAAAGCTTACAGCCATTCGCATAAATCTCTTTTACATTTTTAATACCAATATATCCACGAGGGGAGGGAAAATGTAGCCAAAGAAATGTTCCTGCGTTTATATCTTAATTTAAATACCAACAGATGCTGTCCGCTTATAAATGTGTATATTTTTTAATCGGTGCCTTACCAGAGACATAATGATATCAGATCTGCCGTCATCTGGTATGTAGATGTTCAAAGTTAATCGTGTACGGTGGCTAATTTAAAAAGACCCTCCCGCTTTAGGACTGGCTTTCCGAACCCCGTCATCCTACAGCGGCCGGGTATATCTCTTGACCCGTGTATTTTTATTCGCTTCGTTACCTAAGATTTTTCGTATCGTAACGAATCTCGAGAAGTCGTGTAGGCTCATTAAAATAATACGGAGCTACTGGATTATCTTATCCAGGGTGCTCCGATCGCAGATTGCGCGCGCGTGCTTTGATAACACTACAAGTTATTTCGACGTTGCACGCTCGATACGCTATATTTTTTGTCCATTTTTCCGACATCTTCATTATTTGTATTGTTATTGTTGAACTTACACAAGTATTCCAAGGCCCACAGCTAAAGCCTAGCGTTAAAATACAAAATGCAAATACCTTATAATATATTCATAAAATTATGTGTTACACGTGTATGACAAAATCTCGGCGTCAAATAAAGTAGTACTAGACGCTCTGTTTTTTATGAAGAGCGTAATCTTGTTACTGCAAAAATGGTCTGTATTCTCGAGTAATAAGGCGGGATAGAGGGTGTTTGCAAGATTTTATGTTCTAAATTTCACACATAATAAAGGGAAGCAATTCTTATGATTATTAGCACGGAGACTGCGGGAATAATCCTGTGACAAAGCTGCGTGACATAATCCGGAAAAATCTAATAACAATAAAATAAAATTGCTGCCGGTTTGTAAATTTAAAAATGGCATAGGGAAGGAAATTCGTTTTATGCGCCACGGCCGCCATTATCGTTATTTTGAATTTGCTTTTTAAGAGTATCATGAATATACGAAAGAAAGTCGTATTGGTTAATTTGTTATTGGATTGAGTACACATTTATTTTCACACACTTCTTTCTATGCATACTTTATACACTTACAGACTCAAAGGCCGCGAAGGGGATTTCAAATTTAATTAAGTACTATAAAATGGTCCGCGATAATGTGGCTTTGGTTTGATTTAAACGTTTTTTTCAATGCTTTTTGGTAAACACTTATTAATACAAATTACAGTGAATGACGTTAGTTGGTGATTAACTGAACAGTTTTCTGAAAACATATAAATATCCGCAAATAACGAATTAAACGCTTATCTTTTAATATTGCCTAAATAAACATAATGCGGAAATAATTCCATTGCTAAGCTATTAATATTACACCTTAAGACCGCCAGACATCCCAAACAAGAAACGCCCTAACAAAACGCGGATGAATCCAAATACACACTTTTGTTTTCTGTTTCTAAGACCCATTTCGCTCGCTTACACCTCATGCCTGTAGCACACTACACAGTGGCGCGATTGCGAACTCAACACAGTGCAATGCAATAAAGTTTAATATTTAACCATTGATGCAGACACGGGTTTTATAAGTTTAACTTTTGTATCTGTACGCGGTTTTCGGTAGAAATTTAGTTTTATCGGTTTAGTTGTTCGCTAAGTTTGATATAAATCGGACAGGCTGATTATTAGCTCTAAAAGTAAGGGTTTTTATGTTATACACCGGGTCATATCATGACTGTAATAAGTACGTGTCAGGCACAGAAGGGCATAAGGTAAATCCAGAATAGTTGGCTCGGTACAAAAAGCAAAATACTTTTGTAAAACTAGCCGGTAGTTTGGTATTTATCTACACATTTATGGAAAGTAATAAACATTATATTTAATATTTACTGAGTATTAGTGATTTTTGCGCATATTTTAGGACATCTGTCCCACATAGGGGATATTTGCCTAATCCTTATAAATAACGTCAAAGATCGCGATATTTGCGATCAATGTTTTTGCGTGATAGCTGGCCTGTTTCTCGGGGCAAAACTTTGATTGCAATTTGCCTTCCCGTGTAATCTTATAGAGACATGTGACATGATCAACTTAATGGTATTCGAAGTCTTTCGATGGATTCATAAAGTAGCATGCGATTCACCCGAAAAACTAGAGTAATTACAATTGTGGCAACTATACCCCTGGGGCAACTATCCCGGTTTTACATCTCATACTTCAACACGAAGAATATTTTTGATCTGACGCGTTCCTATTGCGGTCATAATCCGGTGTAGTGGGCAGATGCCTTTATGATTAGGATATCTCGGTTCGGTTCGCTTCCGTTTCGCAGCCATTGTGCCACTGGCATTACCGCTCGTTTGAAATATTTCGCCAGTTTTGAGTCGTAAATTTTAGGTAGACTTTAATTGTTGTTTTAACTGCAAGCTTAACTTAGTCATGGGGCTGTGAAAATATGTCTTAATTCGCGCACCCTATGACTTATGTTTCAATGAAATTAAATTGTTACGCGATGCGCAATTTATTAATTTACGCCATTTTTAATTTTGACACCTCAGGATTTATAATTTCTAATATGCGTCTTAATAATTCGTCTTTTTAATTAAAAAAATATATTACCCAACCTGATATGAAGGAAGATAATGTTTTGAGTATGTATGTAACTAACTATAGTGCCCGGCTGATTAAAATTAATTCTTAACACTTGTCATCGCAGTACATTTCATAACCTATTCTTATGTTTGAGGTTATAATTTGTACTGGAATGACAGGACTCAGGATTTACTTCTTATCGGCCGGGCACTATATATCAATTTCTTTGAGACCGCTTTTAAGTATGTCTTTAGACTTAATGGCTTGACGGCCTTTGAAATTCGAAGGATCGTTGAATAGGTCTTTATGCAAAGAGTGCGATGGGCTATATTTTAACCTTTGTTCCTTAAATTCTGATGGAAAAACCGCCTATCTGAAACGCGTGGTTAAAGATTTTGTTCATTTAATTTCGTGTAAAAGATATCAAACACAGGATTTTTCACGGTCAACCTCTTCAGTCCAAAATCTGTAGAGGTCAATATGCGTATTCTAGAAAGCAGTCCGAATTTTGAAGCGGACTTTTTGATACACCTATTTTTAAAATGTTTTCGTTGTAAAAGGCACAGGTAATCTGTTCCGACGAATCTCCAAGGGCATCATACGCGAAATTTAAATATTATTGTTGTTTTTGCAGAGTGCGCGAAATTGAAGGGAAATAGAATTTCGTGCACGACACCCGGGGGAGGCGGAATCGCATTTCATTGCCGACTTTTAAGACGACTCGAGGTTGCGACAAAAGAGGGATCAAAAAATTTATCACAATACCAGCTAATTACTTTCCGAGCATTATTCAATAGCGTAAGTTACCTGAATCGATCCTTTTGTTTATGGCTATTGATCCTTTCAATCATCTATCGGCCATTCGGTTTCGGTATCATAATAATTGTCCATAATTATATATTCCCTTGAGCGAAGCGCATCGTTTTTATTGTTATTTTATTTATAAAGTAATAATTTTTTCGTCCGACGCAACTCGATCAGGTTTTAAATTTGATTGATCCGATATAAAGATCGATTTAATAATCGAGTGTTCCGCTTTGGTGTTTTGCTTTTCTCTTGTTTTTGTCGATAAACGTTTTCATTGGATCGATTTTGTTTTCTGTCTGCTTTGTGTCTGAATTTCGATGATTTATGACCGACTAATTTTGACGTAATTCGTTCAGCTTATCGATTATAATTTAGTGCCATTAAATGTTTTAAACATAAAGATCGAGGAACGGAATTAAAAACAGATTACTTAAATATGTGTTAGTCGTTAGATGCGCTGATATGAAACTCAATGTTAATGTGATAGGCACAAGACAAGTAATCACTTATGTTTTGTCGAATGCCTTAAAATAGTTTACATTAAAAAATTAACAAAGATTAAAAAATACATTAAACTGGGATATTCAAAACTCTACTTTGGGCTACCTAAAAAGATCTAAACTTGACTACATATAGTTTAGATTATTTTTACATCCTGTATACTCCAATACAGGATAGTGACTTTACTGTACTATGTACGTTAATACTATACTCGATATAAGCTGCCATTACCACTACCTGTACTATACTATAAGTACGTAAAGACCACCAGGAGCATCTTTTGTTAAGGTGCAACACACAAATCCTGAGATGTTCCGATACGCCGCATTCCGCATCGGACCCTTAATGGGTCCCGCGAACGTAATTTACGTCTAGAGTGCGAAACCACTCTTAACTAAAAGCCTTGTAAATTACACCATACCCGATTGATTCAGAATTAATCTTGAAACGCTCTTATAGATTGCCTTTTTTGAAACAAAACATAGTTTAATTATTTTTAACAAAGTTTTCGTCGTGAATTCTCACGCTCGCGCCTGGATATTAAATTAAGTAACCATGTATTTGTCAAAAAAGATGAGTTTAAAAATGAAAACGTTCTTAACCATTTCTATACGGAACCCTAGAAACCGTCAAGTGCGAGTCTGCCTCGCGCTCTGAATGTTTTTTACCATCACTTAAAAGGACCGAATATGATAAAGACCTCTTTAATAACTGTCCACTCTTTTGAAAATTGAGAGACTACGGTACTAAACGCATCGATTTAATTAGGTTTAATTTATTTTAGGGTTCTGTATCCAAGGGTGTGCTAAGGGGTGTCTGCGCTGTCTGTCCGTCTGTCCTATAAGGGTTATATAACGGACAACAACTTCACAAGTAATAAAAAGTGAAATAATGTAGCAACAGTACTATTTACTGTCATGGAAATACATTATTTCTCCGTTTTCTCGGATCAAGGCAAATTGCAGTATCTCAGAATAAACTCCTGTACCAAATGTAACCTTATTTTTAGCAGAATAGGATTGAATCTGCTTTGGCTCTTGAATTTGACATACTGCCTATTTGCTTAATCCACACGCTTTTACTCTCTCTACTTGTACTCTTACAAGTAATTTTCAGTCAGGGTACACTAAACCCACAAATTTGTGTTTTGTATGCCCCTGACTTTAGTGCACGCTTTAGTGTAAGTAACACTTTAGTACAAGAACTCGTCTACTTATAACTGCTCGTATGCAGTTGCCACTAATAGTGCTGTTCTAGATTTCATACAACATTTTACGGCATATACATTTAAATTAAATTGTAATAGGTTGCTCTCGTGGCTTATACTCCAAAGCGATTATCGTAAACAATTTCAATTAAATATAAGGTAAATTATAATGTTAGTTCAACGCGTTAACTTTGCCTTAATAATAATAAACACATTATAAATATGTTTTAATAAATACATGTCAGGTGCTAATTATATGTGAAATGTCACAAACTTAGCTCCAGAGTGTACTACCACAAGTTGAATAAATACTTATAAAAGTAAAATATTCACAACTCTGGAACAAAAAATCGTGACCTTCATAAATCATATTAATTTATCCTTACTGGGAATCGACCCCGGGATAGCTCCTTAACCAACTGCGCTACCCGCAATAAACAACTGCCATGTAAACGATCTCAGTACTTTCTTTATCAGTATGGTTTTTATTTAAAAGCCTGCTTTTGGGACATCCTTTATCTTAAATAACATAAACATTGAGACAAAACTCCATGCAGTTTCCGTGGCTTAAACTGAACCGAACTTCGAATATAATTGAGAAATAAACAATGAAAGCAGATAAGCGATACAACGTTTCAATTTACAAGATCCCAGTGGCGATAGCCCGTGCGATACTCATACCTTTACCCGGCTTGTTATACTTACACGAAGCACAAGTAAACTTGTCTTTGGTTTATCGCGATTTCGATATGGAACGCAAGCTGTCCCACTTAAATAATAAATAATAAATAAATAAATATCAGGGGACAATCTCACACGAATTGACCTAGTCCCAAACTAAGCTCTAGGCTTGTACTATGGGTACTAGACAACGATAAACATACTTATATAGAGAAATAAATACTTAAATACATAGGAAACATCCAAGACTCAGGAACAAATATTCGCGCTCATCACACAAATATCTGCCCTTACCGGGATTTGAACCCAGGACCGCTGGCTTCGGAGGCAGGGTCACTCCCAACTAGGCCACCGTGTCGTCGACACTTACTCTTAAAGATACATGAACGTCTATCCCGCCTGATCGTATATCGTGTAGATTCATATCACTAATTATGTTAGTTCAAGTGACGTTGTATAATGTTCTTTGTTTGTAATTATTTTATTAAATGCTAGTAATGCATGCGACTTCGTCCGCATTTCGATTATCGTTATTCCAAAGTCCAGCTGATGCAACTTGCAACATGAAAGAGTAACAAACATCCACAGATTTAATATTAGTAAGATGTCTGCAGTAATATTATTCAAGGGTTAAATTTGAACTTCGTCAGAAAATACTTTGAACTCGTACATTGAGTTTAAGGTATTTATTCGTTGCATTGAAGTCACAGGGTTGTGGATTGGAAATCCTTTTTTTTATACGAGATCGCCAATTTTACAATAGCAACAATAGAGTATGTGCAATGTATTAACAGCTCGACAGTTATTTATATTTAGTATAGTGCTTATACAGCAGGTTGCCTTACCATGTACAACTGAGCTAACGGGTAAAAGATGAAAGGACATAGTTTGCTCTCAAAAAATAAGACCCAAATTTGCTTTTACACACAAGTTTTTTGTCTTCTTAGGACCACTGCTCTATAATAGATTAAATACAGTTTCGCTCATTTATCCCCTAAATTTCAACACATGCAAGAAAATTCTACTGGAGACACTACAAACTATGTCATACGAAGATAGAGAGAAATTGTTATTAGATGTAAAGTCGAGTTTAGGGTACCTAACTTTCTGTTAGTTTTTAATTTTAGGTAATTATTTTAATTAAGATACTATCACAGTATTAACCATTTATTTTGTAGATGATAGAATTTCTTAGTTTTCTTTTTATACTAGTGATTGTTTTTTTATTTATTTTCTCTATTTTAGGTCTTCTAGCCCGAAACACAGGATTTCCTAGTTCGGGCTCATGACTTGTTTACTTAGATTTATAAGGAAACTTTGTATTTATTAAGTTATTTTGTAAAAAATTTTTTTAAATAAATTATCTTATTTTATCTCTTATGTTTACTGTTTTAATAGTAGTAACTTTTTTTACATAGTATTCAATACATCTATCCAATCAGCCTGTATCAGCCTACCGTCACGCAACTCCTCAGTCCAGTGCTAATCATAATCACACCCATTGAGTCCCCACTGTTTTAACAATGTCATCCACATAGTCTTACACATTATAAAATACATTCCCAAGATATTTTAGTCGAAACATTACTAACAGCAATACGATACGATATGTGATAGAAATTGCAACTGCTACACCAAAAAGGAGGCATACAGAAGACATTGATAAAGTAAGAGTTTATTACATTGATCTTTGAATAGATATTAATTAAAGCAGTTCAATATTGAACAACGATTCTCGTTGCTGCGAACAAGATAGTTGCGGGGCTATGCGGTAATGTTGTTAGGCTTAAGAATCGGTATCCGATTGAGGCGTATCAGATGTAGGTTGGAACTTATTGGTATATTGCAATTATTGAAGTATGAGGTAACGTTATTGGCCGAGAAAATATAGGTATATTGACACGAGAAAAAAAGGCAGATTTAGGTTTACTACTTTTTTTGCAGCTGTGACTTGAAACGCAAACTAACACTAACATAATGAACTGTATGACAAACATTAACAACACGCTGTATAATTAAACATTCTTAATCACGTCCGAAATAAATATATTTTTTATGAAATTGTCCCTTCATTTTAATTATGCTAAAAAAGAAACTCTCCTGTATTTTCACTTCGACGTAGTTTCAAAATAGTCTAATGTAAGCCCGCCGTTAGGTGCGAACAGGTTAATCAGAGATCCCCCTACGATCTTCATTAGATAGACGACGTTAACCTAATTGAATAAGGGACCAAATTAAACTCTGAATGAGTATGACCTCTTTCTATTCAAATTTGGCGTATTTGTCTTAACGTATGGCTGGCATTAAGCACCTTAGAATCGATAGCGAAGATTAGAACTTGATTGAAAGTTATGTTTAGGGCCCGTGGTGCGAGGGACGGCTTGTTGGGATGGTGTTTGTTGTACCTAAGATTGATTAAATTGGTATACATTTAGGGTTGGACCTAGAGCTAAGCTTAGCAGATGAATGAAATCAGGTAATTGATATTGAACTTGATTGCGTTTATTTTGAAATACATATGTTTTATGCAGTTGCTTGGGTCACGCTCTTTGGAAACCAATAACTCGTATGTATGTATGTTATCATTTTATTGTACTTAAAAAGCTGTTAATACGCATGCATCAACAAAGACAAACGCGTTTAATATTTAATTAAAAACATGACAATTATCAATCATTACATCTTTTGCCGTGTGTTTTCTTTTTGTTGTGTTTCGACAAATAGTTACGAATTTCACGATGGAAAACCAAAAACATTGGAATTACTTTTGATCGTTAATGCCTATCTGATTTGATCAAGACAAGAAGGGTTAAATTCTCGATCCCGGAATCGGAAGTCTCCCCCAATCATTTCCGTCAGGTTAGATTTAATTGAATGTTATGTAAATCTCTTCATTGGACTCCTTCACAATAGTCCCCGGATTCCGAATGAGTTAATCCCTGTTTATATTCCTAATCGGCCCTTGCTTAAGGCTGTGTTACGGGTTTAGCTCACTGTTAAATTTATACAATGTAACACAATGAACCATTAGACTACAAATGTTACGTTTACTTGTTTGTTTATGACTTCATCTTTGCCAGTAATGATTATTTTGAGTTTAGCTTTGTGTTTGTTCTCAACATTAACGGTGTCTTTTTTATTGCAGCTGAATTGAAAATGGACGTACTTCGAGAGCGAGAAGTGAAGGATAACCTAGAAAGGCAACTTCTTGATGAACAGAAAATGAGAGGTAAGTCTAAATATTACCATACAATTTCTTTCGGATAATGTCGATCTATTTATTGGTAATTAAAATGTGCGCCAAAACTTAATTAATATTTGAAAACCGCACGCAGATACAATACAAGATAATATTAGAACTTAGCTACATATCCCAAGAATCGCGCCCTTTGAAAAGAAACAAATAGAATGTAATTTCAATGCCTTAATAAATCTTCGATCTCCGAGCGCTCCGCATTCGCCACAATTAACAGAAGATCTCGTTACAGGACCATTGTCTTCAACCTCGCTAGGTTATTTATTTGCTACATTCTAACTATTATATTCTCAAATAGCGCCTTCTAGTGCGTTTGTTGCCAATTTTCTTTCCGTGCCACCGACTCATCTCCTCCTTCGTTATTGTCTATGGCACAATAGATTGTAGGTGTTTAATTGATACTATTTTTATGCGTGTATTCACACGTTATACCTTGGGGTTAGTTTATTTGTTTCTATGCTTTCCCAAGCTTGCGTGTTACGTTTTCTTCAATTTATAGGTTCATTGATAGTTTTATGGCCGGCTTTGACGTTTTTGTAATCACCATAATTACGCCATTTGTTAAAACAATTTTGCTTTGCAGCGTTGAAAGGTTTTTTTCTATAAAAAAGGGGTGACCATTTGTGGTTGGAATTTTACAAGACATGCAAATTGCGTTCACCGCTCTTGAAACGAAACGTCTAATAAATACGTCAAAGATAGTTTACAATGAAATAATGTAAGTTTTTGCTGCTTACGTCAGTAGTAGCGACTAACGATTCGAAATACTAAATTCACTCCCTCATCCGTTCAAAGGTCAATTCAAAGGCAAAACTACCCTTTCTACGTTAAATGAAACATTGCGATAGACAGGAAAAAGAAAACGAACAGAATGGAGGTAACCTTTGTAGAAATGTCAAGCGACACGGTGACGGTGACCTAACGCCTTGAGACAAAGGGTTTAAACCCATTCAAGACCAATCAAGCTAAAACCAACTTTAACTAGCCCGTGTTAATGTCGCTGCTACTACAACTACGTACGAGACATTTTACATGTCACAAACGACATAAAGGTGCTGTAGATATTTTATCGTAGGCATTTCTCCTGTGAAATTGTAATATAAATTTAAATGTTAATAATGGGACGACAGCTCGCTGCGATGTTGACGCTACTTTAATGAAAATAATTATTGCTTCGGAACATGTGTTATAATTAGCTGTTTCAACTAAAGGAAGAACGTCGCAACCGTCTAGTTACGTTGAGTCTATAAAAGGTTAAAAAAGCGTTCTAGTTCTATTAAAAGTACGGTGTTTACAATTAGTGGCGAATTAATTGTTTTTCAGCTATTAATTTCGTTGTCAATGGTCACTGCACTTAGCTAACTGTTAATGGATTTTGCGAACTGCTGGGCGGTTAGTTGGATCTATTTTTAAAAGCTTTCTGACATTTGCCGCGTCTGCCAATTAACGCTTTGCGGCTGGCGCTTCCGGTTCCTCGTTTTACGGGCTCTGTTCATGTTTACCTTCATTTGTACAACCTTAATGTAATGTTTAAGCAAGTTAAAAATGCTCTAACTATTTTAATTTAATTTAATCTGCAATCTCATAGTAATTTGAATAGTTTATTTAAGCGTTCTCGTGACGCTACCAAGTAAGTTGTATATTAATTTAAGTAGTATTGCAATCACTAATAAAATGTGGTATCTTGATTGTGTAAAATGTGGTTACACAATTATCAACAAGTTTAAAGTTGTTGGTATTTTGTAGCTCTGCCTGGGAATGAAGGCGTGACGTTATGTATGTACGTATTGCCGTGATTCCTAAGAAGGCGGCTAAGTGCATAGTTGAAGTAGAAGCATTTTAAATCTAATGTAGTTATCTGTAGAGTATATAATGCTTCGACAACTACATTGTAGTTAGCCGCCTTCTTTGGTATTACGGCAGCGTAGTATTGCAACATTTTGTTGGATGATCGAAGTTTGCATAAATAACTATCGTATAAGTTACAATTAATATGACATGACAATTTCAACTTAAATGGCCGCAATGGATCTCAAAATAACCTTTGAGTTGATCCTTCTGTACTCGTACTAGTTCGTACTGCTTATTAAAACGCATTTTTTCCTTATCTGCCGTTACACGAATTTTTGCTTCAATAATCAGAATCTATAACGTTAGCTCCAGTAATCGAAATATCCCGTAAACTAGCAATCACGATAAAAGGTCTATACGTGACATATCGACCACTGCAACAAAGCGCATCCGTCCCATACATATTTCACACGCTGCATGAGCTCGATTGCGACGAGAGTAATACTGGTAATTGCCAAAAACCAATCATCAGATAGCGCTCTATGCGTCCGCAGTGAAATACACCTTTACCACGCAGCCAATACGCCAATATTTTACACAAATACTGAGATAAATAAAGTGTTCCCAGCTTACTAGGAAAAAATACAAGATTTTTTGAAAAAGGAACACACTACAAACAAAATAATCATCACTTATATATTTAAACTAAAGATAAGAAACAACCAGCTTGGTTATCACTACATAGTATAAAACAGAGTCGCTTTTTCTGTCCCTATATCTCTATGTATGCTTAAATCTAAAAAACTACGCAACGGATTTTGATGCGGTTTTTTTTTAATAGATAGAGTGATTGAAGAGGAAGGTTTATATGTATAATACTTTAATCCGGAGCGAAGCGAGGGCGGGTCGCTAGTTGGAAAATAAATTGAAGATCAATGAAACAGCAATGGCGTATCGATAAAACGAAACATGTATTCGTCCAAATAGTAATGGCCAGCATCACATCTCACTTGAAAAGAGAATCGTGAAAATAATTACTGATACTTTGAAGCTAGACAATTTACCAATGTGTGAATGTTTCAGTATACAACTTTTTTTGAACAGCATCTCTAAGTAAAAATGAATAAAAAGAAAAGCAGCTGCTGCGCAAATTCTAGGGATACCGGACGATATAGGTACAGATATTTATAACAATATTTCAACTTCATTGAGCGCCATTTAAATTCAGCTCGCCATTTTAAAATTTAAAACCGCTGTCGAATCTGAAAACATCGCCCTCGGGCCTCGGAGGAAATGTATTAATATAGTATTAACAACCAAACCGCAATAATGTTTTAACATTCAATAACAGCGGTTCGATTAATAGCCTATTTTTAGAGGGCAAAAGCTTCTATTTTACTTCCATATTCACATACATACACACACACACACACACAACATCACGCCCTCATTCCCAGAGTGGGGTAGGCAGACTTACAGAAATACCAAGAACTTTAAAAAGACTTCTTGATAATTATGTAACCATATTTTGCACAAACAGGCTTATGTTTACCAGTGTATTAGTTCCATAGTTATGTATCCTAAATTATTATTAGTAGAAAATCAACCAGCATGACAACACATAGGTAACCATTGTCGATTTGACTGCTATCCTGTCCTCACTACCACACATTTTCCAAATTCTAGTTAATTCTGTCCAAGCTTGCCCCAACCATTTTTCAAATCCGCTAAATCATATAAAATACCGTACGTGTTGAACAAGGCTTCCCACAAGTTTGGGTAGTCCATCGAACTCCCACATGCGAGTCGGGAATAGCAATCAATCAGGGAGGCCGATCGAAGTCCGCTAGAAAATTGGAATAGGCCCCTAATCAACGTCAGCGGCCATTCATAATAGATATTGTATTGAATAGTGCAGTATCGCGGGATCTACTGCTTCAGTAATGCTTGCATTTAAACAGGGATCATATATACAATGATGCATTTAATTAATGAGGATTCGATGCAATTTCTACTTCACGTTTAATTTGTGAATAAATGAGCCTTGCACTTAATTATATTGACCGCGTATGAAAAGCATCGCTAACTAAAACATCTCTCCTTTACTGTCACTTCCTGTCTTAATTGCCAATTTCCAAGATGTCTTATTTTTTATACTAGTTATCATTCTGCCATGAGTGTTTGTTTTACATTACGATTATGTTATATCAAATGAGTCAAAAGTAATCATGTTAACAAAAGATGACACAGTCTAAAGTAGAAACTTCACAGTCAAATTTAATAGACAGATAATTTTCAAAGTCGTACGTTTCCAGCGTTAATATCATCTCGTGATATATAATTTCAATCCTCCCCGAATCGTACCCGCGCCGCGCCACACTGTCTTTGAGACGAGGTATCTCTCATTGTACTCCAGATTGCTTAATTAAATAATATGTAGGCCGTAACATTACGGAGTCTTGAAAGGGTTCAGAATGGAAATGTTACGCCAATTATGCGAACATTATGTCGGGAATGGAGGGTTATCGATGCCTGTTTAGAGCCTTCGCATGGGGAATGTCTCAACACATCATACCGAGCATTATACTGTATTATTTGATTAAGGATACATTAGTGTTCGGCGTACACCAATCAAATATCCAGCTATCCAGTTAGCCGATTCAATTCCCCTTCTATTCCAAACATTATCACGGCTGGGACAGTCGACTGATCAAATTCAAATGAAATTTAACAGGCGGACTATCGTATCAACATACGTCAGTAGCCGAATTTGAATGACGCTGACGTTTGCACCCCAGTGATAAATTCTATTATGCTTAATGATTGTTGCAAGGGAATGCACGGAGCTGTAGGTAAATCGCTACAGGGTTGCAGTGTTTCGATGTAGTGGTTAAGCCAATAAGAGTTTCTGATTCTGAACCAAATTGATACGCTGGTCACAGTGCTTGCGTAAGTTTAAATATTGATTGCGATTGTCGTCCAATTATTAGTAAACTTACACACATTAACAATCTTTCCTAATTAAAATCACATATTCATGTTTGCTGGTTTATTCTTCTTGGTTCATTACGTCAACCGATTCCAGGACAATTGGTAAATTTTCGAGGGACAGAGTCACGCACGAGCAAGACTAGTCAAGGTCTTATAATAATGTAAAATATATATGAATTTGTGAAACCAAGAACATAATTAAACATCAGATCTGTGTTTCTTCCCTTGTTTGTAAACAAAAGCCGAAATATGTATGTATGTATGTATGTAAACACTTTATTGAACAAAATAAAAGAGAAAAAATACAATGAAGATACCAGAAAATAATGTACAAAGGCGAACTTATCCCTTTAAGGGATCTCTTCCAGCTAACCCTTGAGGGATTGAGAAAAATGAAAGGTTGTGCATCGAGTAGGCAAGTTTACAAATTTCTTTAGGATCAGATCATACAAATAAGTCCTAACTATAAATATAAACTAAAAACTAAAAACCTAGCGATTAGTCGCGATTCTCGAGCTTCCAGACTCATTACGGAGTTCAAAGGGTCAACGCCCAGCTTTCACCCACGGAATCCGTAAATGAGGAGCGGGTTCATAAAAATACCGACAATTCCTCCAAAGAGTTCAGTGGGAAGATATCAAAAAATATTTCCGATACACGGCAAATCGCGACCGCGACGCGACGTGCGGCCGCACTCGGATACCATACCAGATACCAGGCGTGTATGGAATTCGATTACACTCTTGTATTAAATCGTTCTCTTAGGGTTTAGCAGTGGAAGCCAGTGGCTGACATAAGACTACACCAACTTGTGTAGAACCAACCCTCACAGAGGCCCTAGCTAGGATGCGTTTGCTAACTAGCATTTTTATTCGTTTTGTTTTTAAACCAATCACGTCACTGGTAGATCACGTCATATGAAAAGTCACGCGATCCAGTGACGGGATTGGTTTAAAAACCAAACGAATAGAAACGCTAGTTAGCAAACGCATCTAGGCTAGGGCTTCAGGACCACGACCACCATTCTACACTTTGAATACCTCATCCATTTTGACTCGTCATTCGTGTTTGTCTCGAACAAAAGAGAAGGGAGCTAACGTTACTTGCGGGCTTCGATTTTCAAAGTAGGGTGCCAAAACATTTGCGTAGAGTGGACGTATCTTTGTTGCTTGCCATATACGATGCCCAAATCCTTTTTCTAGCATTTTCTCTTGAATTTATCAAGTCCTTTTTTAAAAGCTGGCATTCTGGCAATATACCTATGACTTAGCAGGTAACAGCCGAAATGACTGGTTATCATTGTGACTTAATTGCTAGTTTACCTGCTTTTACCCTGGTACAGCCATCCAATAAAAATGTTAAACATTCTTAGAACCTCGTCATTGTAACAGTCATTGTCATTGTCATGTTTGTCATTTGATATAAACGTTGAAGTTTATTATGACAATACACTAAAGTGCTTAACATTTTAGTTGAAGTACTGTACATCAAAAAGTACATTTGGATATTATTAGACATTTATTAGGTGCTTCATTTCCTTTGGTACTATCTTTTTTTGTTGCTATGTTATTTTATTAACGCGTGTCTTGTATATTACGGAACCATTGTTGAGCTGAAACTTTATCAACACTTTTTGCAAGTGTGAGGTCTTGGATGTACCGGCGCTACCAAACTCCGTGTAAATATTTGCACTCGACCGTTGCAAGGTTTTTTGCTTGAGGTTCGGTTGCGGCCGGCGAAAAAATGTTTCCGTCTGATTGTGGCTTTCATGTTCATAAAAAGACTGCACTTTATGGCAAGGAACTCAATTTTGATAAACAGTTTTAAATGATTTACGGGCAATTCGATTTATTTTCAAATGTTTAAGTTATGTTTTGAAATACAACAGCAAAAATCGAATTACAAAGCTGTTTGTGGTTATATTATATTAGATTCCCTATGTAACCTACTTACATTAAAAAATCAAAAGTATTTTTTTGTGTAACGCGTGGTTCCGATTTTTACCTCCATCATATCTACCTCTTGTTGGGCTTGCGTTCCTGAAAACATAATGTGAAAAATATACATTTTTGATTTCATGGTGTTTCACCTCCTTTTCTAATATACCAGGGTCTAATTCTTAAAATGAAAGCGCGTAAACTAGCAAGCAAGGCAAGTCACATTGATAACCAATTACTACGGCCATTATCGTCTGCTATAGAAGAGTCATAGGTATCTTACCAGAACGCAAGCTTGTAAAAAAGGAGATGAATTGAATAATAGAACGTTGATTCAAGTTTCCTGTATTATTTTTTAACAAAATCTGACTTCATCATCACGATTTTAAAACCACTTCAAAATAGCATGTTAATAAAATCAGTAACATCCCGAGTATTGGTCGATGTTCTCGGCAAATGAAGCGCAGTGCGACCCATCGACCATGAGTAATGCAAATGATTAGATTTAGCCGACTGGTCAGAACTGGGCTCGCTCTAATGTACTAAATGCATTCGAGGGGCACGGAAAATAAAGCCCCTGAATACCTACACTCGTAAGTTCACAGGATGTTGTGCCGATGAAGTTCGGGTGCCGCCGTCTGAATTTTAAATTTTACGTTTTGACTTTATCTAAATAGTTGTTAAGCGAAAATCTATACCAGGCATGTTATTTTTATAAGATTGTAAATGAAATTTGCATTCACATTTCAATCAATCTATTGTTAGTAACATCATTCCCATTATAGTCAATTAATTTAAACAGTTTTGAGAATTTATGCTCAAAACTGTTGTACTGCCTGCAACGCAAAAAAAGTTAGGCTTAAAAAAAATATTTCATAAATTCTTGAATAAGCTAAATTAATAATGCTTTTTCAAATCTGTGGCATTCTCAAACAAGTAAGACGTGTTAAATAGCGCTAAAGAGCAGGGTAAAGTAAAACGAACGAATTGTAAGCCATTATACATCTCGCCGCTAAGTAGAATCCGTTGTTTGGCTCGTGCCGAGCTGCGGTCACAAAGATTGACTACCTTTTAAGAGAGCCACTATACCTACCTTATCGGGAATGGTATGTGATACTATAATGGTATTCAAGGTCTTTAATTCAGCTAGTGCTATTGAACTAACATTGAATTATAATTTGTAGTAATATTTTTAATGTGAAAGTATATGTTTTTTACCTACGTCAAAATTAGCAAATAGTAATCTTTACGTAGGTGACACTTTGAGAGGAGAAGAAGCGATGAACGATGCTAACAAATCCTAGGTTGAAACAAATGATTGAAGACTAAAGTATAGATTAGTAGAGAAGAAAACGATGAAGCGTAAATTAAAACAGTGCAAACTAGACAGAGGCGTTTATAATCAAGAAGATATGAGTTCGTTACGACGTTTAATTTAACAAACCATCATTCGCGAGATAACGAAACGGAAAGCGGGGGAAGGATTCACAATGTAAGCAACCTCGTAATTACAACAACTATAATTACAACCTTGTAAAGTTGTAGCTCCAGAACATACGGGAACGATGCTAATCAAGGCCCTATTCAGAACCATTAAGCAGAGGGCAATAAATATAACGCGTTCATAAAATCTTCCACAGCAGCCGAAGTAATAATAAAATATTACAACAACGCAAGATTTTGTCTAATTAATTTGGTATACGTGTGGGGCTGCAATGTCTTGGGAGCTACAATGAATCCGGGAAACCGAAGGCGAGTTCGTAACGAGATCCACGAAGAGGCTAAATTAGAATTTATGAATGTGTGTGAAATTGTTAGAACAGGTTTCAATGTATATGATCGTGTTCCGTAATAAGGAGGTGAAGTTTCAGATGAATCCGGTAAAGTAATGAACTTTATAATTGCTGATGTGCGTTGTAAAACAACAAACATGGACGTATTCGGAAATTTAATATTGAATTATTTAACGTAATGAACAAGGAAATTGTGCGTAGTTGTCTACTGTAGGGCTACGACAGAGTCATGTCGACTTTGCCACGATCGAATTGACGATTTTGCTACAATCGACCGCACACGCCATGTGCTTGCAGTATCGTGTGTTTGAAATCCGATACGAGACTTGTTGCAGTTTACCTATAAGACATATTTATGGGGATACTATTACAAATTTAACTCGAAAGTGCTTAACTACTATATTGCTGCTTGCTTATATTTTTGAACTAAATTACATAACATCACGCCTTCATTCCCAGAGTGGGGTAGGCAGAGCTACAGAAATACCTAAAAACTCTAAAAGAGACTTCTTGGTGTGTAACCATATTTTGCACAAACAGGCTAAGTATTTTACTAGTGTATTAGTGACAGGTTGCAAGCCCATCGCCTAACAGTACTACAAGCCCTTATTCCCTTAGTCGTCTTACGACATCCACGGGAAGACATGGAGTGGCGCTATTCTAATCCGGAAACCACACAGTGAACTTAATTTGAAGTGAATTCAATTTCAATCAAAAAACAATAGATATACGTAATTTATTAATTTAAGACGTTGGCATCGTATTAAAAACGTGATGGCCGGTGAGAAAAAGATTTGATAAATCTAGCAACGTAAATTTAGATGTCAAACAATGTTCCAACTTTAAATTTTCGCCATAATATACAAATTGCCAACCGAAGCGTGTGAACTACTGAACTGGAGTTGCGTTGCTTAGGTAGTAACTGGTCTAGCAGTTAGACCTTAGTTGAAAATACACGTAAAAGGCTACTCCGTCTACCGCTCGCTAATGTTTCAGTGTAACTTATAATTTATGCTTACAACCAAAATCGTATGAACTTTACCGAAGCTGACTGTTTTCGGGTAACCATGGTTAAAATGTTTCCTGTACAAAGCAAGCACATAAGCCATAAGGCACAGCGTAATAATAAGATAACCGGGTCGTTCTACTTTTTCACCGACAATACATCGTCATTTTTCTATATTTTGCGTTTTTCAACTATTGATAATTATGGTTTTAATTTTTAATTTTAAAATACGTTGCGTGAATTTTTATTTGGACTAATTAATGATTACTTTGGTGGCGATAGTGTTTTTTTCTTTATTGTGGTTTTTCAGAATATACTGTGACAGAGTGGCCGTTTTCAGAGGAGACTAAATTTTGTATTACCACTCTATCACGCGATTCTATGAAAAACAAACTTATAAAAAAAAACACTGGATAGAGAAAGTGAAAGATTATTTAGTACTAATAGATGAATAAATTTTTGGACGTATTTTTAAAACCCTAAAACATTAATAATCAATAGGTACAACTAATAACGTATGGTAAAAGGTAACAGGCAATTGTCGGTAAAAAAGAAGAATGACCCAACCATATCTTGCAAGAAATATTGCACTCGTATATTGTATTTCATTAAAGTCTAAAATCAATTAACTTTAGACAAAATAATCTATTTACTTTACTTAAAACCATGATGAAAATGTAAATAAAAGTCACACAAACTTCCAAAGCATTATTAAACAACCCCCGAAAGTCAATCCGGGGGAAATAGCATTTCGACAGAAAGTTGAACAATTATCGGAAGGGTATTTAAGTAGGCGTTTTAATTATAGAAACAAACAAAAACAAGAGTTTCCAGTGACTTGAGGGATTAGCGAAATGAGTGAAAAGTTTAATTTGCAAGTGTTTGTTGTTCCAAAGTATTTCGAAGCAACCGTATTTAATGAACTTTTAAAGTGAAGGTCTGGTCGAAAATAATCAATTACCTGAAATAATTTCGAAGTTGAAACAGTGAATTCGTTTATTTCATTTTGGTTAATTTTCCGCATTAGAATGACATTACGAGAATCAATTAAAAGAGGTTGTTAAAGCTAAAAACATATTTTTTATAACATACATTTCAAGAGTAGGTAATTGTCCTACACAAAATTAAACAATCATAACAAAAGTAGCACTCAAACAATGAAGTATAAATAAAAAATGTTACAGCTTCTAACTTTCTTGAAGATAATCGATAAAGCAACTACACTGAGATCATTCAAATAACTGAAACAGAACATTAAATTCTTAAAAAAGCCTAGTACGACCGACGTATAACCCAAAAAACGCGACAACGACACTAAAACTACCACAGACAAATAATGTACAAACCCAAATGCGCAATACACAGCACGTTGTAAGATTTGGAAATTAGTAGACAAGTTAAGCCACCCCCGGAAGTAGGAAATTCAATAATAATCGTGCGCCCGGCAGACCGCATCCGCTGTCTCGGGAGGAACTTATTGATCTCAAATTTTACCGGTTGGAGGTAAACTTGGAACCGATAAACACCGAACCGGTATTGGAGCTGTATTCAACTATATTTACGTGTATCTAACCGTAGATGATATGCATAAATGAATGGGTGAATGTAGAAAGGTAGCAGAACTTAGCTTTCGTATCAAAGCATTTGTATTGTTGTCTAGCGCAAATACAAGTACAGTGGATCCTTGTTAGACACTAAAATCTAGATATAAATATGTGTCAAATAGACTTAAGTTGTTCCCTATCACTGACACATTGAACAGCATAACAAATCTTACATGCGACACATTGGCCAAGGTGCAAATCCCGGTAAGGGCAGATATATTTTGTGTGATGAGCACGAGTATTTAGTCTTGGATGTTTTCTATGTATTCTAGTACCCATAGTACAAGCCTTAGAGCTTAGTTTGGAGCTAGGTCAATTTGTGTGAGATTGTCCGGTGATATTTATGTCATGCTCACCGAATTTGATTCGAGAATTTTACATCTGTACCCAAAATGGCCGCAGTCTTTAATTTCGTACCTAGATCTCTGTTGTTTTTTGTCTTGTATATTTAATTCGTAATATGAAACTGTCTTCGCCATTTAAAAGTCTTAGTGCTCTTGTTTCCTGCAAAAATGTACAGAACAGATTGGTTGACCCGTGAGCGCCTAAACATTACCCGTTTGGACGTGTCTCGGACCTTGGTCGAACTTCGATGCGAGAATATCCCTACAGGGGTTGGATAATATAACTAATTTAACAAAAGTTAGCTTTGTCTAAGGCTCCTGATCAGAGAAAAAAATATTTAATGTCTGAAAACTTTGAAACAACTAACAAAAGTAGAGCGCTGCAGACATTTCTAGTTAACCTGGATTTAATTTCGTGTAAAAAGTCATATTGCTACAGCATAATGGTCAGATACAACGACTACATAATATATCATGTATATAAAAATCACAATATTTCAAGACAATGTAACACTAACAAACTAACAACTGACTGTAAAACTGAAGACGATCTAACAGTAAAACTGGCTAACAAAACTTAATCTCCACACGAAGATAAACACTCTATCCGTAATTGCTTCAGTAATAACACAGCAGACAAGATAAACAACGAATACACGATAAAAACCAATAAGTCGATAAAACAGAACATTGGAATGGCCGGGGAGAAAGCATTAAACGTTTGGTGCCCACTGGTATACTGCAGAAAAAAGGCAGTATAGAAGTATGAAGTCCATGTGCGCATAATGCATTTTTACTTTGGAAAGCGGTAATGGAATCTTTCACGCCCGGGTGCTTGCGGACGGAAGCAACGGTTTTATTGATTTTAAGCTTTTGTTATTGAAAAATGAAAGGACGATGGGTAAAAATGTCCCCACCCACCAACAGTGATGAAACATGTGCCAGTTTATAGATCTTGGCAATATGATGTATTTTTTCTATGGCGACGATCACCATATGTATGGGGTTTTCTTGAAAAATCATAATCTTATCGTATGGAACTATGGAATTTGTTTGAAAATGAACACGTATGTAGATGATTTGCCTTGCCTGGCCCTTTGTTTTCATTAAAAAAATCCCATTGATTTTGCTACGAAGATAAGTATTTTGTCTTTTATTGGGTCCTAATGAACATATAGACCTGCAGCCCGTTACTGTTGGAGGGGGGGGACGGGGTCCATACAAAATTGCCCATCACCCTTTGGGAATGCTAATGTAGAACCTAACTAATGGAAAGAGATGTTGTTTAGACGGAGGTCCTCACTATTTTGAATTGAGAAAAGTTAAGTTAGAAGGTCGTTAGATATTTATTTGCTTAAAAGCAACAGCATTGTTGTACTCGTAAAAGTAAACAAAACGAATTCAATGTATTTTATTATTGGGCCAATATTTATGTAAAATGATCTGTCATAATAGTAGATGAAGTGACCAAAAATAACATCGTCATTTGTTGAAATAAAAGTAGGAAAAAATTTGTTAATGCCTAATTTCTTAAAAAAAAAAACATTTATATTGCCATACCCACTAATTTTAAACATAATAAACCGAGATCTTACTCGTATTTCATGTGCTGCTGACTTAGGTGAATGACTTTCCCTGCAAATCGCTTCAGAAGGCATACTGTTAATAGAAACCACTGAATAGCAATTCAAGTGTAAATATGATATGAGTACCATTAATACGATATCCTGCAATCAAAATCACTGTACGGCTTCACTGGTAACGTCTGTTCGTGTGTGGCCCACGGACATGTTATTATCTATCGCCGGAAAGTTTAGTTCGACGTCGAAACTGTCATCGAACGAGATTTCGATTTCAAAATGTAGCTACTGACTCATATTTCTATTACTTTATTTAACATTTTGGGAGTATGTGGCATCATTTCGATCCGATTATACAAATATGGGTTTATTTGAATCCTTATTTGTTATTTTTGAACCAATATTAGTCCATGTCTCATTGGTTACTAATCGTTTGATAGAGAATAACACCACAGTAAACAAAGATCTTAATGATCAACCAACGTAAACAATTTATTAGCTCGCAATCGACATCGTTACAATCGATTCTTGCATTCGATACTCGATTGATTCGATACATGCAACGTTCGCTGAATTGGACAACGATTCATTGCCGGCGGATGGATCGATTTTAACTGCGTTTTGTGAGAAGTGAAACGGTGAATTCTTCAATACGAATGTCAGCGTTCATTTGTATCTTGTTACAAGTTAATGAGAGATTTTAATTTCCATTATCTTGAAAACTAAACACGTACAGAGATAGAGGTAGATTATCTATGTAAAGGGTGATATGAGAGATGGATGGAATATAACAAAGCATAGTTATAAATAGCTCTGCCTCTGGGCGTTTAAACTACATTAAATTCAATCCAGACGAGTGGTAGGCAATATTTCGACAAAAACGAATTATCCTCAACCCTTTTAATTTAGATTTAACATCGCCTATGTACGTGCGGACGGACATAATCAAATGATGTTCTGAAATTGATTCATAAAACCCTCCTCTGCCTTTGTTGACCGTACGCAGAAAATTAGGTTCTATAGGACACAGTTTAAAGTCTAAATGAAGATATTGTTTAGGGAAATTTTAGGTTAAGTGTATGACTTAATGGTGAGTAAGCGTGTCAACCATGATGGAATAATATTAATTCTAAGCAGTTTTATTTGTTTAAAAGCGTTGAAGTTTTAGGCAAAGACTTTTTGGCATTTTTTTTGACAAAGTTAGTAAAGACGTTTCAAAAGAGTTTATTATTTGTAAACCTACTTGAATAAAGATTATTCTGATTCTGATTCTGAAGATAGAACACGATATCGATTTGTCACTCTAAGCTATTTATCAGTTTCCTAATAAGAATTCTTTAAGATAGGTATCGTCGCTATATAGGGGGAGTTTGTTATAACCTTTTTTTAATTTACTTCATAGAATATGGTCACCATTAATATCCCATTCTTTTGCTAAAAACAAATTGCTGTTGAATATTTTTGAGCCCACTCAATTCCACTAGTCAATCAATTGATAGATTTTAATAAAAACCAAAATATCCGTAGCAAAATTGTCGCTTTTTGTTTAATTATTATTTATGCTGCGCAATTTCACTTGACTGGAGAGAATGCGCACAAAGTGGGAGGCCGTGATTGTCGAGTGATTTATGTGCAATATAACAGTTTTAATTAAAAAGCATTTTCAAAAACGTGAGTAAGCTACATGAAAGTTTTGATGTAAATAAACCAATGAAGGAAAGCTCCTTCACATATTTGAATCAACCTGTATGAGTCCTTAGGCGCTTAACCCTTTGTTACGTATATAAAAACAGGGTGTTCTAAGAAAATTGAAAAGCTGCTGGCACGAAATGGTTCTCAAATTGAATAAGGGTTACAGAACCTTGTCAGATAGAATCATCAAAGAATCTATCAACGTAACAAGATTCCACTTTGATCGTAATTTGTTACGAATCACCAACAATCGCACACTCAATTTGACTTAATAAACTGTCAAAAGCCGTCTCTACCTGTTAGTGTTTACAAATGGACCGGACATACGTTTCCCGCTACGTTTCCAGGGGGTTTTCACTAGGGTTACCAAAAAATATTGTGAATATTCCAGCATTTTTTTAAATTCTGGCGTATTTTTCGTGGTTCTAACGGGAATTATAAATAACCCTTCATTGCTATTTTCATTACCTACACTTATGTAACTTATGTTATGAAGAGGAAAAGTATGTATTTTTTTATGTTTGTAACGAATAGACTCAAAACTACTGAACCGATTGCAAAAATTCTTTCACTATTAGAATGCTAGATTATCACTGAGATATATGTTTTATTTTTCTATGTGAATGGAATCGCGGGCAATTGCTAGTTTTAGATAAGTGATGTTTAATGTGTCAAATTTTATATGTTTTTTTCTATCATTTGTAAAAAAATTGGATGCGTTACATTGCATTCTGCACATAGTACTATTTCTAGATATTTTCGGAATATTTCAAACGTACGGCAACCCTACTTCCAACCCTCATGATGAATACCTTTTATTTTGTCCCACTCCACTCGATTGGGAGTGATTTTTGAGCGTGAATGGGCAGCCCGTGTAATTTGCTACCGACTGCCAAATGAATGTTGAAAGCTATAAAAGACGGGGGCAAAGTCAATCAGAGCGAATTACCGTTTTTGTTTTTTGTTGTGACATGTTCCAAAACCATTCAAAATCATAGTAAAAATTCTAAACGCTCTTGAAGTGTTTCCAGAAATGTTATGGCTTGGTAATAGGTACATTTTCCATCATCATTATTTCTTTTGGCGATCTTATATTATATTAAACACAAATAAAGTAAATTGTTCCCACTTCGGAAAAGTTCATATAGCTTTAATGAATAAAGTTCCTGTTAACCATAACCAAGTCGTACCAAATCTTAGCGAACCATAAAGGGCGCCCCTACAAATAGTTTTGAGACAATAAATTATTTAATAACCCCTGAGATCTCGGCCCGTGCACTTAATCAGCGAACACATTCGACCGAATCACCGCTTTACGAACAATTAATTTAGTCCTTATTGAGGCCTTTGCACTTCGTAATTGGTCCTGTCTCAATTATTGCAAGATATGTCTCACAATCTGTACCCCTGGATACCGCAAAATGTTCTTAAACTTTTGCGTTACAAGCTACTAACTCCAGTAAATTGCCTAAGGAAGGTTCTTCATTTATCTAATTCTGCAAGGTGTTACATTTCAAAGCGCAGAGTTTCACTTGTAATTATTTATCCCAACTGACCGTCGGTGACCGGTGTCAGATACTTCTGAGCACTTCATGTCTCATTCGTAAGACGAGCACCGTTTACCTTCCTTTAAGCCAATCAATGCGTCAGAATTACTCGCATCAAAATACTTATTAAACGTATTTATAGAACAGTACAACTTATATTGGTATACGCAAACAAATACCTGGACGAAACTCGATAGTACCTCGATTACAGATAGAAACTTGGTCCACCCAGTGGTGAACAAGAAACTCTTTAGTTCAAAAGGCAAGTTGCCTGTTTGGAGTTCATCGTAACTAAGCAAGAGTTTGTAGGACTTCGGCGGGCACTATTGTTAGTCGATGTCTGTCGTAAGATAATAGGTATTATTCAAGTTTAATTAAGTTGAAACTGATAGATATTATCAATAAGGAAAGTGTATTTGAATAATTTATCATTCAATAAAGGATTTTTTTTATAATTACAACGATAGATATAATAAAATAGCAGTCCATTCGGCTGTCGGTTGATACAGATGTAAAAAGTGATCAGACAATCGCAATCAGTGCTCGTATATGCGCCCAGCTTCTGGCAACTTTTAATTTTCTCCCGACAGAATGCGGGAAGGGGTGCCCGTTTGATGGGCACAGGGTCGGCGAAGTTCGAACGCTTTATAACTGTGTCCGGCTTTAAGTGGGTGTAAAGTTTCAACACCCTTTGATTTACTTGCCAGGAAGGTGCGACAGATTGGACGAAATTTGTTTGACTTTGTCTTTTTAACCGTTTCGCATTTATTGCATTTGTGTTTTGTTTTCACATCCATTTTATTGTGTTTCACCTGTGAACTGGCTTTTATTACGGAGGGTGGAATTGTATCAATTTAGAATTTGGTTCGAGCAATGCTTTGATTTTAACCCTTACATTGTCACCGGGGGAAAACAGGGGACAATGCTTACCGCATAATGGGCGCCGCAATAATTACTATAATACCTTAAAGGACCACCTCAATCCCCCTAATCGGAAGCCAAACTAACGTGCCGCCGTCCTGCATAGAAATATCTTAAATTGGCAACACGGTCCGGCGGGCCGACCATAAAACATCTTAATGAGTGGAGCTAGCAGCTGCGGATCCCATATTGCCGCTCTCATATCCATGCAAACTACCCACCGACGATGTCTTAGCAGCCTTACTTTCCTCCTCCTTGTTTACAAGTCGACAACTAATTTGATGCAATATGTGCATAGGACAACATTACGGCCGCTATCTCCTCCGTGCGTGTCTTGCATACATTTGCTTCCTTCCACCGCAACCTGACCTGCAAGACCCTCCATATTCAAATTCGCCCCGGACCGGTCATTTGAACGCAGATTTGTTATAAGATTAAAGGAAGATTTCACTTGTGAAACAATATGGCAGACGATTTACATATTTCGTTTCCTTATTAGTTTCGGGATATTTGTTTTGGGGCCGGCGAATTTACATCCACTGACCGATTAAATGGCCCTTAGGCGTCTTTAATGGGGGTGCCGCGTGGTCGTTGTTGGCCTTAGCAAATGTGTGCTTATGCGTAATTGAATATTTTATGGGCTGGAGCAAATGTGGTGCTGACACTTTATTGATTATGTTTCTAGATATTCTCTAACTAAGTCAAACTCCAACATATTTCAGGTGTGTTTAGAGAGTCAACATCTCGTCTTGCCTTTTCAGCCGACGCGTGTTTATCGTTTGCATTTATCTGTTGACTGTTTTTATTCCACAGTTGACGTTTACCCTCTGTTTCAACAAGCTAGCCATTATCCGTTTCTTTCATTCGGGCTCGAGTGCTAGCGTTGCATTACCTCCATTCAAGTCGAGATAGCTTCACTTAGTTTCCTCTTTTTCAGTGCGAGCGGGTAATTTGTGCATCTTTATTATTCGAGTGGCCGGTGTATGGGAGTCTAGGCTGGTGGTGTAGATTGTGTGGTGGAAAGCAAACTTGAATTGTTAGGTCGCTGTGTGGAGGTAATGAACGCCGAGGCGGGACGTGGCTGCTGCAGCCTCGGAGCGAGGGGGACGGGGTGCAGGATAGAGGAGGGGGTCTTGTGTGCACGACGCCGCTTCCGCATTCGTTAATGCAAAAGCGGGCAGACTTCAGGTGTACATTTTCAGCGCTTGTGTGCTTTATACTCGATGTTGAGGCGTGCGTCTTTGTGCAATACTCTGCCTTAATTATTATTACATTTTATCTCGTCTGCGCTCTAATACAGCGAGATTAGAAACTTATACCTACGTAACATCACCAACACGAGTATGTCGATCAAGATTTATAGAAGAGTCTCTTGTGGCGTTTAATATTTCATCTTATTTGGACTCCATCTTTACGAAGCTTAACAATTCATTATTGCATTTCATTTCGGCTTCATTAAAATCGCATTAGGATTAATTTTTCTCGTCCCTTTTAATTCGCGTTGGCAAGGGGATCCGCTGGACTGCAATCATCCACTGTCAATATTTGCGGCTCTACCTGCGCCAGTGTTTTGTGCTACGTAAAAATAAGTATTTGAAAGAGTTTTATGAATCGTGTCCTTACAAAAGACAATTTTCGTTGTCTTTTGAGCAAATAACCTATGGGTTGCTTTAACATCTATATGAATTAAATTTATACATTTTTGGTACCCTGCATTAAGTTATTTGCTGTAATTTTTAGTAGAGTTCCGTTTCGAAGGGTGTCCGACTTAGCTTTAAAACGCTGTATATTTTAAGCCGTATGAGATATAGAAATGTAAATATTATTACGGCCTATTTATTAACAAATAAATAATAATTAGGGGATCCCGGAAACGTTATGTATGCACCGTATTTTTATTTTTGCGCTATCGTAAAAACGATAAAACACACAAGCGTCAAACTTGGTATGATTATAGTACAACCCCTTAAAATAAAAGGGCAAGTGGAAGATTGGCACGCACTGATGCGATTTGAAATCGAATTCAAAATGGAATCTAGTAATACCTATTGTGTAGTAACAGTAACTTCGTTGCGCAAGTCCAACTCGCACTTGATCGGTTATCAAAATTTGTAAGTTTTTTTTCTTTGTTTCTTCGCTAACCTATTAAATGTCTGCCAAAAGCCTGACTCCAGATTTTGTAACATACTATTTTTCCCATGTTCATGTAGTTAAAACCTAACAATTAAGTTTAACTTCACCTTATACAAGACGTTTATACCTCGACATACCAACCATTAATAATGGCCTCCTCGAGCACCCTCTAGTTATGACCACAACGACGCCAATTTCCACAACATATCAATATTATGCCGCCGTTACAATAATAAAAGTATGGCATAAATCCGTGACTTAATGATATGTTTACTAATGATTACCACCGCTTGATTGGTTTTTTTAGTGTGTACCGGAATCGATCGAGTTCGTGTCATTTCATTTAGCTGTTGATGAATCGTTACTCGTGGTTTTGATTACAATTTGAAGAGTTATTACAAAGGTTACTAAAGCAAATCTCTGCAAAAAAATCAGCTCCTAACCCTTCTCTTTTTTTTGGGAGCATATCGGTAACGGGTTAAATTTTAAATTTAACAGTAGCAAAAACCACACACAAAGGATTTCTTAACCCTTAAACGTCGTCTAAGTTCACAATGTGGAACGAAAATCGATATTTCATTTTCAAATCGATGCACCGAAGCCTTATTTGCACGCGAGTCTTCGTATGGGCCCTTACGAGCAGATATCTACAATATTATTAATTCAGGCATATTAATTAAAGGTGTCGGGTTACGACCACACTGACTTCGCAGGAAGCATAGCCCGATGCACCATCCCGACGAAAATAATACAAAGACTGCAACGGTTTTTTACTCAAATTTTGATTTCGTTCGAACTTCAAATGCCTAATCGATTTTTACACGCCTCGTTGATTGTAGAAACAGCTGACGTCAATATTTTGACCCCAAGGAGTTAATACATCAAACTTATCTCAATTGCTTCTTTTTTTAAATTAACATCTAATAGCTGTTCAGAAATTTCTCACGTGGATAGCTCAAACATAAAACAACACGTTAACGCAGAAATGAAATTTTTATACTTGGGCAGTAAAAATATGAGCACCACTCAAAATGAATGTGACAACTGACTATGCTGTGAACTCAATCATCGTTAATCTGATGCGAGTGTACTTTTATAGGTTTATGAGTTTTACAAATTTGCCAGGTACTTTTTTTAGTCCTTTAGTATTAAAAATGCCAGGCGCTATTTTGTTTCCAGATTGTAATTATGTCTCACAATTATGTGCATGTTAATGTCAAAACATTCATCGGATGGTCCCTCTTAAAACACCGCAGCAGATTTGGTATATTTAAATAATTTGTATGACTATATAATACATGTAGGTAGGAGGAATTAAAAGGGGTCACAGGATATTTAAATTTGTACGTGCAGTGACCCGTTTCATTGGCCTAGAGTTTAAATCAACACCAATTAAATGCCTGACATAAATATATTAGTAAATTTTAAAAATATCATTTTTTATATTATTCTAGTTTATTCTAAATTATCAACCGTTAAAAACTCAATACTCGTTGTAACTAGAAAAAAGCCAGCTCTAGTATTTTTAGGACCAGGAGAAGTAACAAAAATATACACAACTCTTTTTTCCATTGGATTCTTAAGTTTTGTCAAAAATTATCCGAATAGTGCCGGGGGCTCAGTATCGGGATTCGAACATTTCACGGTCCGTAAGTTCGAACCGTATCGATACGGACATAATAACCAGTGGAATGGTAACTATAAAGAAAGATTGTATTTTTTACTAGCGTCATAAGAAGTCGGAATGTCCGACCGGCCCTTTGATCGTTTTGATAAGTGCTCGCGATTTTTTCTTCCCTTTTTTTGTTGGAAAAAAATGCGGGCGCTATTGATATTGTTTTGAAATCTCCAGAATGTTTTGAGGGATGTTTTGACAAAGAAAAAAATGTGTTTACTGATGTTATTGCTGAAATATATCACGAGGTTTCAACACTTTCAACATGTGAATCTAGAATACATTTTGTTGATGAAAGTTTTGCTCGTAATTCGAAAAGCCCCTCGTGTTAGAACGATCCGCACAATTTTGAGGAAAATTGTTATCGCCTACGCCACCCGCTCATAAATATCGTGCTTGCCGAAATAAAACAGAGGAAATAGATAAAAAGCTAAACGGTTGTCCGCCGTGTCCGGGGCTGGTGCGGACAGATCGCAATGACAAATGTGCTGATGGTAAGTCTGTTCTATCCGTAGCATTTTTGTTTACTATTTTGTAAGTTATCTTAAAAATATGATAAATGCAATCTTGACAGATGACCCAAAAGTTAATAAAAGATGATTTTACATGAATCTAATGGTTATTTTTTTATTCAGACTACTATTGTCAATTATAACTGTGGTGAAGAGTAACGTCTCTAGTATGAACGTTTTTTGTTTCTAAAGCGCGGTAAACTAGCAATGAAAAATATAGAAGTCATACTTTAACAAGCATTCTCTAAAAATGTGTATAGCAAGATTAGGTTTCCTGCTCTAGCACAGTAGTTAGCGTAAAAAAGCAGTATTATTTGCAATATTTATTGCCACTGCAATCCGCCTTAGACACACATTTTATTTGATCGATTATGAACCATCTCAGCGTTACCTGCTATAAAAAGCGAGATAGTGCATTTATGTATAAGAGCCATTCGATTATTGCATCAACCCCTCTTCAAAACAAGATGTCGGCTGCCATTCCACAGTCTTATCTGCCAAACATTATTTCATACACATCTATCGGAAAGCCGTTTGAACTGTGTCTGATTTTATTCTAGGCAATTTATTTTCAATAAAGAACTATAAAAAAGACTTATCTAAATTGCTCGGGTGCGACTGAGGGGAGTGACGTCATAAAAGTCGATTCATATTTACGCGTTCTGCACAAACGGAGAAACGGACTATCTGTCCGATAATGATATCTATCGGGAGATTCGACAGCCGTATACATTGATGATTTTTTTGCAAGAATATTATATTTACACCACCTACTCTTATGAAAAGGAGATGGTGGATTGGATACCGTTTTTGAAAACATTTTCGCTGATGTTTTGGTGTTATTTGTAATTCTCACACACTGTCTTCTTCTTTCTCTATAAAATCTAGAAAACATGCTCATGTCCATGTTCAAATGTACTTTCAATAACTTAGTACCTATTAAATACTTTGTAAGCTTTTATTCAATACATTTTATACTCTTTCAAATAGTACCTACCTGCCTATATCTCGGGAAAATTGAAGCCATAAACCAATAAATGCATCCGTATCCGGCAGGGGCTCGCCTTTGAACACCTCACTGATACCAACTTAAATGCAAAGGCGAATATACTTGAAGCTGAAAAATAAAATGCCAACTTCAGTAGGGCATCAATTTTCACTATTAAAAGAAGCCAGTTTGATGTATTTTTGTAATACGACGAAACTGTATTAAAATATGAAGTTCAGTGTTAAATTATTGATATAAAGGAGCGCAGGAAGAGCATTGAATCGCTCCGGGCAGCATCAGTAATATTATACGACAGCCTTCACTCAAGACCATCTAATTATGAGCACTAAAAACAGTAATTTCAATGCTTAATCTGTTATCTTGGGACATTTATCAACATCTCTCATGATAGGCATAACATGTATCGATAAAAACAATACGAATATAAAGTTAAAAATGGGGCTTCGTATAAGATAGTACAGTTTAACTGATATAAAAATTTAAATTTAAACATTGTTCTTTTTAATCTACTCGAATGCTAGAAATTAAAGCGTATTTCGGTTAAAACGGTAAAGTCAACATAACAATGATTCAGAAAGCATACATGTTATTCGTGTGATATTTAATGTCCGTTGCGAATAAAATCCATTTTGTTTTAATTTCACACACGGCCGAAGCAATTTAGTAATATAAATGTAAGCAGCAGGTTGTGCCGAATAACGACTTAAAAAATAAGAGGCAATGTAAGATCGAATTTTAAATTTGCACTCATACAGCAACTCATTTACATGTTATTCGAGCAACAGACCCTAGGGGACCGTATCAGCCATTTATGAGTGGAAAACATTAAAGAAAGGAAAACGATAGATATAGAAATTGTGTACAGTATAAGAAAAAGAAGCCGTGCAAGAAAACGGCTCGCGGCCAATACGCCCGCAGAAAGCCATTGTTCCGTGACTTTTTAAAAACGGAACAAAACGACCGAGGGGAAGGAAATCGGATGAAAATATGAAAAGAATACACGTTGTGTTGGAAGAAGTAAAATGAAACGTCGGAGATCGGGTCTCTACCGCGTCCGCAAATATAATTTGCATAGTCAAATAGCCGAACTTTTGTCTGCAGCGGATGTTTCAACCATATTCGTTCGTTGCTTTTTAACCACACTCCCATTCTGTATCGGGCAGAGGGCTTTTATTGCATTTTTTCCCCTTTGAACGGATTCCTTCAATATTTCGTTGGTTCGTTTTTATTCATACGCTCGGTCATCGAATTGTTTCCTTTCATATTTCGCACGCCTCGTACCATGTTCATTCCGTTTTCGTTGAAAGCTTGATAATTTTTAATAATTGTAAAAAGATAACTTTGTACCAATTAAAATATAAGGTTCTTATAATAATTCGTCCCGTTGTTTAATTAAAATTAAAATAACAGACAAAATCCTGACAAGTCCTCAATGGTAACTTAAGCAATAATATCCTTTGAAACAGAAAGCAACATTGAATAGAACAATGAAACAATTAACATAAAATTATAATCGCTTTATCGAACTACCGACCAGCATAAAGGCGGGAACTGATATAACTACTTTTGTTGCCAGCATCTGCATCAAATCGAATGAAATAATCGATTGAATTATTCCGACTCGTCATTGGTTCCGAGTGAGAAACCAATAGGCCGGATTATGGAGCACAAAGGGGCCGCCGGCCGATGGATGCATAGACAAATATTGACTTCTTGAAACAATGAACGCCGACGCCGTCGCCTTGCCGCTTCTATTCTCTATGATTGACGTCTTTCATTTGGAAGAATTAAATTGTAGAGACTTTTTGTCTATTATTCGATTGTAATTCAAACGACAATTATTTTTAAAAGTTTTTGTTCATTATTTAACTAGGATGAACGCAGAAAAAAACTGGATATTGTTTAACGCATTATAAAACAAAAGAGGTGAGATGAAAAGATCCAAAAATAAGCGTCAGCGGAGTGCAAAGTTTTGAGAGGTGTTAGAGCGAATCGATGCTCGGACTCGATGGTCCGACGAATTTTCCAATGAACGGACACTTGGACGCTAACCTTTGTATTGAAGATAAATTAACTGAAAAAGGATCCTTTACAAAGCTTTGACACGACCAAAATATAAACTAAGTCATTCACGGTCAGGAATTGCACTGTATGTTTATTTGATCATTAATTTAATACGCCTTTATAACTTGCAAAAAATGTGACTCCATACGTTATTACTGCTCGTGTCGAAGGTTGAGCGATGACAAATGATGCGTAGGAGTCGATCGCTAGGGAACCTCGGCTTCATTAGCAAACACATTAATTACTCGTGCATGTTTAATTAGAAGAACCCTAGTTAGTTTTATTTCCTACTCTACAACAATAATTAGTGATAGACTATTAAACAGACTGATATAATTACAATAAAAATTCCGGTCCTGGGGACGATATGACTACAGATATGAGATAAATAATGAATGAAACTTGCTAACCAAACCCCTTAAAAGGCTGTCGAACAATTTGTATCTTTAAAAACACAATTTGTGAACTTTATTTCAGTAAATTTGAACCTATACCTTATTTGTTACCAGCTGAAGGCATGATAAGAATTAAAATGGAGTTATTCATTGAATTTAAACGTCAACCGCATTTTTCAAGTTCCAATCAAACTTGTCCTCTGTATCGTATATTTTTAATTCTCAATTCCGGACATGCCCGGCAGTCCCGCAAGGTAGCAACTTATATCCTGTATTATTCATGCTCCGGTGAAGTGATCGCGATGTCTGCTTCGTACTGGTGCTATATACTATCTAGTTCATAGTTTGCACTTTGACTAAATTTGAATTATATGTCGCATTAAAGATTATCATTGACAAGTTTCGATTTGTAACTTTCTACTTTAGGTACAATTTTACTTATAGTGCCCGCTTCTCTAATTTTAAACAAAGTCGACGCGCAATCGAGTTCTTGGCACCCAATGGTTAAGAGGAGGGCCCGCAGCCTCCATCAATACGCGCATCGACTCAATCATTCGTCAATCGAGCATTCGAGAGAAAAAGACAGACATTCCTCGACGTCGCTTGTGTAAAAGGGAGGCTCTTTAAGTGTACCACCGATTATCGATGGGTAATAACAAAACGAACTATACAGAATGCCGCGAATCAAATCATTTTGGGCTTCGTATTTGAAATTGTGGTCACAGGAATGAAAGAGAAAGTATGCGGTTGCCAAGTTTTGTTACGTGGAGGTATGGGTAATATAGGTATGTAGAGAGTATGGCGTAGAAGGTATGCAGGACCGTTTATTTAGTCGGTTTTATACTGCGTGCGGTATTCCAAGTAATTGTTATTTCGATACGGTGCTCCGAGAAGATTAAAGGTGACTTTGAATTAGCTTTTATATTTACGCAGGCTTTTAATCTATAGTATTATGAATAAGGAAGTATTTTTCTTTTGTTGTTTTTAGGGTTCCATACCCAAAGGATAAACCGGGAGTTATTACTAAGACTCCGCAGTCCGTCCGTCAGTCTGTCTGTCCGTCAGTTACCAGGCTGTATCTCATGAACCGTGATAGTTAGACAGATGAAATTTTCACAGATGATGTATTTCTGTTGCCGCTATTGTGATTTTTTTTCTTGTTTTTGCTCGATATTGATAACGGCAACAGGGAGACGCTTGAAATATTTACAGAATATTTAGTTACCTATACAGGGTGACTTCAAATTGATAATACAAAATCAATGTTTTACACACATTTCCCCTAAACGTAGCCCCTCAATTAAGTCTCATACTTTTAAAATAATCAGAAGTATTTTTTTTTAATTTTTAAACTATCCCATTTTTGTTGGCTTAACATGGTTATCCTACCATAATAATTAACAAAGAAGTTTAAAGAATTTCAAATGAACACTTTCCTCTTTGGTTATCCGTCACCTGTCACAATTTATGAAGAAAACGTGTTTTGATTAGTAATTGTCACTTATCAAAGAAAATAAGATTGTATTGTAAATGTAGTGTAACCACACTTTGGGACTTTAATTATTTGTTTTGTTCGAAAATTAGCATTAATTAAATACAGTTAATTTTAACAAAGGGGTTAATGTATTATACTGTGTGGCTTTAACTAAGCCACAATCGAGTGTTTTGTATTACCAATTTGTATATTTATTCACTTAAAAATAATAACTAAATTAAAATATTTCAGGGGGCTCCCATACAACAGACATGATTTTTTTACCGCTTTTATAGATAATGGTACGGAACCCTTCGTGCGCAAGTCTGACTCGCACTTGGCTGGTTATTTCTTTTAATAAAACCACTGCGTAAGATTAAAGTGATGTATACATATACAAAGATCTATTCCGGACAAAATTACTATAACAAAAACGGCAATGGCGGCTCTGAAATACGAATAATTTCATTTCTTTAACAGTGATGTACCAGAAGCGGTTAAAGAAGGAGAGGAAACAGCGGCAGCAGGTGCAGGATCAGCTTGAGATGGAGCTCAAGCGACGGCAGAAGATCGAGGAGGCGCTCAAGCAGTCTGGGGCGCCATCAGAGATACTCAGGATCGTTACTGGTAAGCTATATATCTTGATGAAAATCTATAGGAGACTCAACAATTAAAAACGAGATCAAATTAATATTCAATATATCAAGTGAGTAAGTAAAGTTAATAAGTAAATAAACAGGTTAATTTTTAAACCTTACGAAATCACATGGCGTTTACACAGAGACTAAAGATGGATCTTAATTTTGCGTATAGAGATAATAAAGTAACCCGTAAGGCCTAAATAACTTTCATATTCTTGGGAAAGGGGCAAACAAGTCCACCAGTAGCACCAAGTTTTAAATAATTTAGCTTTATATGACTAGGAGGTGTAATGTCTCTTTACACAAAATTGACTATAGCATTCCCTTTGGACGTGTGCGTAATTGATATATGCGTAGGTAATGAACTCCTTCCAACTAAGATTAGTTTCACCAAGTTAATCATCATACAAAACGTCAGCCCCGTCAACATTGTCAATGCTTTCACTATCAGGTTTATTTAACAAGTTACTGTTTTTGACATGTTAACTTGCTGTCTGTCAAACAATCCGAAGAACTTTAATTTCGAATCAAAAGGTCAAGGTGTTACAACATTGTAAGAAATTGCAACTCTAGTTGATTCTGTTTAGGGTTGTATTCAATTATAGTTGCTAGTGACTTGTGGCCTTGTTTGATTGGGTACGTATCAAGTGCGTGACGTAAGGGGGCCGATGGTGATGCCTTGTGCTAATCTCCACGTCAGGAAATCGTTTCGCAGACCATTTGAAACGAGGGTTAGGAGAACTCGCACGCATTTAAGTTCAATTTCTTGCATAATCGCTGTTTGCTACAACATTTATTGGCTGTCAATCAACTGGATTACCCGTACCATTTACCTATTAGCCTTGCTCGCGTACGATTTTAACATGCGATTTAGCTAAGCTATTTGTGAATTTTAGTTTACTATAGAGATACGTATAGTGTTGTTACTACGTTATCCATGTTCATATATTGTCGAAGGAAACATGTTTTACCTGGAATTTGCAGGAAATATAAAATTTTCCAGGATCCGATGTTTTAATTTAGGATTTGAAAACAACATGTGGGCGAAAATGAATTTTAAATCTCTTCAGCTATTTTCACGTTACTGAAAGACTCACCTCGAAAAATCCTCACAAACTTATACCTTTTACAATAGGATAGGGTTTTTTTTTGGTTTTTAAAAACAGGTTACAAACAATAGCATTACCATAGAACCATCAAGTTCTAATGTAACCCATACTCTACAGAGAACCTAACCTCACCGACGCAAGAGCCAGCTCGGCAGGAGCGGGAAAATGGAGACAGCAAGCCTCCCAGCGCCGAGCCGCCGGCGTCGTCGCCTCCCTTCCAGCGGGATCCGCCCCGCACCCCCGACAAGCCTCAGTGGAACTACCCACCACCACCCGTTGACATCATGGCTGGTGGTGCTGCTTTTTGGCAAAACTATTCAGGTGAGTACGACAACTTGCAACCACTACGTTTTTTATCCAACTGCACGAGTCCAAAATAAGGAACGAATGCCTTTATATCATTAAATAGATTTTTTAAATGAGAAGTCGTATGATTTTTTTTTTTGTCGTAGGATATTTTTTCTTTTATTTTTCCTAAAGGATGATTTTTACTAAATGGCTGCATTGCATAGGACCGGAAAGGATACGGACGGATGCGGCGACAGTCGATTGCGTCTATTAAAATTACTATTGTCTATTTGTTACGGAGCCAATCGCGCGTTGCAGCATTCTTTCGGCTACGATCGCGTGTCGCGGACGACGCCCGCGGTCAAGCTTTTATGCGCGGCTTGGTAATTATAGACTTTAAATACTGTGTACATGATTTAATATTGTTAAAAGATTGTAAAATCCGTTCCGGTCCGACGCGATGCGAGCCGTTTTGGTGGAAATCATACTTAAGTCTTAGGTATATACAAATTATAAAAATCATTATTTGTAGTCAGTCGAGTATAAGTTCTTCACCTTAAGAATTTTTTGGGAAATTCCATAACATCTATATACAAAATAGAAATAATCAAGCAATATATCATAAACAAGAAACATACACCTACCAAATCATAGACATATTTCTTGTGAAGCAAGAATTTCAAAAATTTCAAAATAGAGTTTTGTTAACATAAAATTTATTAGGGTTTAGAACGGAATGCATTCACAAATACTTCCCCATAAGTCATAAGTTATTGGATTCATAGAAAACCGGATGCTCCCTTAATCGGAAAATATTTATAGTTTTTTTATTCGAACTCTAACAATATTTTATAATTTCACCGACATGACCAACGATCAGCTGCATGATCTTTTTGCTTCCAATTCTCTTTGTGGAAAGCTCAAAAATTTCATTAAAGTGCACCCACCGCCGTGCAGTTGATTTCAACTGAATGTGGTATTTAAAGGACGGGGGATGTGATGAAAAATCATCCTATTTTTGATCATAGTGGAAGAATAGTAAATACCTATATAGATACTATATCAGCATTCACTACTGATGTTAATATTTGTTTATCTTTCAATTATTGTAAGTCTTCTAATTAAAAAAATGTCATATACAGTAAGATATTTTGACATGCTGTTTTTAAAAATATTATGCTTTTTTAAAGATAAATGGGAACTAAATTCTATGTACACAAAGTCAAGCAGCAGTGCTAATTAACTTTGTGCTAATTTAGCGCCCTCCCCGCGTTTATAAGAATCCTAAAAAGATCTGAACATCAGCAAAATATAACCCCTACCAAAGCTGCAATTCCATTAATTTCCTGTATTTTCCGTGTTTTGCAAATGAAGTGCATTTCAAGTGGAAAGCTAATTTAAGTGTTACTCTAACCCCAAGTATCATTCAAAACGCACGCAAACACGCGAGACGAATTAGTTACTCGCAATCGTAACAGAAACAGGTAAAATTACAACTAAATGACGACTAGCAACAACTAGGGACTGGCCAAAACTAAAATAAATTCTTTTTAGAGTTCCGTTTCTCAATATGACCCTGGTGGTCTAGTGGTGGTAGGACCCTGTGCAGGGTCCGTCCGGATCGCTACGACCATCTTATCCATTAACCACCCGCCAAGCAACAGTGTTCGCATTGTTGTGTTCTGGTGTGGGGATAAGACAACCGGTGAAATTACTAGCATAGAGGCATTCCATCGTAGTCCTCAGGGTTGGCAACGCATTTGAGGTCTTAGGATTATAGTCTTGAGAATTCAAATGTCTATGGGTCTCAGATTCCACTTACTATCAGGTGGCCTGAGTACTGGTGTGCCTTCTCCTTAACATAAAAAAAAAACGGATCCCTTATAAGATCACTTCGTTGTCCGTCTCTCGGTCCCACCCATTTTCTCAGGAATGCGTGGTGGTATCAAGTTGAAATTATAATCAAATACTAATACTAAATCTGCGGTTTCTTGGAGATATAAAAAATCAAGCTTCTATGTCAACGCAAGCCAATAATACGACCATTTGAGCCTTATTTTCTAACACTTCGCTGGGGAATATTTCCCATAGACGTAGAATCCTGAAATTTGGTCATTTCTTGTTCCATCACAAAAGAAAATATCATGCGATTGCAAACTTATTTGCAGTTGGTAAACTAATCGCGACCTATGTTGGTGTATGGAGACGACAGTTTTTCAACGGCTAAGTTAAAGTTTTTCTCCCAACCAATTTTACGGAATCCTCAGTGCGCGGGTCGGCGGCATGGGCGGCTTTTTTAATTTTGAATGTTGATATTTTGTTGCCGGTGATTCGATATCGTTAATTCTCAGCAATGTTTCTATCAACGTCAGGTAATTTTACTAAAAGAAAACAAGTCAGCTCGTTTCTTTGTTTTATTCCATAATAAAACAATAGAAGAATAACGTCCTCTTACTTACTCAAACTCGTATATGCATATTTTTTTTTGCTGTTGGTAATGTTATTGCCTCTAAATAAGTATTAATGAATGAGATTAAATTACCAATGGCAAAAAAAATGCAGATACGAGTTTGAGTAAGTAAGGCGATGATAATATAATATACTGTCATAGTAGCGCTTTATACATTTAAGTTTAACTTGAATTTGTTACGTTTATTTTCTACCATTTGAACCCACATTTACATTATTCCTCCAAGCGATATTTTTATGTTTTCCTTTTTTATAAATAAGCTCAGGACTCTAAATGATAAAAAGTTGCTTAGAGAAAAACAAAAATTAAACTCGAAGCTTTCCATCCTCTTTGCAGAACGTCGGCAAAAAATATTCGCAAATTAGAAAACTTTCCTTTCTTTGACGAACGGGATGACTCAAAAATATAAGGCAGTAATAGGAATCTTTTCAATGAAATGATAGGTTTTTAATTAAAAAATTCTAATTAATTTCTATCTCGAAAGCAACGGGCTTCTTTTTATTGAAAATATAAATAATACATACGTATCTGAAGCGCTGAAACTGATAACCAACTGATGGTAAGTAATATAAAGTTGAAAAATTAATAAAGACGCAACTTCTCCCGGCTACTTTATAGGAGAGCTTGTAAAATGAATGGAAATAAAATTGTACACCGCAGGTGCGGCCGAAACCTTTGACGATAATCACTTTTTGTTTGTCTTCAGAAATACAAGCATACCTACCTTTTGTTTATATTTTTTGCACTTGAACAATCGAGTTTTTTTTAAGAAACAAGTAAATAAAATCTTTAAGACTGCGCTGGATGACAAGTGGCGCCTTTGCTACTACAAGTAATATGTTGTTTTAAAAATAAAAGTTTTTTTGTTGAAGTTTGACTTTTTAGTTCTAATACAACTGAATAGGTATATAAATTACACACATACATACATAACATCACGCCTTCATTCCCAGAGTGGGGTAGGCAGAGCTACAGAAATACCAACAACTCTAAACAGACTTGTTGATAATTCTGTAACCACATTTTGCACAATCAGGCCAAGAAGTTTACTAGTGTATTAGTGACAGGTTGCAAGCCCATCGCCTAACAATACTACAAGCCCTTATTCCCTGAGTCGCCTCTTACGACATCCACGGGAAGACACACATACACACATACATGGAGTGGTATATAAATTATCGGACAAAAATCATTTTACATACTGTGTTAGAGTGATTGAAAAATGTTGTTACACTTTTCTCAGGACTGTGTAAGCTAAAACTTCAATTATCGTTATTTTAGTGAAATAACCAAAAAATAAGCAAATTTTCTTTAAATGCAAGTCAACATAATTTTTTATTAAATAATTATGAGTCCCTCCACCGTCAATTTTAAAGAAAACTTTTACTTTTCTGACTAGGCTCTCATAATTAAAACACAGTAAACAAATCAATTAAACGCAATCAAACTAATCACTCAAAGGTTCTGTCATGTCATTGTGACAGGCAGAGGAATCGGTAAACTACTTAAAGCCTGTCGCAGTCACGAACGAGTCAGTGTTGAAAAAAGTAAAAAGAACTGGTAATAGAAAATCAATCCCATCTCTAGGATTGGTTACGCTTCAACTAGTAGCAATTGCTGGTGTTACTATTTATACCAGAGATCGTCAACGAGTTTAAAACCGCACCAGCATAGTTTGACCTCAAACAAACAATTAAGCTACTCGTCTCTTAGTTGATAATGTTTCGTTTTAACAGATACAGACAGATAGTATGGAATAGAATGTTTAATTCGACTAGAGCATCCATGACGATGTTGATGTATAATTCATTTTTGGGGTAATATTAACTTCGCTTTTTATCCAACAAATTAAACCCAAAAAAATCTGCCGTGAAAATTGTGAACTCAGAAACACATACATACCAAACTCTAAACAGATATTCCAAATAGTGATAACTCTAATTCGATATCAGATCAATCTTGCATATCATAAAATTTCCACACTTGATTTGTTATCTCAAAATCGATAACAGATTCTGGGATTTGGAAGCATTACAAAGCGTCTTACGCCCTATTCTAAAAAATGCTGGCCAAACAACCCCTTTTGTGGACAACCATCTCCAATTTCAAAAAATAATTAATCAACTTTTTGCAAGGTTTTTAACAATAATTAATGTTACTAGAACAGGGTGTCGATTGCGCAGCCAAATTAATTTTTTTAATGATCCCCGATGGTTTTTAGAAGATTTTGCTTTACCAATTAACTTTATTTCATGTTGATGCCTATTGGATTTCAAAACACCTCAATTTTAGGGGACATGGCCAGAAAAACACTCTTCACTCAGATAAGATGAGTTTTTTTAATTCAATCAGATTTTGTTTATGACAAAAGTCCCAATCGAAGTGGAATCATCGAGAAGCGAGTCCTAAAAACCATCAATAAGTTTTTGTGTAAATTCAAATAGCAGACACAATCTGTTGTCGCGTCGTCGAGGCGATCAGGTGGTCACCAAATTGTAATTTCTTGCTCGACTCACTATTTAGTTAGTATAATCGATTCGTTTCATTAAGAAATTAATCGATCTTTATCAATTGAAATAGTTTTCTCGAAAAAGTAGATAACATCCAAAACAGTTGAAGGTTAAATTACTTTACGTAGATATGAAGAAATTGAATAAAAAGCTGTCTCGTTTCATCAAAGCGAAAGATAATAAGTAACTTGAATTAAACTTGTATTAAGCTAAGCGCTCAACCATTACAGGTATTTCAAAGAACAAATAGATTATAGCACTCAAAGAACCGGCAATTCTGTTTTAAGAGCGGCAAATGCAAAAATATTACGTATTCAAACAAACCTAATGGGACATTTAGGGGTGGCAGCGAACTGAAACGGCAAAGGCCGGTGCTTTTAAGTGTATAATATTTAATTGTGACGCCCTAGGCGTATAATCTCGCCCGGGATAATAGGTTTCTGTTTCGGGACAACCCTCGGCGACACTGCTCGTGTGATGCCCTGCAGCTACTCTTCACTCAGACAAATCGGATTATGATTGCTTTTTTTTAACTGACAAATGTTTTCGAAACGAAGTGTTTCACTTGTGATTCCATTTTTAAATGTCACGTTAAAACAACGAACGCGCTCTCTTGTTTCTTCCAAATTGGAATTGAGAAATAGGTCATAAATTTGGACACTCAAATCATAAATTGTAAACGAATGCCGAGGATAAAAATTGGATTCCCTGTTGAGAAAATGTTCCATCAAAGTAAGCAAAAAACGCGATTCCGTTTATATCTTTTATATCTCGCAAATTGCAGGAGGCGGCAAGCGTTGCATGAAATTGAATAAGCATATTTCGTAGAACGTCGACGTTTTCGGAGACAATTGCCTTACCTCACCTACTCGTGCCTCTTCACGAACTTTGTCAATTTTCCTAAAATCTTATTACTGCGTCTTCTGTTCTTGAAACGCGTTTTCAGTTTTTATTCAAATTACATTCTAGCGTCTGTCTGTTTCAGAGTCGTCTTCGATGCAAGCGCTTATATTAAAAAACAATTCTAATTATACGATCTTGAACGCTGAATTTACATTTATCTATCCTTAAACTAGCAGCAATTTTTGTATTGAGGAAGACAAAGTTAGTTAAGGTGCTGATAATGATAGACCATCCATGCTTTAAGTACGAACATTCAAAACTTATTACATGAAGTTTCCGGGATACAAATTCATGACCCACAGCAATGTAACTAAATTGCACCAGCACTGAACCAACGACTCTTCTTCAACAATTCAAATAATTGTAATACTAAGTTGATTTAATGCGTATTCTGTTATTTTTAGGAAAGGACTTAATCGGAAATAACATAATATTCACGAGAAACCGTCACGAGAATTACAAACTGACTGAAAGTGTGGATTTTAATAAAGTATCTTTTTCGAACCTCCCGAACTTGGTTGAGTTTATGTTTTATCGGACACACCAGCCTACATATAATGATCACAATGCTCCTGATACCCACGAATTTATTAGTCGATACGTTGACGCTTACAGATACTGACAACCTGACAACATGAAATGAAAAGCTATCTGGACTTGACAGACGCGCGTGGAGCTAACCCCATGTGTTTCTGTTTAGTCCACAAGAGATAATACTCTTTCACCGAATAATTGCCGTCGCGTGTGATATCTATAGACTTATTTCTGTAATAATAACTAGACATTGGCGAAAAGCTATCTATCATTCAGTCGAAATTCTTGTATTACTTGATTTGTAGAATCTAAACATTGTGCGAGTTATAAATAATCTGTGGTTTTGGCCAATTAGCGTCGACATTACAAATTACTTCTAATTTCAGTTTAATAATGTTTATTGCTGGTGATAAACTCGTTTTTCCTGCGAAGTATGTGATATTAATTTGCCAAGAGGCACGCTTCCACGGCTCTGTTTGATCCGCGCCTCCGCAGAGCACTAATGACATTTTCCGGGACGGCACACTTGTTCAGGTTAAATATGAACTTTAATTTGAAACGCTGACGCTACGTGAGCGTTAATATCAGTGGTGGATATATTTGGAATAAGGATTTTGATTCGGCCGTGGTATTTTTGACAGAAACTATTTTGAACCACGGGAATATTAGTATCGATTTACTTTCATGGAAGATTTGAGAAAATTAATTCATACATATCGTATGTACGTTTTATGGATGAATACGTTTCAAAAATACGTTTATAGTTTTACATAATTAGTAAGAGCGTCGGTGGCCTAGTAGCTTATGTGGTCGACTCGTGATCTTGAAGTACCGAGGTCGAACCCCCGCGGTCACCATGTATCAATATTTTTTCTAACTTAAGTCCATCACCCGATGCTCTTACGGTAAAGGAAAAACATCGTGAGAAAACCTGAACGTTCGAACAGCTACGTGTGTAAGAGGGTAATTGCACAAAAGATTCTAAAAGGCTTAAAGTGTATCTGAAAGAACCCATCTGTAAGAAGAGATAACATATCCAGATGTTTCTTCTTAGTCCTTTCTTGCCATAGTATGACTTGGTAAGTTTGACGTGATGACAGGTACTCCTAATTCACTTTGAACTGCGCTTCCAATGCCAAACTCTGTTTTGTTAAGCTAATTCCAAGTAAAATTTTCTAGTTGCACACACATTTGGGTCATGCACAGATTTAGGTTACCTTCTTTCCTGTGGACACACCAAAAGTTAACGTTGTTAAGGCCTAATTTTCTGGCTAAGCCCATTCCCTGCTTTAGACCTATCATATAAAACCATAACTTATATGCACACAAGCTATTTAACTATGGACCACAGGAGAGACAACTTTTGTTTTTTAAGAGTGTGTATGACCCATTTAGAAATAATATCACCCTGTCGAGTATTGTCACTTTCTACCTTGGCGAATTTTAGAAACAGGAGGTATTCTAATAGGACTTAGGAACGTTTTGTGTTACAGGGTGATTATGTATAATATGTTTTAATATTAAAAGTGTTTATGTTGTAACGTTGTCCGTTTGTCGACAGAATCCCTTGCCCAAGAGCTGGAGATGGAGCGCAAATCCCGGCAGCAAGCCATGGAGCGGGACGTCAAGAGCCCTCTCTCCGAGCGCGCCAGCTATTACAAGAACTCAGTTCTGTTCAGCTCAGCCACTTAGCTACCAGACACCGGGGCCGCCGAACCCAAGGAGCAAGAGAAACCTGATGAAGCGAGGAAACCCATCATCAGTGTCAAACCCGAGTTCAGGGAGAAATAGATTCCAAAGAAACATCCTTGGCCACTTCGACGGCTCCCCCAGTTCGTGTACATTGAAAATGTTCATCCGTTTTATTATAGTCAAGTTTTTTGGATCTCGATGAAGTAAGGTGTCTTGAGATTGAGATTAAAATTACTGTAAATATCGTTATTGTAAGGTAGATTTCGTGGCGAAGTCGCATGAACTCTTCTTCCATAGTAAAATTTGTAAATATCGCTTTATATTTAACATTTAAGTTTAACTGTTTATCGACGATACACATAATTTATTCGTCAAACATTTAATCTTTAACGAGAGTACCTTTTAACTATGCCATATTTATAAATTAAGATTTGATCGGTTTCGTTTTCTCAAATGGTTTTTACTTTTATTTTGTAATCACATGTTGTTAAAGTTACTATCTTACATATCTTAAGCTTTGGACAATTAGACAGTGAATTGGGCTCATTGATTGATCGAAAACGGTGGGAATTGATCAAAGACTGTTTTTCGAGTATTTATCGACTCAAACTGGTTTTGGTCAGATTATGATTTTAGTTCCTAAACATTTCGTTCCGTAACTAAATATTTTAAGAGGTACCTGCGCTTATTTTTTAACATCGACTATATTTAAAAAATATTGTGATCTTCTATCATGTAATTTCAATTTTAGTGCAATGATTAGATGTAATTAAGCTATATATCTGCATCTTGCGATAGATTCGTTACGTTAGCTGTTTACTACACGTTTATACACTTGAACCTTATGGACTGAACACAAGAGACAGTTTTGCGTACAATGTAACCTAAGTGTTTACTTTAATGTGTGGACGTAGACGCTGTAAAAATAATTATAATTGCTATATCTCATATCCATACGTATGGGTAGTTATCCTTACTGTAAGCGGTAGTTTTAACATTATATATAATGTATTAAATAGTGTTATTTATATGCTTAGTTTACGGGACGACTTTGAATGTCTAAAGTAATTTGATTAAGATTTAGAGATTGCATCTGGCGTGCTCTCGGAGCTTTACTGTTTGTTTTACATCAGTTGAAATCACGTTACGACGTCATGCAGTGTGAGGGTATTAAAATTTGAGGGATTTTTGGGCACAGGGTGTTCATTTTGAGAGCCTCCCAATCGTGTAGTTGAACATCAATGTATTCGTATATGTATTTGAGTATTCGATAGAAAAAAAAACAATGCATAAAGTACGAATTGCGTGGCTTTAACATTTCTACGGCGATGAATCAAAAGAACATAACACTTATATTTGATCAGTTATTAAACTCTCAAAAAACGTATACCTACTTTGCTCAATAATGAATTCACAAATCGTTGTAAACAGACTCGTAAGCCAAGGCCATAACAAAAATTTGCTTATTTCCAGCAAAGACAAAGTCAATGCTGCGGTGTTTGTGTTGTTATTGCAACACGAGCAATATTTAAAGCAACTACGGCTGTTTTTAAAGTTGATTTTAAGATATAAAATGGACTTTGAATTTTTGGAATCCTTGACGTTTCATTTTTAACCTTTTTAACGCCTATGACGAATTTGACAACATGAAACAAGCTGTATTTAACGTAAAAAATAATCTGTTCTTCTTTTGCCATTGCCGTTAAGAAGGTTAATTGCAGGGATCGTATACCGGTATTATTTTCATACAAAAATACCGGTATTCAATTTCGGTATCTCGCTTATTGTTAAATATTTTTGCTCTTCAAATAATTTATATAATAGAATAGTGGTATTACCTAATTTACAGTCGAAAATATCAAGGAAATAATGCAAATTCAGGAAGATATTTCAATTTTAATTAATACCGGTATTGATCCCTGGTTAATTGTATAATCAAAATAGTCAAGCGCCGATGCAGTTGCAAGCGCACGCTAGATGCGATATACAGTAATGGGTAACGAGTAAACTTAGTTGTTACTATAAATGTTTAGCAAGCAAGTGTGAATGACTAGAAAGTGTGAATGTGGTACTTTTGTATCTGTTATTTCGTTTACATCCTGTAGATATGACAATACTAACATAGATCAAATTAAGTGTACACAGTATTGTCCAATAATTTCCTGGTCATGAGGCTTATATGTAATATGTATTGATATTTAGTTGTCGAATGCAGAGAGCAAGTGTTATTATTTATTATTTCTATTATAATTATTTTACTTAAAAATTGTGTGTGTGCCTTGTATCGTAGATGAAAATATCAAGATTAAAAAATAAAAGTATCATTTGTGTTTTCTTGTCTTGTTTTATCAAATAACTTACACACTGTCTTAGA